>JAFREE010000047.1:0-156169 GCA_019400425.1 Hymenochaete sp. R1
CAGCCTGAACTTCCTTTCCGTGACTGCAAATAGTCGCGAGCCGTTCGAGATGTTTTGTTTCAAGTTGTTCGGTCGTGTGCGCATTTCAAGACGTTGGTCAGCGGGGAGGAAGGAAGAGCGGACTCGGAGCGGTGAAAGGAAGACGCAGTCCGGCAGTGTCGGACTGCGTCGTGTATGCATTGGCGATCGACGCGACGATCATGAAATTCATATAAAAGTCACGCCGTGACTACTATATATGGGGGCTCTAAGAAAAGGTCCGCAAATTCCGAATTCGGTAGGCGCTCACTCTTGCCGATATCGGCTATCGCAATTTTTTGCATTTTGTGTTTTGGTTTTGCTCGCTTCGGTTTGGTTTTGCTCGCATTTTTGACGTTTGTGCACATGTTTTGCTTTTGCATTAAATACCTAACTACCCCATTATAGCCTACCTGGAAAAGCGTTCCATCCGCATGAAACCGAAGGCACAGAATTGGAAGTCAGAGAGGATCCCGTTGTCGTTGTTTCTCCGAATTCTCCTGCTTCTGGTGAAGTGGTGGCGATTGAAAATGCTGTGACCTGTAAGACTTGCTTTCTGCTTCCATATAAAAAGTAGTATCGTTGATTTTCACGCCATAGCTGATATTGATAAAACAAGACCTTCGCAAACTCAAAAGAAACCTTTCCAGGAAAGGACCAATCGTCCATACACTAATAGTCATGAGGTAGAATGTCTTAGGAACAAGGAAGATGCTCGCGATTTAAAAGTGGGATTAGGCATAAGTACCGCTTCTACGGTTACGCAAAATGCTATCGGGTCGAAGACAGATTATCACCACCACCACTATGAGAGCCAGGCCGGCAGAGAGGCTGCGCAACATATCGGTGGCCCGGAGTATTGCTTTGATAACTTGATCCATCCTCATGTGATGCTCTCTGATTCCAGCGAATACGCAACCCGCCGAGGCCCATTACCCAATATTCATGCTTCCGGAATGTCTGGATACAAGTCTCCAGTCGAGCAACAATCAGCCCGACCTCTGCCTTATCATGCTCTTCCAACGCCACCTGATTCTACTTCTCCTATGTGGACGGCCAATTTCTCCCCTCGTGTGTCTTATGATTCGGGATCCTTCACGAACATGGTGCCTGTGATACCAACATGCCCACCGGGACGAGCACTTGGCCTAGGCATCCAGCCTTCAACTAGCCTAGAGGCCCTTCAACATCAACTTAACGAACTTGTTCTTCAGCAGAAGCAAAACTACGAGGCAATCCAAGCCCTTGCTCATGGAGGTCATGTCTCACCTCTTTTATCTGCAAGTAATCCTGGCTCGACGTCAGCGGACTTTGCGTCCGTATCAGCAGGGACTTCATATTGCCCAAACATGCCAATTAGTTTGCCAGATCTTGTCGCATCCCATAAAGGCGGACACACCCCAACAATTCCAAGTCCGATGTTGTCGAGCCAGCCAGTCATGCCGTCTGTGAATCTCGGAGTCCCGCAAAAGCCGACCTCCGCATCTGAAGGTAACGCAAGAAAACCAGACGTGTACCCCAACGAACAGCATGTACCATCTACGGTAGACGTAAACCCGGGCCGAAAGCACCCTCGTTCTATCCCACTTTCACGACTAATGGAGAAGAGGCTTGCTTCTGTTCCCGAGGAAACGTCACCCGGAGCTGCAGACGCCGAAACGGCATCTTCCCCTCGTCGTTCGTCGTGCAGTGGATCCACCGATCAGACTCAAAATACCAATAGAGAACCCGCTGGAAGGCTTGAAGGCGCTACTCAAAGGAAGCGGGTGACAACGAAAGGGCGAAGCGGATCTTTCTCTCGCAGACCTTCACCTAATAACGAGAATGTGCACCATGGGAAAGCTGACGGGGTTTCCAAACGAACCAAGCATGTCCGAAAGGTCTCTCATGTCTGAGTCTCGCTCTCTTATCCCTTTTCTTGCGCCGATACTATTCTAAGGATCTTCCAGATTATCCTCACTCTTGTGGAAGCTAAAATATTCCTTTCTGATGCCATTCTTTCCAGTAAGGTTAAATATTCTTCTTGTTCCGCTAAACGTCCTGTTCTTCGTTCGCTTTTCTGCATTCCTTCCCATCTTTTTGCTCCGAACCTTTGCATTTTCCATGCGTAGATCCACATTGCGATACATTGTCCTTTTCACTTATTTCTTTAAAATCGTAGAAAAGCAGATCATAATCCCACGTCGATATGCATTTTAAACATTGCAGAGTCGATAAATCCTATAATCATTCCTTATGCTTTAACAAACAGATCAGTGAACTTGTCAACGGGCAAGTTGTAGAAGCTTTCCGCGTTGGTGATAGTCTCTAAAATCCTATTTTGATGAAGCTGTCAGTCAAGAATACTAATTTTAAAATTTTGAACCGCGTACTTCTTCTTGCGAGCCTCGTCAAAATGCGGCGCGATATGCTTCTCGAATTTCCTCATCAACAAAGGTGTGCCTTCGGCCCGGCGGCGTTTGTGGCCAACAGGATACTCAACAGCGACTTCGTCTAGAACAGTCCCGTCGTTGAGCGTAACCGTGATAGCATTCCCGATAGAACGCTTAGACGGCTCATGGTAGTCCACGCTGTATTGCTTGTCTTCAACGCAGGTGATCTTGGCGCGTAGGGCATCGATACGCGGGTCGGCGGCAGAGGCATCGGAGCTTGTCGGCGCATGGTTAGGAGAAGAACTATGAATGAAGGTAGATAAGTGCTTACTAGGACTCGCTCGTCAGTTCACCGAATATCAGAGGATACGCGACCATATAGTTGATGTCGTGGCTATGGGGCATTTAGCAGTATGCACTTGAAGTTAATCATCAAGAACCGGCGATACGTACTCTCTGTCGGCGAAATTGTGCAACTTGCCCTTCTTATTGATAATCCTCATAGCAGCCTCCTGCGTTCGGATTTGTACGCTCTTGATGTCATCCGAAGTCTTGCCCTGGGCCTTGAGCTGCGCGTGTAAAGTATGCGCCGCCTCGACAGCCGTCTGCGCATGGAACTCCGCAGGGTACGAAATCTTAAAGAGCACATTCTCCATAATATAGTTTCCATACGGAACCTGGAACTCGAACGCCTTCCCCTTGAACAACACATCATAGAAACCCCATCCCTTCGCCGTCAACACGCTCGGAAGGCCCATCTCCCCGCGCTGAACGAGCATCGCCAAGTTCACCGCGCGCGAGCACGCGTCGCCGGCCGCCCACGACTTGCGCGAGCCCGTGTTCGGCGCGTGTCGGTACGTGCGGAGCGACTGGCCGTCGACCCACGCCTGGCTGACGGCGTCGATCGTCTGTTCGTGCGAGAGGCCGAGCATCTGGGAGACGACGGCGGTAGAGGCGACTTTGACGAGGACGACGTGGTCGAGGCCGACGCGGTTGAAGGAGTTGAGGAGGGCGAGGCAGCCTTGGATTTCGTGTGCTTTGATCATGCCGTATAGAAGGTCGCGTACAGTGAAGGTGGTTTGGCCGGAGCGCGTGAGATAGTCAGCGACGGCGAGGATGGCGCCGAGGTTGTCTGATGGGTGACCCCCTAGGTAATGATTAAGAGGGTTAGAGTTGGATTCGAGCGATGGTTTATTGGGATAGGCACGTACATTCTGCTGCGAGGAAGCAGTCGTTGAAATCCAGCCATCTAATCATGGTTCCGATGTTAAATGCGCCCCGAATGGGGTCGAGTTGATAGTTTGTCCCAGGGATCTTGGTTCCTACACAACAAAATGCGTATTTCAAATCGAATCCGCATAGCGAATGGACACCCCGACGTACCATTAGGAACCACAGTGCCTTCAACGACAGGTCCCAGTAACTTCCTGCAATGTTCAAACCGCAACCCCTCCAGCCCACATCCAATCGTGTCAATAAGGCATAGACGAGCCGTCTCCAGCGCAAGCGGTGAATGGTCCGTGAATCCATGGATGTAATCCGCGATGTCCGTGAGGACCTTGTCCGGCTGAGGGCGTTCTGCGCTTTCTGCAAGACCGGACATCATACGAGCGCTTCCAACAGTACTAGTAGGAGATAGTGATGGGAGAGATGACTGGTGAAGGAGGGCCGACTTCCGGGCAAATGCCGCGCCTGGACGCGATGTTGTTGCTCCCGCTCCTACTGCTGCTGGTGACACGGACGAGAGGGAACGGGTGCCCACCAAACGTTGGGTCAGAGGCAATCTCGTTGCTCGCGCCAGTGACAACATTACCCGATACAGCTATCCTTGTGTTGTCGTCGTGGTCAAAAAGAAAGCCAATGATACTTTCTTAGCTCGAGTGACTTCACCTGTGAAGTCAACAGCGTCCGGCTAGAAAAGCTTCCACGTGATAATAATAATGCGATCATTGGATGCTTTGACCGAACATTCAAGCAAATTTTTGCATACATGTACTTTTACGAACTAATCTTATCGGTATGAGGTCATCAGAAGGGGGCGCAGTCAGATCACTCATCAAGCTACGCTGTGTCATGCGAAATTCCAATAGAAATCCATGTGATATTACTTTTGTGGTACTCATGACAGTAGATAGACGGAAATCGGGTGTCACAAAGCAAGCAGACTATACGTATTACCCGTACATAGTATTCTCGGAAAAGTAGTTAATTTCCATGAGTTTCCACCGCGTCGCCTTGACGCACATAGCCATCGAACATCATCACCAAACTGAGGAGGGTCGATGTTGGCAACTCGTGGTGATTAGTTGTTACGACGGCCACCACGGTTTGAATGAGTCCGGATGATGGCCTCCTTGGCCTCTTCAATGGCAGGCTCGGAACCTTCAAGTTGAGAAAACATGTGAGCTGGAATTGTAATAAAACAAAAGTGCACGACTCACCAATAATAGTGATAGTCGTATCCTCCTTGCTGACATGTATCTCAGCACCGGTCTTCTCGCGGAGGTTCGTGACGTTTGCGCCCTTCGAGCCAACGATACGAGGGAAAGCCGAGCGATCAGGCAGCGTCAGGAATCCGACATGAGACGCTGACTTGGCCTGCTCGATAGAACTATCGATAAGCTTCTTCGCTTTTTCAAGCCCTTCTGCGTCACGCGCACGAAGCGTCCAGACAGAATCGCCTTCTTCTGCATCCTGGTAATTCGGCACTACTTGCCACTCGACGCCTGGGGCAGAAGCTTCTTCCTCAACGTCGTCAATGCGGGTTGTCATAGCGTCGGAGCTGCTAGGTTTGACGGGTACTGCCGACTTTGTGGGGGTTGTAGATTGATCAACGTAGACTCCGTAAGAGCGAAGGACGCGGAACAGGTTGTTCTGCTGGGTTACGAAGTAGTGGTACTTCAGAGGGACCGTCAATGTTTCCGTGATAGTCTCAGTTGATGGGGTAACACTTGGAGCAGCGGGTGCAGGGGATGGAGCTTTGATGCTAGCCTAATCACAGCAGGTAAGTCATCTAAGTATCCGTATGGAGGGGTTCCGTAGCAACATACCTGTAACTCCTTGATCGCCTTTTCGCAAGCCGCCCGTGAGCCCGATACTTTCACAAGGTTCTGAGGGTCAGAACCTCCGAAGTCCGCTGCGTTCTCCGCCTCTCCTATTTGGTTGTAGGAGCGCGAACCGGGGAACTGTACCTGTGCTTCGGTGCGTCTTTGCAAGTCATTGAGATGTTGTCCATTCCTTCCGATAAGAGCCCTATGTTGAACATGAGGCACTTCGACATAGAGAATCACCCGATCTTTGATCGTCGCAGAGATCTTCTCGAGTTCCTTCTGAATGGCTTTGACCACTGGTTCCTTCCCTCTGATACGAATCTCGTCAGAGGTTTCGCTTTGGTTGGGGCTATGCCGAAAATTATTAATTACACCGCTCTTGGTAATGGTGCATTGGCTTACAATCGAATCAGGCTTGCCTGTTGCCTGGTGTCAGTTGGTCCACCACATCGAACAATGAGCTCGCGAAGGCCCTGACCACCAGCTCCGATGATCGAGCGATGGAGCTTCTGGTCGATATTCACAACCGCAGTGACCTCCTGCTCAACTTCCTTCGCAATGTCAAGGATAGCAGTCTTCGCCGCAGCAATAGCTTTCTTCGATCCCTTGCAAGAAATGTGAGTGACCTGGGAATCATCCCCGCTTCTGTCCAAGTCAATCTGAGCACCCGTCTCATCCTTGATCTCGTTGATGTTGGCCCCACCTCGACCAAGAATGCGAGCGACAGACTTTGTTGGGACCGTGAACTTGACAACGTTGCTGCTTTCCTTTTCGTACTCGACGGCGTCGATGAGTTCCGATTTTGCTCCAGCGACACCCTTGCGGCCACCTTTGATGAGCACTTCGTCTGCCTTGAGTTGCTCGCGGGTCCTGCCTTCATCGCCCTCTGCAGCCTGGCGAGGGAAAGTGATCTTGACGGCGTACTTCTCTTCAAGGCGGATAGCGTACTTGCCGCTTTGCCCGATGAGAGATGGGTGATACTGTACCGGGATCTTGAGCACTTCGGACGTTTCGTCAGCCAGCCTTTCGACCTGGTTGAGAATTCGTTTCTTCGCCTCCTCTGCATTCTCTTTGCGGCCGACAATCTTGACTTTAGCCTTTAAACCCGTCGCTTTCTTCTTCTTTGACGAATCCTTGTCTTTATCTTCCGCTTCGTCAGTAAAGTCGATCCTGACGCCCAAAGTCTCCCGCAGCCTGTTGACAGCGGCACCCTGGCTACCGACGATACGTCCAACGTAGTCCCGGCTGATGTCGAACTCGATCGAGAAACTGTTGTCGATCTGCTCGGTCCTGGCGTTCTCGACAATCGCATAAATTTCTTTGACGGCACGGTCGACATCGGAGCTGATGCCACGGACAAGGATGAAGTCGGCAGTCTCCCCGCCGGCCTCTTCACCAATCTTGATGGACAGTGTCTTGTCCTCGCCAATAATGGCGTTCAAAGTCGTGCCGTCTTTACCCGCAACGAAAGAATGCCACTTTGACTCCACCGGGACAAGCTCGCTTTTAACATCAGCGACGTCGCGAGCAAGCTTAAGGAGTTCTTTTTCGACTTCTGCGAGGTGCTGGCTCTTTTCTGCTGGATTGCGCGATGCCGAGGGGGAAACTGGATCGTATACGAGCAAAACGGATGCTTCTTCGCTAGACTCGTCCGGGAAGAAGAGACGGACATTGTGCGCATCATGGAATTGCTTGATCCTGAAGTAAAAATCAGAAGGAGTGTATACCACAATGAAGAGTCGAAACTAACTTCTTGGCATATTTACCACTAATAACTTTATGCAGCAACCAGTCAATCTGAACGTCCTTGAGGCCACCTAAGAGATTTGCAATGAAGACGGTTAGGTCGTTGACAGCCGCATCGACCTTCGGCTTGTCGCCTACAAGATCAACACTCAAGGACTTCGTTGCCATCTTCAAAACGCCCAACGTCGGAGGGTATACCAAAACACCAGGGTGGGCTGAAGAGAGGGTCCGAGCGTACTGCGTCTTCAACATGTACGTAACAATCTGCTTTGATTGATCGAAAGAGCCAGGGAGAATAAACTCATGGATATACTGCGAGTTTGCCTTCTGCATGATCGCAGCCATACCGTTCGCGAGGTCATTCGGCCTCCCCCAAACCGTGATCTGGTCGTTTGGATCCTCAGGTTTTGGAACGATGATGCCACATTTGCTCTGAGCCATGATTTCCTCGGATGCGCGACCGATGAGAAGCCGGTGCTGGCGCTTCGGCAAGCCCATAGTGAATTGCGTGAGCTCCGTCTTCAGCGTCTCGATGGTCGCCTTGATCTTCTCTACGACACGTCCAACGACCTCGCGATCACCAGACGCGGAAATCTCCCGGTCGACAGCGTTGAGCGCAAGCGCGATCTCAGCTCCGTCCGTCTCTGCCATAAATTCCGGGCGACGAGCGATGACGAAAGGGAGAATATACTCCGGAATGTCGCGGACGCGTTGTGTGCCTTTGGATGTCTTCGATACGATGATAGCCTTGAGCATGCCTTGCGCCTCATCGACCATAGGTTTCGGGCCCGAAATAGTGATCGGGACGCTCAGCTCCTCTTCCTCGTCATCGTCCGCGGATGAGGGTTTGCCATTGCCGTTCGCCTGTGTCGGGAGCACGTCGTCCTTGCGCGGGATATCAACCTTGACGTTGGTCTGCTCACGGACCTGCTTCAGAGTCGCGCCTGCGGGGCTTGATGTCAATCACATGCACTCCGCAGTCTCTTTATGTTACATAAAATATCGCACCCTTTGGACCAATGATTGTAGCGATAGTAGAGGCCGGTGCATTCAAAATGACAGTGACCTAGCAACATTGTGTAAGTTACAGTCACATGGAGAGATTTGGTGAAGTGTAGTAGGAAAACATACTTGCGGGCTCACAAGCGAGACCAAGAACCGTTTCGCGCGTTCAAGCTCCTTGCTCGACTCAGACCTCAGGAAGAACTCCGTCTGTTTAGCCTTGCTATTCGTACTAGCCTCAGCCTTCACCTTCGGATACTTGAACGCCATCTGCCTCAGCGCCTCCGTGAGAGTACCCGGCCGTCCATCTCGTCCGGCCAGCTCAACGCTCGCCGAAGAAAGCGAGAACCGTTCGGTGACGAGCGTTTGTGCTGGTACAGCGGGTTGGAAGCGGGGTCTAGAACCCCAGCCGCTTGAGGGCGTGGTCTTGACGGGTGTCGATGCCGCTGGAGAGGGCGCGAGCGAGGGGAACGATATCTCGGAGTTGTCGACTGCGCCGTTAGCGGTACCGTTGCGCTGCTTGGGCCTTGCCGGAGACGGGTCTTCGCCGAACGAAGGGAAGGGGTCCGGGGCTCCTTCGAGATTGTGCTTCTTCTGTTTTACATGCAATAGCCCCAGCGGTGCTGCGAGTCAGAAAGACGGTCTTGCATGCAAAAAAAACACGTCGGGAAACTAACCTGTAAATCAGCCGCAGAAAGTGCTGCCATCGTAAGAAATGTGTATAGAGGATGTCCTTAGAACGAGATGCCTAGACGGGGGGATACCTGAGACCGTTTGCCGTGAAGCGTACTCTGCCAGTAGAGTCGACCTCCTCACGAACAAGCTGATGATGATGATTGTTGGGAAAGAAAAGGTGTAAAGTGAGCACACCTGCGGTTGCTTTCGATTTCGTGACTACGGATTTTCGGTGAACGTAGATCGACGAGCGACGTGTCATTTCACTTCAGTGTTATCAATCCAAAGTCTATTTCCTTCCCGCATGATTGATTTCCAAGCGGCAGAGTAAAATATTATCTAGTATAGTAGCCTATGCATATAGTACACATGTTAAGTATGAAGTCCAGAGAGCAGTCAATAAAGCAAACAGGCCCGAAATGAAGAAACTCTTTACAAGTCACTCTTTGGTACGCCCTTTTTATCTGTCCCAACACGATTGAGCGCAGACTTCAGTAACTCAGAGAAAGAATCAATCAGTCTCAAGCATGTACTCCAACAGTCAGTTGTACATTGTCTGCAAATGGCAAGCAAGTGCGAGACACGCTGTTTCCATGCATGATGAGTTTCCCGTTGGTCAGGAATTTCAGCACCAAGCTCATGCCGGTCCAATGGGTTTGGACTTGGTGCGAGTTGCGGCTAAATTGGGAATCACTGCAGTAAGCACCAACGTAAAGAAACTGGCTAATTGTCAACTCACAGCAGTCTTCATGGCTTTCTGAGCCTCGTGGATGAGCTTCTCGGATTCATCGCCGGGTGCGTCGGACCATAACCCGCGGAAATCGTTCACGTAATGAAGACTCTCTGCGAAGCGGTGCATCGTGTTGATGAGTGCGACGACCTCAGAACGTGTAAGCAAATTCTGATTCTGTGTTGGACTGGAGAGCACTGAGTATGATCCGATGAAGCAAAAGTCTAAGACTTACTCGAGAGCGCCCTCATCCATTTCGAAGAGGACTTTAAGTGCGGTCGCGACACCAGATGTTTGTACCTTGCCCCACAGACGGCATTTATCACACCCGACACAATCCATGATACGGGAAACATTCCTGAAGTGTGTCTTGAACTCTTCTTTCACAACCTAACAATCTTATTTCAGAACGTCCGGGCAAAGAATTTCGATCAAGACCGCTTACATTCGCATTTTCCCCACGGAAAAGCACCGACTCGTCAAACTGTCCGACATTCTTTGCGATATCAATGACATTTTGCAGCTTTTCCAGAGTCGGCTTGTCTTCCTCGTGAGTCTCCGAGTTGCACGAGCAATAATCATATGCCGACAAGTACGGTTCGAGGCGAGAAACGGCACGCATGAGGAGCACGTTGTTGAAGTAAACGTACTTCAGGCGCTCAGGATGCGATGCGACGCGAGAAACAAAACACTCAAGATTTGGCATCTAAGAGCAATATAAGCTTAGGTGAATTTGTATGAGCGACGAAGCTCACCCATTCTCCGCTTGTTTGGTTAAACCAGTCGTGGCACAGATGGATAGAGATTGATGCATGTAAACCTAAACAAAATTGTGTTCAGAATAGAGATAGTAATATAAGAGAGGCATGCTTACCAGATATTATCTTATAGTACACTCTCTTCTCTAAGCACTGTTCGTCCGACCCCGAGGCGTCACCGAGAGGATTGGCAGACGCAGGTCCCGATGCCAAATCCAGCTCCGAGATGCCAAAACAGTTCTCATTGTAGATCGTGCTCCAGATCCGGTTCGCAGGCATACCAGCGTATCCAGTAAACTGTTCCGGATTCGCTATAAGATCGATATATTCTCCCTCTGTGAACAAGAGATTACTTCGGGTTCCACGTGCGTGGGAGGGCAAAGCATACCTGAATGGTCATCCAAAAAACAGTAATCCGAGTCCTTGTAGTAACATCCAGGTAGCGAGTTTCTCTGAGAAATTGATAAGTGCCATTCACTATTACTTAGAAAGCAGTGGCATACCAGATCCTCCGGGGGCAATTCTACTTTACTCAGAGCATCTGCCCGCCATTTCTCCGGGACTTCGTCCTTTGCAGCTGGTTGAGAATGAAAGTACCTGCTGACGTGGTGACACGACGTACCTCTTCCACCGTGGAGACCCCACATTCCCGTTGCAAGCAGAATCCATCTTCGTGCCAGAAAGGACACTCCCGGTAGAGGTCAGTCTGAACAGAATCGTATAGGTAAATTGTACTTGCCCACACCTTAAAAGAGCTAAAGAGCGGACGTACTCGGTAGTATCGGAAGAACGGCGCTTTAACAAGCTCATGCAAATTATTGTAAAGATCATCAGTGACGCTCTCGACCGTCTCGAAGTCGCACTGGGTCATTTCTATCGGACCTGTGGGCTATATGCGAAACGTGACTAAGCCTAACGCTTTGAACTGAATTTTTAAGAGTTTCGACGCACGACATGACGGCACTCTGCACCCTTCGCGGGTTGGTGCTCAAGTACCTCTTGGACCTGATTTTGCCTGACGAGAGAATCGCCGAGGAAGGAAGGCCCGGAGGATGCGGAAGCGGATCCGAGACTCAAAAGGAGAGAAAGGTGTAAGAGCGATTGGAGATGTGTATGTGACTTCATCGTGTCGGTGGACACCAAACGAAGGCGTCGAGGTGGTGGTAAGAAGCAAAGAGCGAGTATGAACTTTGACTTTTGCTGTGTCGGTGAAGGTAGGAAGGGAAAGGCAAAGCAAGAGGACGGGACCGGGACGCGGACACGGACACGTCGACTTTCGGAATTTCCGTGCCAAGTTATTTTATAGACACGTGACTGTACAAACACAAGCAAACGCGTTTCCCTTCTTGCCAACGACATTGCATCCGTTTCTTTTCAACGACCACGACTACCGCGACGATAACCAGCCATGCCTAGGCAGAAGATACAAGCAGTTCCTGAACCCCCTCCAAAGGACACAAAGAGTCAGTCATATCTTAATACATAGTTAAACATACTAACAAACTATGTCCAGAAACCTCTCCCGTAGTTCACAAATACCTCATCGCATACAATGTCCTTTCAGCTCTCGCCTGGTCCTACATTCTCATTACCCTCCTCCTCCACCTCACCGGCCTCTGGTCATCTGCACCCCCCGCAACCCGCGCCGCCCAAACGCACGTCCACACCGCCTCCTCCAAACTCGCTGCCTTCTTTACTTCCGCGTCCTCACGTCTCCCATACCTCAAAAGCGCAGGAAGCAGCTCTGGCAGCGCCTCGTCGCGCGTGCCGAGGTTTTTGAAGCCGCTGTTGGCGAAGATGGCCACCAGCTACGTCGCTGTGGGACCTGAGACGACGCTTGTTCAGAGTTTTGCGGTGTTGGAGGTGGTGCATGTTGCGTTGGGATGGGTGAGAAGTCCGATCCAGACGACGGCGATACAGGTCGCCAGTCGGCTGTTCCTCGTCTGGGGAGTCTCTGAGCGATTCGAATCTGTGCGTTTTCCCTCAACTTTGACTTGTGACTTTATTTACAAGTACTCCCATTGACATATTTCTCCCAGGCGCGTTCCTCTCCTCTCTACGCAACCATGGTCCTCGCCTGGTCCCTCACCGAAGTTATCCGCTACGCCTTCTACGCCTGCTCCCTCCTCAACAAAGAATACCCTCCCCTCCTCTGGGCGCGCTATACCACCTTTCTCGTTTTATACCCCCTGGGAGCCGGTTCCGAGGCCTTCGTCAACTACGCGACGCTGCCCAAGTCGGGGATTATACCGACGTTCTCGAGTTGGGCGCAGGGCGGGCAGATATGGACGGTGGAGGATTATGCAAGGGGCGTGTTGTTTTTGATTTGGTGGCCTGGTGAGTTGGGGGCTTGTTGTTGATTTTGTGCTGCTGAGGATACTGATTATTGGACTTGTTTTTTTGGGGGGATAGGGTTGTATGTTATGTACACTTACATGTTAGGCCAGCGTAGAAAGGTGTTGGGCACAGGTAAGGGCATCAAGCTTGGCGGAAAGGCAAAGTCTCTCTGAGAGATTTTACCCGACGGCACTCTACATTCTTGGGGTTCGTGACTCTTGTGCTAGTTGGTTCTCGGATTGATGGTATGTTTAAATAATTGGATAATGACTAGGGATTCGCTTGATCTACATATATTATACATTCGACCTGTGTTAGGAGTGATTGTGGATTATAGATGAATTCACTCCTTTCGAGTTGGTAGAAGTCCATGCATCTGGCGGATGACTATAGTATACATTCGAAATCCCTCTTCGACTGCATCACTGCTTATGAGCTTCTTTGAAGCCAGAATGTAACGATGAGGGAACCATACACTTATGTATTGTTCCTTTTAGTCTCCTCCGTTACTCTACAAAGCAAACTACATGCACTGCTCGTATAACATAGTTCTTCGAATTTGAAACTCTTCCAACAAACTCCGCAGAGTCCGCACATCACATCTGCACGAGCCCACGCGTCTATCGAACGACCGCACCATACCACTCGAGTGAGGGGCGTTCGACTTGGAATGTGCGTGAGAGATCATTTGTTGGCTACTCTGAGCTGTGTTGTACATGATCGGTCATTGCTGGTGCTTGGGCAAGAACGGTTCGGAAGTTCGTGAGAGATCTGAGCCTCCGGCGTAAGAGTCGACCCCCTTCCCGCTCGAAACACTAGCACTGGTGGTGGTACTTTATCCTTTATCCATATCGCCAGAACCCAGAGTCCATAGACTAGGCTTACACCGAAACCGACAATCGATCTTTGGCTTGGAGGCGAGTTTTGAAAACTACTAGTAGTACTAGTGTGAGTCTACTAAGAGATTGTCGCTGTAACCTAAGCTCAAACTTTTGTGAATCCCAGAGGTGATGGATGTCGCTGGACGGGGCGAGCAACGACGTGATGAGCATAGTCAACGTCATTGATTTGAAACGAATCTCAGAGTGAATGTGTATTGTGTATTGTGTATTAGTATTTGGGTTTGGGTTGATCCGATATCCTAATTTAGCAGTAAGAATTCTCCGCCTGCGGCGAATATTAGCGCCGAGACCGACCAAAGCTCCACCACCGCTCACCGCCCTCGCAACCTCCACCGTCCGATCCTTAAGACTTCCTTCAAATACAGACCATCACCTCGAGAATCTTATCCTTTTCTGTCATTCAAGGTATCGCTGACATTGGTATAGATGGGCTTTGCGACTTGCGATGTAGAGCCAAAGCTTCAGGGAAACAAGCTTTAAAGCTCTCTTTCAGGCGGCGGCAGAGTTTTCGGAAAGAACTTAGCGGACGCACCAGAAAGCACTGAAGCACGCTGTCGCCGCCGAGGCTAAATCAAAATGGCGCACCCTCGCCATCATTCCAAGCTAGTGATTGGCTTATGAGCTTCAAGAACCAAGAGCGTACGTACGTCTGGGCATCGGAAAACGATCAAGGGCGGAGATGATTTCCAAGAGCTAGTGGCTTGCGGCAAACTTGCGAAGAGGTTTTACCGACGGGCTGATGAGGTGTACTGAACTTGAAGAACATAGGCGGGAACCGTTGAAGTTTTTGGCCGACGAACTTCTAGTAGTACTCTGGCTGGCGCGAGCCGATTTGCTCGACAGCCTCAAGCGCCGACTGCCCCTCTCCCCCTTCTTAAGAGCTTGGCGGTCGCTGTGGAGCGTTTTCTTTTCCTTCATCCCCCCCGGTCGTTCGTCTGTTGTTTCTTTCTCGTCCAAAGGGTTTCTCCTTCTTTCCTCCTCTCACCATCTTCTCTCCTCCTCCTCGTCGTTCCAATCCCGACCAACCGACCCGTCCGCCTCCCTCTCCATAACACTCGCCCCCAACTTCGACCTCTCGTTTCCTCCAACTCCCCACCACCCGGACAAACCATGATCCCCATCCGCTCTTTTGCCCTGCTCCTTCTGAGCTCATACCTCGCCCTCACCGTCCAAGCGTCGTTCGACGCCGTCCCCTCCAACATCGGCCACCTCAGCAACAAGCACCACAACCGGCACTTCTCCCATCGCCGTGACGTTTCGGCCTCCAAGGTCGTCTCGCCGTTTGGCCGTCACTCGAAGAGGGAGAGCAGGAAGAGGTGCAAGGCCAGGGACACGGACGCGGGGTCTGGGTCTGCTGCTCCTGCGTCTTCTTCGCCTGCACAGGAAGCGGTTGCGAGCACTAGTGCCAGTTCGAGCTCGAGCTCGAGCGCACAGGACGCCCAGCCTACGACGGCGAAGATCTCGCAGGCCAACGCTGTTCAAGGGTTGATCAATGTTGCCTCCAACTGTGGTGATATCGGTGCTACCAGTAAGTCTCCCAAACGAAAAAAAAATAACTCTCCTCATCCGCTTACTTCTTCCCCTTCCCCCTTCTTTCACTCGCACTCGTCCTCGCACTCGCAGAGGACATCACCGCCCTCAGCGGCCCCAACGGCAACATCGAGTGGCTCAACTGCGGCATCAACAACGGCGGCTGGAAGCCGCCCTTCGTGCGCATCGAAGACCTCGTCGCCCAAGACCTCGGCTCCGCCCTCAACAGCGGCTCCTCGCCCTTCCAAGCCTGCAGCGCCTACATCGACCAATTCTACCGATACGGCGGCGAATACAACATCCCGCCCATCATGCTCGCCGCATTCGCCATGCAGGAGTCCTCGTGCAACCCCGAGACCGTCGGCGGGGCGGGCGAGCAGGGGCTCATGCAGATCACGCAGGACAAGTGCGGGCCGGCTCCCGGGGGCAACTGCCGTGACCCGGATTATAACATCCAGACGGGGGCGAAGTACTTTTCGGATCAGTTGGGCGCGAATGGGGGGAACGTGCTGTTGACGATTGGGCAGTATAATGGGTGGAGGGAGGGGTTGACGTTCGCGGATGCGACGGCGGCGGCGGCGAGTGGGAATTGTAGGAGCCAGAATAACTTGGATTATTTGCAGCAGTTCGTGAATGGGTGGTTGCAGAACGTGGATGCGTATACGATCAGCCCGCCGTTGGGGAAGTATTTCAACTTGAATCAGTGTAAGTAAGTAAAAAGTGTCGGAGCGCTGCGTGTGTCGCTTTTTTGCCGTACCCGGTACCGTATCGTATCATAAATCGCTCCCCTTCCGCTCGTTTCGTTTCCGACTTTCTTTCAATCCTCTCACCCCATCCGATCTTTACTACCTCAGACACGTCCTCGTATTCGCTGGGGCCGACGTCTTGGCCCATACCCCAACCTACCCTCCCAGTATTCCCCCACATCATATCCGACGTTTAGTTACCTTTCCCTTTCTTTCGAATTTTTTTCTTCTCATTTTGGCCTTCTCTTCTTGCACCCTCGACCTCGACGAAGGGAGCACCCTACATTGACTGTAGGGTGTTCCGTCCGTCCGTTCCTCTTCTCGCTCTCACATTTTGCCTTTTCGCGTTTTTCGCAGCCTTTTTTTTGATCCGCTGATTCGTGCATCGCGCGTCGCGATTCGTCGGAGAATCCGATTTTTCAGCTTTCTCTTCTCTTCCTTTCTTTCCTCTTCTCTTTTTTTTGTGTCGTCTGGCTTTCGGTAGCTCGTGGAAATCAATGAAATCAACGAAATGGGTTTGGTTTTGGTTTTAATTTTGGTACTTGTCCTGTTGTGCGTGTGCGTGCGAGACGGCCATCCAAAAAAAAAAAAACGAAACCATGACACAACACGGTACTGGTACGTGAGGTCGGAATATAACACGTAACACGTAACACAACTAGCAAACGCGTAACACATAAGACATAATATGCAGTGTCGGGATGCACATCAACATTAACATTAACACTACACGGACATCGACACAGATACGAAAGACAAACACAGACACGAACACGGAGGGGTAATAACGAGAAGACGACGCGGTACTCGTACTCGTATAAAATCGTGTCGTACTCGTGTCGTTCCCCGAGCCCGAGGGGCAAAACGGCGGTATAGAAGAGAGGGGGGGGGGGGGGGGAGGGATCGACCCATGCTCAATGAGCATGGGCGGGAACAGGAAACATAATATGAAGTGAAGTACGAAGAGAAACGCACGAAGTGAAGAAAAAAGAACAGAAAAAGAAGAAAAGGAAAGCACAGAACAGAGCAAACGCGGAGAAGTTCGGGATAAGAGACGCGCGTTGGGATACTGGGTACTGAAAAGAGGAGAGGAGAGATAAGGGAACCGAAGAAAGAGAGAGAAAAACACGAGCGGGGGGAAGGGACACAGACAAAAAACATGAAACATTTTAATCGAAAACCCCTCAATCGACGTCTTCTACCGTCTCGTTCCCTTCTACCCCAACCACCGCCTGCTGATGCTGTTGCTGAAGTTGTTGTTGCTGTTGCTGCTGCTGTTGGTGCTGATTCGTCGTCTGGGGCGGCGGGGGCATCCCACCCGTCAACAAGTTCACAATACTATCCGCCACCGTCCCGCCAAGCGCAGAAATCTCGCCGTTCGCCTGCTGCAGCGCGTTCCGGAGCGCGGTGTTCTCGATCCGGAGCTGGTCGACGAGCGTGCGGCATTCTTCCCACCGCCGGTTCGCTTCGTCGGCGCTTGCGAGGGCTTGGTCGAGCAGCTGGGAGCGTTGTTCGAGGGCGCGGACGTGTCTGCAGATGCATCGAGAGAAAGAAAGGGGAAAAAGGAAAAGTCAGTCAAAGTCACGGAAGAAGGGAAAGAAAAGAAAGTCCGACGTACAAGTCCCGGCGCTCCCTAAACGCCCTCTGCGCCTTCCTATTCTGCTCCGCCCGTTTACTCTGACTCAACTCCCTCTGCACCCCATTCTGATTCTGGTTCGGGCTCTGTCCAACCTGCTGCACCGGCACCAGGTTCGCTGATACCTGCTGTGGTTGCTGCTGCTGTTGCTGAGACGGACTTTGCGGGGTTTGGGGTTGCACCGTACCCGGTGGGACGGTCATTGGGACGGCGTGGAGCATACCGGGTGGGGGAGGAATCAGCCCTGCCGCGGTGTAGTCCCCTCCAGGGTGGGGATGGTAGTAGTAGTTCGGCGGAGGGTACACGCCGCCAGACGGGGGAGGCAACCCTGCATACATGTGGGGAGGCAGCGCGTGAATCTGCTGCTGCTGTTGTTGTTGTTGGTTCGGAGGCGTCTGCGGGGGAGCGGGAGTCGTGTTCGCGGAGGGTTGCTGTTGTTGGGCCTGCATTTGAGGAGGCGGGGGAGCAGTGTGTGGTTGGGCGTCCGCCGTGGCCGTTGCAGGGGACTTGCGTTTGCGGGTGTTGCGGATGGGAGGGGCGGGCGGGACCGCGTCACGCAGGGACATGTAGGATGCGACGATGTCCGACCCAGAGGGATCCGACGACGACGATGGTGGCGGGTTGGAGGAAGTGGATGTGGCAGAGGTTGAACCGCCCGTGGCAGAGGTGGTCGGAGGAGCGTCTGAGGTGGAAGCGGAGGAGGTCGTCGGTGGCGGGGGAGGGATGGAGGAAGGGGAAGTCGATGGGTCAGGAGCAGGAGTTTTGGGTTCTGTGAAAGTGAACCATGTGTTGCGAGGAATGAAGGCAAAGGAGGAGGAGGAGGAGGAAGAGGAGGCCGCATCCGGATTCGCATTTTGGGAGTTGTTGTATGCGGATACGGATGGGGAGAGGATAGAGGAAGGAGCGAGGATAGCGGGTGAAGAGGAGGACGCATACAAAAAGGGAAAGGATGATTAGCTAATGGGGAACGAGTGGGATAAGCAGAAGGAGAGAGAGAGGGATGCTGACGTTGTGTGTCCTGCTGGATGTTGGTGGTGGACGACGACTGAGATTGGGAGTGAGAGTGAGAGTGGGCAGCCGAGGCCATGGTCGATGTCGATGCTCTCCACCGGTTGAACGACGTCGTGGATGGTTGTAGTGGTGGGTGGTAGTGGTAGTAGTGGTGCTTATGAGAGAAAGGGGGAGATTATGGAAGAGAGGGGAAGTTGCTGACCAACGTCGACGCGTGCAGACTATCCTCACTCTTTTATAACCCACTTCTCGCTCCCACGCTCTTTCCTCTTCTTACCGATCAACATCACGTAATCTATCCCTTCACTTCACTTCATCCCTCTCCCTCTCCCCTACTTCATGTTCTAACAGACACACTCTCACACACCCCGTCGTTTTCATCATCGTTCTCTCCTCCGACGTTTCATCCAAATACCGCCAATCCCATTGTCAATCCCATCCCATCCTACTCCTTGTCCACCGAGCCCAATCGCCCCCGGACCCCCTTCCCCGGTCCGTGAGAGAATGACGAAACAACGCATGACAAACGCCTGTCTTCCCTCATCCCTTACGGAATCCTCCTCTCGCCGAACCCGCTCTCTCCCTCCGCTTCCTCCCCTCCGATCCTCACGGCATTCCTAATTTCCTACTACTTTCAATTCATCTTCCACCCACTCACCGTTCCCCGGCCACGGCCAACCTCGTTCCTTTCCTGAAATTCCTCTTCACTTACTCTCCTGACAATCTGATAACCCGATACTCCCGAACCACCTACTACTGAAACGGATGTCAATGCATAAGCACACCGGACTCAAAACCGAACACAAGAAACGGGAAAAAAACACAGTACTAGAGTACTAGTCTTCTGTCGACCACTCACTTGACTCACCCCATCTATTTCCGTCTCCCATTCAAGCTCACGTTCAGTCTCGCCTGTCGTCCGTGTTATCAAACCACCTCTGACGGGGGTGTGTAAGCTATGACGCGGCGCACGCCGCATCGGCTTCCGTTCCGTTGCGATCGCCTAGATCACTCACCTTTGGCCGTTGAACCCGTTGACTCGATTGGCCCGGCGGAAGCTAATGGCCAGTGGCTAATGGAAACCCGAACTCAAATCCCCAAATACTTATCTGTTTCATGAAGCAGCTTTCAGCTTGGTGAGGTCTTGGGAATCGAGCCGCAAGTGAGCTTCAACCAGATCAGCGCTGGATTATCTTAGGTTGATACTGTATTATCACACCTCGAAGTCGACCACTCGTACTCGTCGAACCTTTGACCACACATCAACCAAGACGACGCTCCGAGTATCTTCTCTGGCACCTCATCCCATCCCATCCCATCTCAGCCGAAGCACCACCAGCCACCAGAGAAAGTCCTGAATTTATTGGAAACCCTCAAGTTTGCTCAGCACTAGTACTAGTACTATCTCTCTTGTGTTCTTGCGTTCTTGCGTTCTTGGTCATGACCAACCCCAACCCCAACCCCAGCCCCAGCCCCGGATCCGATCCGATGAGAACCGGCGTTTTCGCTTGCTTGGGTGTGGTTGGTTGGCTGTGGTTGGGCGCTCACTCAGGCTATTCGTTGGGTTTTTGGGATGCCGTCGACGCGTAAGGCGTAAGTTCCCCCATTGGCATCGTCATCGTGCATTGGTGTTAACTGTTTCAATACTAAAAAATGAGATTGGGACTGGAATTAATATTGACGTTTCGTAGCCCTCGCCGGCTCTCGTACGCGTAGCGGCGGACGCGTGTCCCCCCTGCCGTTGGGCGCTCTCGGCGCTCTCGTGGTGCGTTGTGTTGCGTTATGTCATGCTGACTTATCGTAACGTTACATCAGATCACTTGGGAGGGGGGGTGGGGGTGCGTAGACAGTTAACGGTTAACGGTTAACGGGTTAATGGGTTATACCTGGACCTGGACATGGACCTGGTGCGTCGAAGTACAATTACTAGTACGACTATCGCACTGGACTGGACTGGACTGGACTGGACGTTACGGTCACGGTTGGGCGTCGGGTATTGCTTTTCGTGGTTTCGTGGGTTTCGTGGTTTGGGTTTGTGGGCTCGGTGGGGGGTGGCCCGGGTGGTTGCGGTTCTTTGGTTTTTTTGTTTCTTTGGTTCTTTGGTTCTTTGGTTCTTCGACTCTTTGGCTCGGACTCGACTCGACTCGGGATTCTTTGGTTCTGAGTTGACTCGATTCACTTCGGTGCGTCAAAATAGGTCCCGGGGGGGGGGGGGGTTGATAACTTTGGAAAGGGAGCGTGTTCGTGATGCATGACGCAAGTGGTTTTGGCCAGCCGGTCGGTTGGTCGGCCACTGATGAAGTGGAGGAGGAGGTGGTGGAGGTGGAATGCCGGCGACTCGGCGAGTACGCGTACGCGTCAAGTATTACCGCACACCGGCAGGTAGGTAGTACTGCGTGCGTATCACAACGACGTCCACGTCCACGCCTACGCGCGAAGTCATGAACTTCTCATATCTCCGAGTCGCCCCACCGTTCCGTGCGGCGACTGCCATTGGCACATCCACGTCCACGTCCACGTCCACGTCCGGATGGACGGACTCAGCTGTACACTGGCAAGATCTTAACTTGGATGTTTCGAGTTTTTTGGGGGGAACTTCGAGGTGCCAGTGGAGCTTATTCGTATTTGTATTCTTGTTCTTATTCTTATCGCCTGACTGCCAGCGATCGAGTTTCGAGGTTCGAAGTCCGAGTTTGATGGGAGGAGAAGGGAAAGGGAGGGGGTTGGTGAGATGCCGTGCCGTGCCGTGCCATGCAACCCCATGATGTAACTCCCCAGAACGTTTGGATCGGTTCCGAAGACAAAGATGAAGTAAGTGACAGTGAATACACTCCTCAGGCTCAGGCTCAGGCTCAGGCTAGCAAGTTGCCTTTTCCTTTTCAACATTCCATCCCCCCCCCCCCCCTCGCCTTGGTCACGGTGACGGTGACTTTTTTTTTTTGATCAAATCGAGTCGAAACTCGAAACCCAAATCCCGGGATCTGCTTTTTTCTCTCTTTGCTGAGCGGTCGGCTTAGGTGTTTGTGGAGGGGGTGGGGGGCAGCGAGACGCTCGCACTCGCGCTCGCGCGGGCGTGCGTATGATGGATGGGGCGCGTCACAAACTCTGAAACTCACAGGCTCACAATTCACAGACTGCAAGTCACAGATTGGGATTGAGATTGAGATTGTAGGTCATGGCACAGATCACAGGGTAGTGGCTTCAAGTTAAGTCCAATTTTAATGTGCTGTGTTGTGTGCCGCAAAGCACTGGATCCGTTTGGTGGCCGGTTTTCATTCCCGCTATAGCGTTCCGCGTGAGCCTTTCTTCCTGTCTTTATCTCTGGTCTTTACCAATATATTTGAATGCGCAGCCAGCCTGGAGCCTAGCAGCGGCAGGCTGCGAGTACCACTGCCACTGCCGGTGGGTAGATTGGATACTGTGTGTCATCCCATACTTGAGCTTGTATCGATTTTGGCGGATAACGAGTATGGTATCCAGTCACGGTGTTCACTGCCAGTATCCGGTATCTGCAGGCTACTGATACTCACCACCGACACCATCGACATTTTTTCAATCGGTCGGTCGGTACTAAGTCTGGCGACCCCTCTCCCCGAGTCTTTACCTACTACGGGGGGGGGGGGGTTCTTTTTTGAAATCCGTCGAATATTCACTGGCAGCCTGAGGTTAATGTGAGGAGAATTTAAAGAGATTTGATATTTAAAAAAAAAACGATAGTACAAGCGATAGTAATACGTATGGTGAAGTCAGAACACTGCAAATACTGGCATTGGAGCTAGTACTACCAGTAGCATGCCACTGCTTTTTTTTTCAGAAGTTAACTTGAAGTCAAGCCTTCAAGTTGGAGACGCGACGAATCAACAACACTACTTATCATTTTAGCTTGCGCCTGCTTGAGATGGCCTTCTCAACCCCTTCTCCTCACAATGCACACATTGTTTAATTTTTGTTTTGTTATCCGACTATGCTGTGTTTGTGTTCTTGAAAGATCACCCCGTCGAGAGGTAGACAGTAGTGAAAAGGGATCAATCCGTTTTGTTTGGTGCATTATTATTGGTCCAGACGCGTTCGCGTTCATTCATCCGTCCGTCCGTCTTCCGTGTGCCGCTCACACGCCTGCTTACGTAGACGGAGTTCCAAAACTTTGGGCGCTTCCTCGATTCGATTCCTTCAATGCGCCTTGAAATTCTAAACTCTTAGGCAACCTCACACGACCACACCATGGCGAACGACACCGAAGGCTCCGCAACGCCAAGCACCCACACAATCCCCGGACCACCCACCCCAGACTCCGAGTCCTCAACCCCCAACTCACCTATCTCAACCACCTCCTCCATCCTCACCACCTCCACCTCCACATCCGCTTCCGCTTCCGCTTCAAGTCCCCTCACCTCCGATGCCGAAGGCGCAATCCTGAAAGACATCTCAGACGAGGACAAAGCAGAGGCGGCGCGGCTCAAGAAGGAGGCGAACGCGGCGTTCGCGGGGCAGGAGTATACGAAAGCTGCGGAGCTGTATTCGTTGGCGATTGGGCGGAACCCGACGGATGCGACGATTTTTGCGAATAGGGCGTATGCGCGGATGAAGCTTGAGGAGCATGGGTATGCTATTGGGGATTGCTGTGAGCTTGCTTTTCTTTTTTGTGTTGGGGGTGTTGGCAGCGTTGTTGGGCTTTCTTTGTCTTCTGTTTTCTTTTTGGGATGGAGGGATGGAGGGGTTTTGAAGATGCTGGAACGTGCTCTTTTTTTCCTTTCTTTTTTGTTTTGATGCTGCGCTTTGGTTAAGATTGACTGACACCTTGTTTTGTTTTGTGTGATGCTTTATAGCGAAGGCTATCGAACTCGATCCTACATATGTCAAGGCGTTTTATCGGTAAGATATCAAATCCAAATATATCTCTGTCGTAGAATCAGGAAAACAGAAGTGATCACTGACGCCCGTGCCCATCATACCTCCCAAACGCCGTCGAAATCCTACTTGACGTAAAAGACGAGCTATATGCAACCTCCAGATCCTCAAGCACAAACTGGCTGTCGCGGATTTCAAGAAGGTGATCGCGCTCGAACCGCGTAATGAAGTTGCTCGCCAGCAGCTTGAGGTCACGCAGAAGCTCATCAGGAGGGTGGAGTTTGAGAAAGCGATCGAGATGGAGGAGGAGCAGGATGCGGCTTCGAGGTGTCGACAGTTGATTGCGGAAGGTGCGCTTGCGCGTTTTTTCTCAAGAAAAATAAACAGCTTTTATTCTGAGCAAGGAACTATTACCTGACTGACTGACGTTGTCCTTTCTTTCCATTCCGCTTTTACCAGACACCGTACACCTCGATGCCTCCTATGCCGGACCCAAACTCACCAGCACGCCGCTGCCAGATAGCAAGCTCGTGAAATACAGTATCACGCACGAGTTCGTGGAGGGGATGATCGCGTGGTTCAAAGATCGGAAGGCGCTGCCGAAGCGGTACGTGTGGGAGATCGTGCTGGGCGCATATGATGCGTTTCTTCAAGAGGAGAGTTTGGTGGATGTGAGGCTTGAGGAGGGGATGACTATTGATGTTATTGGGGATGTTCATGGTACGTTGATTTATCTGCCTCTCTCTCTCTCCCTACTTTTCCGTTCGGTAAAAATGGTAAGACTGACTCCTCGTTTCTGTCTATAGGTC
Organism: Hymenochaete sp. R1; assembly: GCA_019400425.1. Taxonomy (NCBI): domain Eukaryota; kingdom Fungi; phylum Basidiomycota; class Agaricomycetes; order Hymenochaetales; family Hymenochaetaceae; genus Hymenochaete; species Hymenochaete sp. R1. Next base: position 24,171 of record JAFREE010000047.1, read on the forward strand.
AATACTATGACTTTATGCACTTATTGTCGCTCACTGGATTACCTTCGGAGAAACACTGCCTTCTCATGAATGGCGACCTTGTCGACCGAGGGTCATGGTCCATCGAAGTTATCATCACCGCCTTTGCTCTTAAATGCAAGTCGACCTTTATCCATCATTTCTTTCCTTATGACAAGGGTCGCTTGGACTGACTTTGCCTGTTGTAGGGTTATATCCCAATCGTATGTTTATCAATCGTGGGAATCATGAGGCGAAGGAGATGAATCGGACATATGGCTTCGAGGGCGAGGCAAAGCATAAACATGGGGAACAATCGTACAAAGTATGTTCGATCTCGGAGTTTTGTTGGTATTTTAGGTTGTCTAACACTCCAACGTTCTATATAGCTCTTTGCTCACGTCTTCACCGCCCGTAAGTGTTTCTGTAAGGATGTTGAAGTGAAAGAAAAAGTTGAATTCGTACTTCATTTCTGTCCAGTCCCTCTATCGACTCTGATCTCCGCGACTTCCCCTCCATCGTCTCCCTCCGATGCGATCCTCTCCGAAGAGGGCGTGAAACGTTACTTTGTCGTACATGGCGGGTTGTTCAGTAAGGACGGTGTGACATTGGAGGAAATAAGAAAAGAACCCAGGATAGGCAGACAGCCGGGTCAGGAAGGCTTGATTTGCGAGATGCTTTGGACAGACCCTCAGATGTTGCCGGGGAGAGGGCCGAGCAAACGAGTAAGTGTGACGTTACCTATTTGACTGTTCGTGAGTGGATAAAATTGTCAATGTGCTGATTCGTTTTGATTTTAAGGGCGTGGGCATTGCGTTTGGGCCTGATGTCACGCGGAGGTGGTGTGAGCTCAACAAAGTCACTGGGATATTCAGGAGCCACGAGGTTCGTGCGGATGGATACGCAATTGAGCATGGCGGACTTTGCACGACGGTACGGATTGAAGGCTCTCGATGGGTATTTCAAAGTATCTGATTGTGTTTTGGTTAGGTCTTCTCCGCTCCGAACTATGTCGACCAGAGTGGGAACCGCGGCGCCTTCGTGAGTATCGTTCATACGACGAATGTATGTTGTGCTTCCGGCTGATGCTTTTCCCTCCAGATACGCATAAACTCGTCGGGTGATTGCGAGTATCGCCAATTCGATGCGGTACCCCATCCACCAATGAAGCCGATGGCCTACGTCCAAAGCGGACTCGCGAACATGCTCATGTAGAAAGAGAAAGCCTCAAAGATGTTTGTGTTGCTATCTCGCATAGCAAGGTGGCTTGTGGTTTGACTAAGCTATGTTGTGTATCCCTGTTGTTTTGTGTATCTTCATTACTGTCACCGCATTGCATGCTGTATGTTTTCCATCTTATGTGTTTTCTGTCTATGCGGAGTAGGTGGGCCCGAGCACAAGGCAAAGGAGGTCTAAGGTCTATGAGTGTAAGACGTAAAGTGGTCCATCAGTGGCTTGAGCGAAGTACTTAAATCTACAAAAAAAATATGCACACTGCACAATCTCCAAAAATCCACCCGGAAATTTTCGATACCATACCAATCCCGAATCTCAACTAATTCGCTGGTCGCACTGGCAGGCTGGTCCTGATCTGATCTTATCGTATCGTCTCGTATACAACATCCGAGATGATCGGCGCGATGCTGTGGCAGGGTCCCGCTAGATCGAACCACTCAACCAGCTCTCACTCAAGCCATGATTCCTCCACTGCTTCCTCCTACGACAACCTACCTGCTCAATCCGCTTACCTAGGCCCAAACCTACCAAGCTCGAGCTCAATAAACCTTCGCAGATTCTTCTCTAATAGTAGCCTCAACCTCAGGTTCAATAGCAAAATCTCGAGCTGGACGAGGACTCGGAGGATGACGACGAATCCATCCCATATCCTCATCGCGCGCGGCTCGCGCGGGCATAACCCGAGTGCGGCGCTCAGCTCGCCCACTGAGACGCACGCCGCTGCGTCAGGTATTTTCCGGAACCACCCGCCGCACGCGAACGTGAATGCGCACGGTGCCGGTGCTGTTGGGCAAGGACAGGGACATCGGCACTCACATTCGAGGTCTGGCGGGAACTCGGGGCAGTGGATTATTGAGGATGAGGATACGGAGGAAGGAGAAGGCGGGGAGGATGGGAGCGAGAGGGAGGGGATGCCGTTTGAGGAGGTTGAGTTGGATCCTACGTTTACGAGGGCCGGGAGGTTCCCTGGGACGGTCAAGATCGTCGTTGAGGGTACGACGTTTTGGTACGTTGGGTTTGACTTGAACGATCCGTCCTTGGTGCATGTGTTGATGAGTATGGTTTCTGCGCAGGGCACATAGAGAGATCCTCGTCTTCGCGTCTCCGTTTTTCGAAGCTGCGTTGAGCGGTGACTGGTCCGAAACGCGAGTTGACGACTCGAGTATCCTCAGCAGTCGCCGACGCTCGATATCGTCTGTCATTACTTACGCCCAACCTCCGACCAATCCTTCTGACCGCGCCTCGAAAGACGTCCTAGCAAACATCGTTACGTCTGAGGATACAGGATCATCAGATGTTGGTTCACCCCCTGGAAGTAGTGAAGAAACTGCAACTCCGGAAGACGATGCGGACACGGACGAATCGAAGAATGAGCCAGAGTCCTTAGGTGACGCCCTTGGCGAGAAATCTGAGGGTTCGAATCCGAGTGACAACGAAGAGAGGGATAAGGTCCGCGACATGAGCCTCAGCAAGCTTGAGGGAAAGAACTCTAGAACTTCACCACGGGACACGATCACTCCAAACCATTCGCCTGCAATTGCAAAAATTGTCCTGATGGAGGAGAAGGCTTGCATATTCCATGACTTTCTGAAGTTTGTTTATCCTCAGTAAGCTCGTTCAAACCGTTTTCCCCACTGTAATGTTAACGTAAGGGTTAGTCTGGATTGCTCCGTCACTTGGAATAATGTAGAGGGCCTCATGAACATCGCGTCGAAGCTCTGCGTCCCGGCTCTTTCGAAGCAGTGTATGACGTTCCTCTTGACTCACGCTGCGGGCAAACCTATCAAAGCGATGAGAATCGCAGAGCTCTTCGAAGAAGATCACCTGTACCGAGAGTCGAGCCGTTTCGTCTTGGATAATCCTCTCTGGAGTGAAGTTGAGCTGAGGACGCTGAGCCAAGGCACGTTACTGAAGCTTGAGAAAAGGTTGGTAGCTTTGTTTATGTTGGACTCTGAAAATGACTGACTTCATTCCTTTTTGAAGGAGAAATTGGTTTTTAGAACGTGTTCTCAAGCTGGGAGTGACGAACATCGCAAAAGACTACCAATGCGTACGATTCAGTTTCTCTTCGTTCCGCGGTGTCACAGTATTAACTCTGGGACGTCAACAGTGCCCCACATGTCCCGATCCATCCACTTGTGCACGCCTCCTCGACGACAAATGGCGTCAAGCCTATAACGCTTGCTTCCGTTTCGGACCATGCCAGCCCTCTATGGTATATCGTTACCTTCGAGGACTGGACGGCATCACACCGCCTCTGGCACTTACCCATCTCGCGTGCCAAACGCATGCAAAGGCATTCACGACTGCTTGTACGTTTAACTTCTCTATTCTTTTTCTCCTTTTTTTGTCCTTGGAAACTGACGATGAGTATGGCGATAGTGTTTGACCGGATGTTTTCCCTTGGCGTTAGAGGGAGCGGGAGCGGTTCTGATCCTGCACCTCTTGGTGCGAGAGTGGCAGGCGTGCAGGGACCTGGACCTGGACCTCGCAGACATTTCTTGTATTGCTCACTCAATCAGTGATTGAAGACAGGAAGTAATTGTTACTGACGGTAGATTGACGTTCTTTCTCACCATGACTTGATGTTACATCTAAATACGGAATGAATTATATCGCATATTCTTTCGAGTTCGTTACACTTTCTAAGTTTTTCTTGCATTAACTGTCTCATTTTTTTGCTTCTCCCTCTCTTACCGCGCACTCTCGTTCGTACGCAATCTGCCTCTGTGACAACATCACTTATTAAATCGCCAGTCGTTTAGTATTTAATCCATCTATCTTCCAATGGTTTGGTAGATGCCTGCTATATAAAAATTTTTAATGTCCAGATACTCACGACTTTATATCATCAAAAGATAAACATATGAATGTTCTTTTATTTCCTTCAGGTATTGCTAATACATGTACATAGGCAGCCACAGACGGCCAGTCCATACCGTTCGATCGCACAAGAATGACCTTCCGCCTCTTACCGAGTAACCAAAGTTCTTCCACTGTAAAGCAAGGGGTACGCAATGATATCAGCAACACCTTCCAAAGGTACACATGAAAAAAGAGAAAATCATGTACGCGTACCTAACTGTCTTCCTCTCCGAGCTCGCAACCTCCGCCTTTGCGCGGTTCAACACCTTCTGGAACTCGGACACGCGGAAGCGCATACGCGAGTGCATGTACGCCTTGGAGCACTTGATGTGGTAGTGCAGGTAGTCGCGGAAGAGTTGGATGTGGGAGATGGTGGAGGCTGCGATGTCGGGGCGTTCGAAATGGCGAGGGAAGAGGACTTGGGATGGAGGGGTTAGTTAGGGTGGAATGAAAGATGTGAAGACGTAAGGAAGGAGAGTGAGGAGAAAGGGAAGGAGGGGAGACGCACTGAAGGTTACGTAGCCGAGGTCCTCGCTGGCTCGGAGACCTGTGACGCCGCGAAGTTCAAGGGGTGGGTCTCTGTTAGAATAGAGGACTTGCGGCGCGTTTTGAAGCGTAGGGAGCCGTCGAGCGTCCACGAACTCCTATTATACGCAACCCACAGCAATTAGCTTCCCAAATAACTCATCCTGTTTAGAATAAGATTGGATAATACCTGTAGGAACACCTTCCCCACGATACGATCCGTTTCTTCCCTGAAGACCGTCGAGAAGAACACGGTGACGCGATCGGGCGCAGCTTGGATATAGATCGCCTCTTCGTCTCGGTAGTGGATTTGCATCATCGTCTGTGAGCCATCTGAGGGAGCGTCGCTAGCCTCGAGGGATTTCTGGATCTGAAAAGCGTGTTCGAAAGGTGCAGCTAGGGCGTTACGCTTGATGAGAGACAGGGAGCGGATGAAGGCATCGCGTTGCTCTACGTCAGATCACATCAATTTGGTGTGATAACGTTGTGTATTAGAGCGTAACGCAGAATGCTCACCTCCTTCGGCGGGTGCTTGCGTCAGATCGATCTCAAGACTGACGTTGTACTCTGGTTCAGGTTGAGCCGCTAGTAGACCACCGTACTCGCGGCGGAGCACGTCGAGGGCACCGTACTGCTCCAGCTCATTCCAGCAGCGGATGTGCATGGAAAGCAGGAGGGTCGTCTTTATTTGCGGGGCGGACAGATGGAATCGCACGCCATCAAAGTCGACGAATTGGACATCGAGGGAGGAAGGTCTGGAATGGCAATTCGGTCAGTCAGTATGCGCAATACGACAGACACGACGTAACACTGACTTTATGAGCTTTTCTTGGATTGTTGTCTGAATAATGCTATTGTGGGGCTATTTAGGCTATCAGTATTTTTTCCCAGAGAAGCAAATATTTATGTATTTTACCTCTAAGAGTATCATGGTGGATTAGCGTATTTATGAGACTCACAGTCAAGGAGAGAGGGTTTCGAGTTGCTGGATCAACTTCAAGTTTAAGTCGCGAGGCAGAAGCACCCGCAGTTGTCGCAGTCACCACAATTATATGTCGATCAGCTTTAGCTGCTTCAGCATCCAACCGCCATGACCCACAGACAACACGATGCCTCCGGTTTCTCCACCCCAGCTTCAACGAACCTCTTCCGGCGGCTTACATGGGAGGGAACAGTCCCGCTGGAGATCCATGTCGACCCCGCAGAGCTCCCCGCGAACAGCGACCGCGGCCTGGAGTGCTACTTTGTCCAGGCGCCTCGTGTCAGCTACCTCCCGCTGCTCGTACCGGAAATCAGGCGGTTCTTGACAGATATTGTGTTTGATAGTACCGCGTCGAAGGTGGTGAAGGAGGAGGATTGGTGGTTTGAGACGGAGGATAAGGTATTGATGAAGTGGTGAGCAGCTATGTTTCTTCTATGGCGGGTTTACGAGGTCTCTTAAGTATGTCTTGAAATGGCAGGCATTGGCCCATCGGGCTTTTATACGACTATTCGGTCATTGCCAGCACACTACGGAAACGGAGTCAACAACTACCTCCGACACCTCTGAAACTCATCCTTCATCTCGCTGCGCCTCCGACAGAGAAGCTATTGCTATCACCGAGCATAGAAGCGTGCAAGCAAGCATTCATGGGCCAACTCAAGGAAGCCGATTTCTTACGGTGGGGGAATACCAAGCGCATGACTGGGTTAAGACAGGCTGAACAGGATGGTATCTGGGAAGGCATCCGAAATCGTGAGTATTCGTAGTTGCTGACGATGTCGGGGTGTGTTAGTATGTGTTTGTTAAACTATGATCATAGACAACTTTGACGAGTATTGGAAGATTGCTTCGAGAGTAACGCCAACAACAACGCCCGCTCGGCCGAGCTCACCCCCTCCTTCTCAAATATCACTACACTCCCGACCACCCTCGACAGATTCCTCTGGCACTCCGGACAAGGACGGAGCATATAACGTTCGCAGTGTACCTATGCGGATGTACCTTCCGGACGGACCTGTCTTGCAAGAGGTAGCTCCACCGTCGCTGGATAACGGTATGTCGACTTTAAGCTGCTCTTTTCGATACAAGACATATTGACGAGAACTCTGTCAAGGTACTCTAAACACCCTCGGTCACTTCCTTTCCACAAATTTACCGCTCCTTTTCCCAACCTTACGAAAACCGCTCGCTTACCCGATGGTTCAAGGTGTCGTCTGCCCTCCTGACGCGGAGATTGCATGGCTGGGCGCGTGCATGGCAGGTGCAGATGGGTGGGTCAACCTCATGATTGGGATGAATTGACAAGGAAGCTTTTTATCGGGGCGAGTCTCTGTTGTCGATGAGCATGGTATGGCTCAGGGGTTTTTTCTACTATGATACCAGGCTCAGAGCACGTACTGTGTTGGGCGCTGCGATAGGCGCCAGTATAGAGGAAGCTGAGCGCAATGCAAGTCTCCCTTCTCCAGGCTGCGCGCACCGCTACTAATATAGGGAAGTACGTACCAAACCTTGTCAAGTATCAATAGTGCGTCAAACGGATTGCTTGAGGTGCAATGAACTCGAATCCTTGCTTTGTTCAAGTTCTAAATTGAAGTCGCGTGTGGTTTTTTTAGAGTCCGGTTTTTGAAATCTTTCAATTCGAGATCTTTGTTCGCGCTATTATACTGATACTGACATATTACAAACAAGCGATTGAGTATATGTTTGATGCAATTGCATCAGTTTGAATTCACGGATCAATGGTCAGGATCTTCAGGTGAACTGGAGACACTAACGATATGATAACCAAAGTGCAATGGAGTTCGTACGGCGCGATGGCTGAGTGGTCTATAGCGCAAGATTAGAACCAACCAAGGAAATGATCTTGTCCTCTTTGAGGGCGCAGGTTCGAATCCTGCTCGCGTCGATAGCAGTTTGGATACTTCTTTTGTCCCGCAAGTTGCGACGGACGCTAATTGAAATGGAGCCTTATGGGGCCACAAGGCTGATATCACTTTTTTCAATAACATCGATATTGAAACCAGTAAAGAAGACTCGGTTCCCCCTAACCATGAAACGTGTATATATGCGTAGACACTGGAAAAAAACAATGTCTATCCTAAAATACCAAGTCTTTTCTCCCTTCTTTGTCGTTGTCTTTCGTCCATTCTTTGTCCCAGCTAACGCTTATTTCATATCGACACTCTTTTTGTATTATTTCCTGGCGTTCCCGGGAAACTGTTTGCCGACGCAGCTTGTCATCACCGTCACACGTTTTGCGACCATCAGCGCACTAGATTGCCGTCCCGCAATAACTTCCGTCTGCGAGCCGTCGGCAATTAGGCTGGGGGTCCCTTAGGCCTGGAAAGTGGTTGTTGGCCTTTACGTTCAACAGTGAGTATCCTTGTTGTTCCGCAATGATCAGCATTCTTTGTCTCGCCGTACGCTGGCTGAGATGATGGAGAGGGAAAGTGAGATGAAGGGAGGAGGGGAAGGGGTAGAGACCCCGGAGTTCTAGTTGAAGTTTGGTGCTAAGCGAGAAATGAATTGAGAGAAAAAAAAAGAAATGGGTCCGTCGGGCGAGCAGAGCCGGAGCGCGTCTGCTAGGCACCCCTTGGTTGGATTTTGGTCTCTTCCCTCCATATCCCTCTTGGGCCTCTCCCTCCCTCAGCAGCAGCGTTCAGCTCAATCTCCACGAGGCTCGCTCGTGTTCCCCAGATTGTCTGCTTCTCCCACACTCGCTGTTCACTTGAGTGCAAGAAAGGAAGGCTTCAGCTTCGGAGGGTCCAATACACGAGGTTTTCGCGCGGTTCAAACTCAAAAAAACGCGTTCGTTCATCGTGTCTCCTGCTGTTCCTGTGCGCGCAACCTCTCCTCGTTTCTTTTATCTTTTTGAATGGTTTGTGATGATAACGCGTGCTGATGGCTTGCTTTAGGTAGGTGCGTACACATACACACGACGTTGCGTTTTCGACTGCTTTTCGTCCCCGTCTTCCCTCTCAAGACCCCGTTCTGTACCGGACTGCGAGAGTTGTTGACCGTTCGACTGCGCCGTCCACCCAACCTCTGTGAGCTGAGCTCCACTGTCGTCAGCGTTTGAACTACGCTTTCGCCTTCTTCTTTATTGTCGCTATCGGTCTGTCGTCAGGTGTCTAGGCCATCGTGACTGTTCAACTGTTGAACTTGAACTTTCGCGATCGGGCCTATCCAGCGCTTGGGAAATCCTAACATAACACTAGATAAAGAAAAAAAACCTTGATCACGTTCTATTTTCATCGTTTCAGTTCCTTGCATTGCATGCTAGCGTCACGCAACGATGTTCCGCAAGTCCAGAGCTTCTTCAACACCAACGTCTCCGACAACTCCCAGCACGGCCAACAATGAGGGCCAGGGCCAAGGCCAAGCAGCCCCTCGTAGCCCGACCACAGCCGAGATCTCAGACGACTATGAGGTTGTCAACACTCCTTCCGGTTCAGAGTCTCACAATCATTCGCAACCTCCCTCGGAACCCTCTTCAGGCAATCATCGTGGGGAAAGGCGGAGCCAATCGAACCCGACTCCGGCTGTGACCCCGCCTCCTCACGTCCGCCAGGCATCGTCAAGGGATGATTGGTATCCTGACTGGCTTCCGCGACGCCCGCGCGCACCTGCCCCCGCATCGACTGTTCCCTCCGAAATCGGACACAGTAATTCTCCAATCCCGTTTTCCGCTTCGTCAAACCCCGGTACACAGAGGGGAAACAGACCAGCTCACCGTGTAATGGCAAGCTACGATACGGGTTACACGACGCATACTGGTACGGGCGAGAGCTATGTCGATATAGGGGACTACGATGCTGCGCAGCAGGATGAGGGAAGTGATTACCCTGAAGGCGGGAGAATGCTGAACGTTGGCAGACGTCAGACTCCTCGCTCGGTTCGAATCGTCTCGGGGCCTGGTGCCTCTCAGCGTCACACTTCGTCAAGGCATGCCCGACGACCTTCAAGCACGAACACCGCCAGCATGCCAGTCCGGTCAAAGAAGGAAGGAAGAAGCGCAGCGCATGTTCATGCACCAAGTAATGTGCCGCTTCTTGCCGGCGCAGAAAGGTCTGGCTCCCGAGCTTGGGGGCGTGGAACCGTCTCGACGCCCCTCAGTCCGACCGTCTTCTCCCCTTCTCCAGCATTCCCCGCTCCGAGAGGTGCTGCTGCACCTAGCATTCCGCCTCACATGCGCGCATACGTTCCACACCCAGGGATGTTTTCTGAGAAGACACCCATGCCGATGATGCAGGCTGTCCCGGTACGCCCGCGTTTCCGTGCGCCGAATTTGGATCTGGGATTCCTTGCGACACCTAATTTATGGATGAAGCTGAAGTTTTTGATGTGGCCGGTGTGGGTGTATGGGCTTGTAGTGTTGCAGACATTCTTCGATCTCAACGCCGTGTTCTGCTTGGTTCAGTACGTTCTCAGAGCCTGATCATTCTTGGTCTTATCTAATCTATCATTGGGTTTGTAGGATTGCTTTACACCCGACTCCCGATTCTCCGCCCTCTGGTTCATTAGGTAGCGATACTAGCCTGAATCCGACTTCAAGCAGGAACTGGACGCTTGCAGCAGCTGCCTATGGAGTTTGCTGGTTCTTTTGGATTGTCGGCGTTGTCATTTTCTACGAAGTTGTCTATTGTTGGTGGAGGATATGGAGAAGCAGTGAGTTTATAGCCTCTGATTTTGCCATCTTAGCCTGTTCAAATTGCGAAGACTATTTTCGGATTATGTTCCTATTTGTCGCGTGCTTTTAATTTTGAGGTCAAGGCTTCCCGCGTTTACGTCTAAACGCTATGTTAATCCTTCGCGTTCACAATTCGCTTCATCTATTTTCATTACTTGGATGCGGGATCTCTCACTAAGCTGATGCAATAACCTTTAGAACGCCCGCTCATGATGCCACTCTATTTCTCGGCACCTGCTTTCAACCTCGTTTGCATGACCTCTTTCACCAATTTCTGCTTCTTCAGACACATCCGTTCCTCCGCACGTCCGCCACTGCCACTGCCACGTTTCATCCGTGCATGTGGGGGATCGTCCTCCGGCTCATCTTCCCGAGCTGTAACCCCGAGCGCGTTCTCTGCCATCACGGAAGGCGGCGTTAACGGCGGGCGGATCTCAGTCTCGGAGCAACGTGAGCGGGATGTGTCGACACCGACGAACGGGACTGGTCCGACTGGGGAGGGGAAGGAGAACATCCCAATCATCCCGTCAACGTCGATGCGGACGCCAATTTTGACGACTCCGACGACTTCGTTGGCATCATGGCCGGATTGGATCGCAGAGACGTGTTATTTTTACGGACAGAATCTACCGATGGTTGCGTTTCTTCTCCCTCGCGCAGCGTTGTGCGTCGCATTGCTCCTGGGGTACAGCTCTTCTCAGCCTGAAGATCGGGCCCTTGCTGCACTCGGCCAGATGTCTCGCGACCAAACGTTCTTCAATCCCGAAGGTGCGCTTTCATCATACGCACATGGTATCCTGCTTGCGAACGTTGCTTGGACTGCATGGCGCATTGCTATTCTCTTGGCCAGTTGGCTAGGTCTCTGGATCTTGAGCGGACAGCTCTGTGCTGGTATCTGCGGACCTCGCTTCAGATGGGAAGAGCCAGAGGAGCGACCGGAATATAGTGGGTTGGCAAACGATGAAGAAGGTTTGAATGAGGCTTGGGGTGCAAGGGCCACCTGGGGCTGGAGGGAATGTACTCGAGCAAGGGTGTTCGATGCGTATGATTTGTGTCTCTTCATTCCGCATTCAGACAAGGGGCCGATGCACGGATCTGAAGAAAAGATCAGGGCGAGCTCGAGTGACGAGAAGGGAGAAGGTGGGAGAAGGGAAGACGTCTTGTTGGAGGAAGAAGAGGAAGAGGATGCGGTGCTGGATCGCGTGTTAGCTGCTGCTGGGCTGCCGAGTGTTCCACCGGCAGCAAGAAGGGGCGTGTTGCGTGGTGAATTGTTCAATACACCGCCTGACGTGAGGAGGGAGCTTGATAGGGATGACGGGAACGTTATCGAGGAGGTACCAGTGAAGACCGGAACAACTTCCTCTCCGAAACCTTCCTCCAAGTCGAAGAAGTCATCGAAATCGAAATCGAGCGGGGAGAAGTCACGTTCTCCGACGAACATGTCTCCGTATCCGTTCACGATATACCCTGCTCGACAGGGATCTCAGGACATGAATATCGAGGCGCAGGAGAAGATCCCTTTCCCTCCTAGTCCGAGAACGAGTCGGCACAGCGATAGGGAAGGGCAGCGAAGGAGCCAGTCGGACAACGAGGAAGAAGGAGAGGAGGGCGAATACATGACAGATGAGGAAGAGTACTACGACGAGTTTGGGCTGGGTATCGAAGAGCCTTCATCCTCAGGCCGTGCTTCTGGGTCCATGAGCAGCCTCGGTCAACAAATCCCCAGCCGCTTCCCCTTCCAATTCCGTCACGTCTCCCGCCGGTCACGCGGTGGACGTTCCTCAACGGGCACACAGCAAAGCCGGAGCACGTCGAACAAGACGAGCTCGAACTCGTACGGTGTCATGAGCCACTCGTCGCGTACTGGTAGCACCCCTGATAGGCCATCGCAGTACTACGGTCGCCATGAAAGTGGGTCGATGTCGCCTTCGTGGAGTCAAAGTCAGAGCCATGGGCAGATGAGCCCCGATGCGAGCGTCGTGCATTCACCTACGACAAGTCCGACCAGAGGGCCGGGTGAGCATGGAAGTGTAAGCATGAGCTCGGACTATGGATCCCCTTTGCCAAGTAGCTCGAGTCCGATCCCCATGCCGCCACACGCGCACAGAGGGGGCAAGTCGAGGAGACAAAGATCAAGTCTACCATCTATCCCCGTATCGGCTCTACCTGCTGGCTTCTCAGAGGTAAGGAATCGATCAAGGACGCTGAGTGCGAGCACGCGGGAGAGCGTAGAAGAGCCTCAGCCGCATCCGGTGTATGAGAGTGACGAAGAGGAGGAGGGTGATGAACATGGAAACGAGGGTGAGGTGACGTTCGAGACTGAGTTCGGTATGATGACAGACCCTGAGGCGGAGGGGAGTCAGGAAGAAGCAGAGAGGGAGGATAGTGTCGGGTTGCTTTCTGGCGGACCGTCGCCCCGGTCATCGGTCGGCGGCTTGAGAAGCAGAAGCAATCTCTCATTGACGAATATGAATCTCGGAGTGCCCTACACGCACTCCCGCAGGAGTCGCCATAGCTCTGCCTCGTCTGCTTCTGCCAGCCGCAGTAGCCGCAACTCAGGTTTACGCTCCGTCTCTTTCACGGGATCTGCCAATTCAGGGTCGCGCGGCCACTCCCACTCCCACTCGTCTCGCGAACGCAGCATCTCGGCCATTTCCTCCCAAGCGAGAAGTCGTACTCAGTCGTTGATCCAGAACATTGGCGTTGCGAATAGGTCAAGCAACAGCATCGAGCTTGGATTTAGGAGTAGGACAAGCAGCTCGAATGGTGTGAGGTCTAGGGCGTCGTCGTTGGGCCGGGTCTCGGAAGTATCATCAATTCATCGCAAGTCTGGGGAGTCGGCCATGTCGAGAGGCTCTGGATCATCGAAGGGCAAAGCGGCTGGTGCTTCACCGTCTTCGCCTTCAGAGAACGAGTCGGTTTCTGCCTCAGGTTCAGGTTCAGCAAAGTCTCCTATGTCAGCAAGTGCGGAGGACCATACCTTCGGTCAGGCGATTCACGTTAGAGTCGAGTCTGCGAGCACAGAGGACCCTCAGGAGCAAATACCTGAGAGGGAGGAAGATAGCCAACAGCAGATATCGGAAGACCATACTGGACTTTCTCAAGATGTCCTTGAGTCACAGACTGGCCCTGTCATTGCCGAGTCTGTCGCTGGATCACGCGAGTCGACACATACCTCCGCGCCCTCAGAGCGTACAGTCGAACCCGCCGAAAGCTCCTCGTCGCGCCTCCAAGCACCCTTACCGCCGATCACAACCCAGTCTCTGCCCATGAGTGGTGGTGGTGGACGCCCTCCCCATGGAGACCCTTCGTTCATCAGCTCGGCGCATGAGTCGTTTGTTACAAGGCCGACTGTTGGAGGTGATAGCGACGAGACAGGGAAGTCGCCGTCGAGCTTTGGGACCGCGACGTATGAACCTGGGCATGTGCACGCGAAGGGCAGTGGGTATGAGCCCGCATGAGATAGGGAAGTGGCGTTGATAGGAAATGAATTAATGGGAAACAAGAAACCACGAGAAAGAAGATAACAGCCAATTGACCAATCTAACTGATGCATTTCATGTTGTCTATGTCAAACCCTACATCGGACTGCCATGTTTATATGTCCTGAATTTCTCAACGCAACCTTTTATGTTTCACTTTTGTTATTACCGGGCGCCCAGAGACCAGAATTGTCTTGGTTTTGAAGTCATCCTTCACTTGTCTTTCTCGACGTCCTTCAATCCTGTTCTCTTCCGCTTCCTCGTTCACATCTCACTTACAGAGCTCCAGAGGCTCCCCCATCGCTCTTCTAACTTCAAAATTCGGATTTCTTATCCTTTTTCTTCCATCACTTCTCACGAGCCTTACGACGTAACTTGTTCGTCTTACGTAGGATATTTCACGCCATTTCATTGCCTTTCGTCCCCTACTTTGACCTTGTTGCTCACAGCATCGAAGTCTCAGACACAGACTTGGGCCCTATCCACCTCCGCATTATTTCTGTATTTCGTTGTTTTGCTTATTATTCCTTCCACCTTTCTTCCGTTCGATCGAGCAACTTACCATTCTTCGTCCTACCCCTCTTTTGCCTCCTTTTTTCCGATTTCAACTCTTGGCTTCACTTACTTTCCGGTCCCTACCCCTACACACCTAATCACACATACATCTTCTTCCATTTATTTCCATTTACTCTATATTCGCACTCACATTAGGATTTTCTTCTCATCTCCAACTCGTTTCGCGATACATATCCATATCCACCCCACTCGAGTTCTTTGCCCTTTTGTTACTTGCCGACACCCCATTTTTGTGTATCTACTCCCTCTATCTTCTTCAGATTTTCATCCTAGTTTATATCTTTTAAGTTGCATTTGATTTTTCGACCTTTTTTAACAGCTTTTTTGTGTGTTTTTGTGTTGCGATGAATATAATGAATGGATCTTGGACCTTTGGTTTTTTTAGTAACATGGTGTGTTGTGGTTGACATTAAGATTGAGTGACACGCTGCTTGAGCAGACGAGTTTCTGGGCGTCAAAATAGGACAAAGTGTTAACATTCATCGACTCAAAGGCCACAAATGATGCTACTGTAGCACAAGCAATTCTGCTGGAGATAGATTCAAAGACTTTAGGGCATCCGGAAAGTCAACTTAACGTGCGCAGCCGCGCGCCCCAGTAGCTTTTCCTCAAATAACACAAAATTCGTTTAGTCGGAGTAATACACCTTAAAAGCAAATACAAAGATCATTAAGGTGTGATATATCATAATCATAAATGACGAGAACTTCATTGGGACGTAGCAAGCTCGTCCAACGTCATCTCCCCGATCTCCGTCATATAATGCTGCAGGCCCGCCTTGCTCTTATTCGTCGACTCCTTCGACTGCTTTAGTCCAGGAGCATTCTGAGATTCACCGTTGTTGTTCAGTGCGTTGAAGGGCATTCGACGGACGCGCGTCATGTTTGTCCGAGGCTTTCCTTCGAAGGGGACTGTCACGGAGGTGTATGTGGCCAGTTCGTTTCGGAGGGTGAGGATCTCTGTAAGAGCTGATTCGTGATCACGAGTGGTGAGGGCAAGTTTCTGAGGGGATGGAACATAGGAGAGTATGAACGTTAATATTGTTGAGAAGGCATTAAGCAGAGGGGTTTTGGAAAAAAATACGAACCTGCTTGGTATCTGCGAGTTCACGGCGTATGCGATCAACGTAGAGGATCTTCTGTGTCGGATTGCCATGGCCTAGAAGCTCGGCGTTGAATTGGCTGAGTCGATTGGCCTCGTCTTCCGCTAAATCGTTACGAGCGACCAGCCCACGCATCTCTTCAGCAATCGCCTGATACGCTTCTCGATAACTTTCCGCTGCCGCAAGGTCCGAAGTAAGCCTGCATTGTTGTCAGGAGTCGGTAAGAATGCAAAATTCGGGAAAGTGACCCACTTTTCGATCTCCGCCCTTAGCGCGTCTTCTGCCATTCTGGTTTTCTGCATGGTTGATTGGAGACGTGAAGACATCTCACGTTCTTTTCGAAGACCCTCCTCCCGCTTCGCCAGCTCGGTCCGTGTCCGGCTCTCGTGAGCTACGGCGGTTTGATCAGCGGTTGCTAACTTCTTCTGTAGGTCGAAGAGTTCTATGTTAAGAGCTTCGATCTTGGAAGAGAGTTCGCTCCGCTCCGATGTGCCTTTGTCGTTCTCGGAGGATAGTCGAGTGAGAGCATGGTTTTTCTCGTCGATATCCTTAAGGAGGCGCGAGGTATAGGCTTCGGAACTGGTGACGCTTGATTCTGAGGCTCGCAGATGGTCGATGAGCTGAACGTTCAATAGACCATAACATTCTGTTTGTTTCCGTAAGAAGACTTGGGAGATATCGTGTTCATCCTCTAGCGAGGACAGGTGGTCCATGAGAATATCCTTGAAATCCGATTCGAGGGAACCATCGAGCTGCTGTTCTGCATGACGAATTAAAATCGATTCAGACCTGTACCATTGTAGTTGCGCATCTGCCTCGTGCAGCTGCTGCTCCAAGAGACCCTCCGATGTCTTTGTCTGCCGAATGAGGCTTGCTAGCTCCTGCACTTGCTCATCCGAGTTCGCAAGCTTCCTTTCCAACCGTGCAATACATAGCTTAAGCTTTTCGCCTTCGAGTTGGAGTTTTTTGTGTGTTGCCAAAGACGTTGATGTACTTGCTAGTTGTCCATATTGTTCAGCGCAGATCCGTACGAGCTCTTGAAGCTGCGATATGCGTTGTTGCAGAGATTCCGATGTGGATGACGCCTCTCTTTCAGCGGACGCATTTCTTTCCTGGTTCTCTGCTAAACGTGCCTTTGTCCGCTCCAAGCTACTTTCGAGAACCCCGATCCTGATACGGGCATCCGAAGCGTCTTTCTCCGACTTGGTTTTTTGTTCCTTCAGCCTGAGCTCTGCATCATCGGCCCGTTGCTTCTCAGTCGACAACGAACGCTGGAGTGCTGCGATGCGTTTCTGCTGCTCTGAGGTCTCCTCCTTCCTTTGAGTTTCGGCAGTCGTTAGGGCCTTTCGTAAGTCAAATGCCTCTCCCTGCTTCCCCAGTAACCGGTCCCTCTCAGTTTCCACACTACGGAGCTTGACTCGAGCCTCTCGCGCTTCCGATTGCACGTCCGACAAGCTTTTCTTAAGCTCCTGCAACCGCGACTCGGTAATCTCGTTGTGCTTCTTCAACTTGGCTATTTGTTCGGCTTGTTCCTTGTTGGCCTTGCGCGTGCTCTCGTGGTCGGCCTTCGCTTTGTCCATCTCCATTGCGTGCTGCAGGAATTCAGACTTCAATTCGAGTCAATGACGATAAAAAGTGTGGCTTACTGCGCGTTTTCCATCTCTATGGAGCCCCTCCAGGTCTTCAAGCTTTCGCTTAAGATAAACATATTGAGCATGCTCTGGTCCGTCCTTGTCCTTGGCTTTATGGCTTTTCCTATCCATGGAGCCAACTCTGATATAAGTACACTTGATTGATTTTATTTATGTGTCTCGATGAGTCAAAGTACAGTGAGACAGAGTGAGCGTTTGATAGTCGAGGTACGATGGAGAGTCAGTGACGACTTGAATGACACGGGTCGCCGCAGAGCTTCGCCGCGTTTCAGTAGTTTCAGTCTGAAGACTTCACGTGATCGCGTTTTCATGTTCGTTTTCTAAACCTCCAACCAAACCTGATATCAAAGATTTTAAAAAAGTGAATGATGGTGCTTTAACATAAGCGAAACAATTAGGTGCAATTTATATAGCGATTCTATTAGAGGTGATAACTTAGATATGTGAAAGTGATTGGAGTTTAAGCACTATCTTCGTAGGAAACTCTGCCGTTCAATACATCACCTGCATCTATGTCTGCCTTCAGTTTCTGCAGGGGTACGTAGCCCATTTGAGTTAGTTCCTCCGCCGCTAGTTTATGCCGGTTGTCTCCATCGATTAGACATCGCCTGATGATCGCGGCATACACGGAATAGGAGGGTTTGTGACCAGCGGTCTTCATGTTCTCTAGGTAGAAGAATGCGTTTTCATAGTCCTCCTGGCTCAGCACAGTGAATATGAGTCTCTCATAGCTCGCAGGCGAAAGTCGAATTCCGCCTTCTTGCATCTCCACCACTAGACGTTCCGCAAGTTGGACGTGCGACGCGACCCTGCACACACCGAAAAGTACCTCGTATGTTTCTGAGTTCGGGATCAATCCAAGTGAAGGCATAGCCTTGTAAATTCCGACCGCCCGCTGGATGTCCCTAGAGTAAGCTGTGGCATGGATGAGGACGTTGGCCGCTACGATATCGATGTTTAGTCCTTCCGCATGCATGTCCTCAAGCAAAGTATAGACGTTATCCATAAGGTCGGGTTCATACTGAATTGCGCATTTGATACTTTGAACGGTTTTGATGGAAGGTATGACGTTACTGGAACGCATCAGATCGAGAACTTGGAAGGCCTCCTTCAACTGATTGTTCTTCGTGAATGCATCGATCATCGAAATGAAATGATGTTCTTGAATTTGGACGCCTAGGATCTCGAGCTGTTGGAAGACCTCTGACACAAGCAAGGGATATCCACACCTGGCTGCCGTATGGAGGACTTTTTCGCAGACGCCTTCGTCAGGGAGAATGTGGTACTCATCCACTACTTTATTCCAGGACCGAAGGACCCCTTCTCCCTTTAATACAGTCTTAGTCTCAGCAAGTTACATATATACAAGGTTACTCACATATAGGATTTCCGAAGTCGCTGCAAGTAACTTCACCCATGTCTCGCCAGGCAACTGTCGTCCGGTATTGTTTTCGTACCCACTCAAGATATCCAAAGCTAGCCGGACGTGGCCAACATCGGCACAAGCTTCAACGAGATACTTAACTATATTCAAAGACGGGTTGAAGCCCTTGTCTTGCATCTCCACATATTTGAGGAGTCCCATCTCAATGTTTCCGCCGCCCACGAAGTATCCAACTAGCGCTTCGTACGTTTGATTGTCCGGTTCCAATTTTAAGGTCGACAATTCATTTAGGATTTCGAAAATGTCGCCAAAACGTTGGCTTTGAGCACTCTATTTGTACATCAGATGTACTCGCCAACCCAGAAAAGTGACAATTACTCACGCGCAAAAGCTGGTTCACGCAAACAATATCAGGCTTCAGACCCAATGCTTGCATGTCTCGAAATGCAGCCCAAACACCAGGACGAGCCCTTTCTCGCGCCAGTGCTGTAAGAATATTATGGTATGTCCCTACATCCGGAGAAAGCCCAGCCTTCTTCATGCCGGATGCTATCTGCAAAACCTGAGAGTGTCTTCCTGAGCTAAGGTGCTCTTGCATCTTGAGGTTGCATTCTGCGACCTGGGTACCACGCACGACATTGAATCGCTCGAGCGGTGCATTTTGTTGAAAGCTAAATGGTCTGGGAGCTTTCCGCTGTGCTTGCGTGTCTTGCGGAGAGTGCTCCTGCGTCGATAACCATCGTGGTATAGGCTTGCCTGGAGACACTTGTAAGAGATTTCACAATGCACAAGCAATATCAAATCACCTCTTACTAGATCTCGCAGCGTCACATCACCCACGATCGAGCACCGCAAGCTGGATGTTACCACATTCTTCGAAGAGGATGCAAGCATCGAGCAGGTGAAATGAGTGCACTATTCAAAAGAAAGCGAAATGCAGAGAGTGAATCGTGGAGGCCGGATAAAGCAGGACGTTCTCACGATTAGATTCGGTTCGTCTCGTCGTCTCGTCGCGTCTCGATCTTGTACTCAACCTCAACCGTCCTTGAGCCACTGACACGCTATACGCGTTTGTCACTTTCTTTCTTTCTTGTTTCTACCCATCTTCTTGGATATACACAATGGTAATAGCTGTTTTGTTGATTATGCGTCTGACTCGATATATCTGATATGATTCCTTCAGTTTTATTCCGAAGCGATTCTCTCTCGGAGGGGACCACTAGCTAAAGTATGGCTAGCTGCTCACATGGAACGCAAGCTATCAAAGACACAAACTCTTCAGGCCGATATTGAAGAGTCGGTCGGTACGTGCCCCCGCTTCATTCTCCTCAAAAGGCGTCGCTGAAATTCGTGAACTTGCATTAGGTGCCATAATGGGCCAGGAGGTTGAAATCATGGCTTTGCGACTCAGCGGCCAGCTCTTGCTCGGTGTCGTCCGCATATACAGCAGGAAGGCTAAATATTTGCTGGATGATTGCAACGAAGCCCTGTTGAAGATCAAAATGGTGGGTCTAAGTCGCACTTTGTACACGCATTGCATCCTAAGACATCCATTCAGGCTTTCCGACCTGGAATAGTCGACATGACGGAGGACCAGCTTGCGGTCAACAAGAATGCTATCACTCTACAGGCTAATACAGTTGATCTTGATCTCCTAATTCCGGACATAAATTTGTATGCATTTATTCACAACTGGTGGGGTACAGTGGCTGACTAAGTTGTCAGTGATTTGGACTTCGAGGATAGACCTTTTCTAGCCAGTGGACAGCACATTGCAAAAGCAGCCGACATAACTCTTGCCTCAGCCAATGATCTACTAGACTTTAATAGTACACGGCTGGGCGATTTTGACTTGGACCTCAATGACGGCATCGGGTCCCAAGATTTTGATCTGGGGCTAGAGTTTGGAGATGATGCTGAGCCAAACCGAGAGGATGCCGGTGATGAGACTCTAAGTATCGAAGTCGGTCGTGATGCAGCAGCTTTACACTCTCCTAGAGCATCATTGGACTCGCACCTTCTTGGAGATGGAAAGGATATCCAATTGGACATACTTTCAAACCGCAGCCGTGAAGGTTCTTTGAATCCTTTTGCAGATGACTTCGACATGGGTGTAGATGGTTTAGGCGGACAAATTGATCTGGACCTTAATTTGGACTTGAATGATGATACATTAGGTGAACCAGGAGACGAAGCAAGGTCGCCTTCAAGAGCTTGTGAGTGTTGCAGCAGTATTTTCTCTTGCTCTAGCTGACAAAACGAGTAGCATCTCGTCTCAGCACTCCGCCTCCGGAAACGCCGCCTGCTAATGACTCTGCGGCTACTCCCAAGCCGGATGACGGCACGGATGATGCAAAGAAACGTAAATTCGCCAATAAGAAGCAGATTATCGACTCTGTCACCGAACTGGAGGGTGGCCCAGGCCCCAATCTGGGAAGAGGTCGTGGTGCCAACGGTGCAAGTCAGGTTGATGTCAGTTCTATCTTGACCAAGCAGCATTTCCTTTCACGATCAAGGAGTGTCATGCGCCTGCTAGAGATCCGACGCGATCCTTTGTCCCACTTTATGCCTACGACGACAACTACCACAGGCGCTTACTTCTGCGCTGCCCCACCTGGTCTTGCCCCTGAACTTGCCGATATGTTCATGCGCCCAATCACTTCTACTCTAGGGAATAAACGTCGCGAGCAATCGCCCGACAAAGCAAATAAGAAAGCGAGACTTGATGATGAAAATGCTGATGAAGACGTAGAGGTTGGTCGCCGAGCAGAAAGTCTCGCTCCAAGTATTGCTGCTGCAAGTGAGCTACGTGGTAACGGGGAGCAAACTTTCGATTTTGGAGCAGACACGGGAGCTCCATTGGATGACTATCAATTTGACATAGAGAAAATGGATGTGGGGGCCGACGAACTGGAGCGTGCTCGCTCGCGCAGCCGGTTCTCTACGCCTGCGGCTGGTAGTGAACTCTTCGACGAGGATAGGGAAACTTTTGCAGACTCGAGCTGTCCAATCGCCATTTTCGATGAAAAACCATCACAAACACAGAGCGAGCAAGAGGCTGCGGACCAAGAGGGCAAGGGCTATAGTCGAACTACCGTGAAGGCACTCTCCCTTGTACGACAGGGCTTGCAGCCACTCGACGGTGAAGCTCGCAAGGTAATGAGTTTCCAGCAAATGACGCACAAGGCATCGCGTCGTGCGGCTTCGTCATTCTTCTTCGAATTGCTCGTATTGGGGACGAGGGATTGCGTTAAACTTTCTCAGGCACAGGCCTATGAAAACATCGAGATTCGCGCGAAAGATAGGCTTTGGGAGAGGCAGACGCATACATCTTCTGCGACATCGCAGGCTTAAAGTTTGCGTAGTTTCATTTTTCGTTTCTTCACTTTTCCTTGTCCAACTTCTTGGTAACGAACGTTTTGATTGCACCCAGAGCTTTTCTCGCGATACCTTCCTTGCTTATTCTTATACTTCTCCAGAACGGTTCCTGTTGCAATTTTTTTTTGCTTCCTAATTTTTATACTCTGCCATGATTCACCCTCGTCCTCCTAGCTATAGTCTTGTACCATTTTTGTTCAATGAAAAGTGATTCCACGATATTATATATGAATATATGATATTCTATGATATTCCGGTTGTTGTACACGTGACCGCATCTTGAAGTCAGCTTGTCAGAGTGTCAGCCCTTGTGCCGTTCCCTCAACCGCCCGCCGTGCTATTTCTTACCAGCCCAGGTACTACATAATACCAAAATGAATTACTGGCACAGGAGTTATCATCATCTAAGCTTCTCTCTGGTTTAGATTGCAGCATCTTAGACAAGGTCTAACTCCCGAGTCCTACTAGTGTCAGCTATGAGTCTCGCGACTACCGTCTTCCTCTTAACGTCATCTCCCTTCCTTCTCGCCGGTGCGAATTATTATCAAATTGGGCCGCATGTATTCGAAATTCGCGATGGCGATGTGCAAGATCCTATCATAGGCTTCGACAAGGAACCGTATGCTGCAGAGGAGGTTATCTTCAATCCGCGTTACGTGGTACGTTCCGAATATCCTTCAGGTATTGAGTACTTGTTCAGTACACTCATGAATATTGCAGAGAAATGAAGTCAAGAAGGTTACGGCTAAGTATGAACGTGCAACGGATATACTCAACGGAATCGGCCTTTCTCCGCTTTTGAATATTTCACTCGCAGAAAACTTTCCACCGTTCGATGATCCAAGCACTGTTTCTGGCAACAACTCTAGTTCCAACTCCAGTGCAAAGTCTGATGCACCAGAGGCTCAGGTGCTTCCCGTCACGAATGTAATTGTTCCAAAGCTTCCCTTGACGGATTACATCGCTTATGGCATGGACGTGCTTTACTACGGTACGATTGGGATTGGCACGCCTCTACAAAAGATATCCGTCGACTTTGATACGGGTTCGGGAGACTTATGGACGGCGTCGGAGTGTCCAGACTGCTTTGTGAGTCAATATGCTCCTTCATCGAGTAACACGTTCCAGGATTCGAATCAGGACTTTTCTATACAATATGTGCGTCGCTTCTTAGCTTGGCATAGGGCTCCATTTGTTGTTTTTACTCATGTGTCGTATTGCAGGGCACTGGCGACGTGTTTGGGAGACTGGGAAGAGACGTAATCACCTTCGCCGGCTTGCAGGCCCCGAACCAGACCTTCGGCCTCGTGAAGTCAGAATCGCAGGATTTTGAGGGGTTTCCGAACAGCGGTATCATGGGAGCCTCGTTTGGATCGATTGCAGCCTCAGGCCAACCAACAGTCTTTGAGAATCTCATGGCTTACGGTCAGGTCCTACTACCCTTTTTCTCCGTACACCTCACTCGAGGCAAACAGACAGGATCTGAAGTCAGTTTCTATTATTTCCACAATCGACAACTCAGTCATCACTAGAACAATGTTCAACGTGTCTAACTGATTATCCTATTGTCGTTCGTCTGATTTAGGTGTGCTTCGGTTGCTACGACGTATCCAAAACATTGGGAGGGGTAACTTGGGTGCCTGTCTTGTCGAAAACATACTGGACGCTGTCTATGAAGGGGATCTCGGTTAACTCGACTACTGCTGCAACGGACATCTATGCTGTGAGTTTGTCGTTCTCTCGACGATGCAGCATGCTCATTTTAAATCGTCTCGCGCGGGCGTTCCTGTGTATAACATAGGCCATTGATACGGGGACCACCCTCATCTACGTACCGGATAACGTTGCGCGGAGCTTCTATAATCTCGTATGTTCTGAAACTATGTTTGAGTATTGTTCCACTGATGTGCCTTCGTTTCTTCTCGCATGTCTTAGATCCCGGGCGCACAGCAATCGGGACAGTTTGGACCTCGTGAGTGTTCTACGCTCCCGCTCCTCCGTAAAGCAGTGCCCAATACCTAGTTTTCGTGATTTCTAGAGTTATTCACATTTCCATGCTCCACTAAGCTCAATATCGCGTTCAACTTTGGGGGAAATAACTTTCTCATCAACCCCCGTGATTTCAATTTGGGCAGAACTAGCGCCAATTCGACGTGAGTATGTTTTCCTATGGGTGCTGCAACGTTCCTGACAGCATTCCCCTTTCTTAGAGACTGTGTTGGCGGTATAATCTCTCTCGGAGATGCTTTCCCAGATAACATAGCGATTATCGGTGAGCAAACACATGGGCCTCCGACTGCGGTAACTAACGCTTCATATGTTGCCATCGACGATAACGTTGTCTCACAGGCGACGTGTTCCTCAAGTCCTGTGAGTTTTTCGTGCTTTATTTGGCAAGACATTCCTGAGAATCTTTCATTGATTGGCTTGCCTGAATCGCTCTCACATGATGATTGCGACAACTCCAATAACTCAGGGTATACCGTGTACGATTACTCGAACGGCGCACGGGTTGGTTTCGCTCCAAGCATCAATAACTTGCCTGCTACTAGTTCTTGATCTTTCAATGCTTGCCGTTTATAGTTTACAATTGTTTGTCTTTCTTAGGATCTTCGGTGCTTGGATAACCTGGTCTGCCACTTTACTCTTATTCTTGGATTTATGTCTGTATTGGTTGCACTGGATCTGCGGAACACATCAAACGTCAGCGTAAATTGGGAAATTCAATCTACATGCCCGTGAACACAAATTCCATATGCGACTCTTGCTTCTGTACCTTCTGATGCTGCTTCTTTGAACTCTAACTACGACCTCTCGGCTTTCCGCGAATACTTCGGCAGCCCAGTTCAAACTGCTAACTGACACGTCTCATTCTCGCTTCTCGAATACGTCTCTGCTTCAGACAAGAGACGGAAAATGTAAGCAGCTGTTTATTTCAGAATACGTGGCAGTCCTGCCTCTTGTAATGAGCGCTGCTTACATTTATGGCCGATACCCTCGATGCCGGAGTGCAGCTTAAACCTATTGACCCCATAACGTTGCGGCATAGCATGAATCATCCGTCTATGAGCGAGAAATGATGAATCAATATTGGGATCAGTGCACGGCATGTTGAAATGCGACGAGGGTTCTAAATTCTCGTTTCACTTCCACTCGCACTTTTCTATGTCTTTCCTTTCTTTCCATGTCTGAGACAGGCTTCCATACGTGTAAAAGCTCTATGTTGTAAATGTGCTATCGAAATGAAATGTTGAGCCGTTTGTGAAATAAATAGTGTAGTGAAGGGCTGAAGGGCTAGGCAGAGACTCAGACTAGCACTGAGTCGGGAGACGTCAATCAATAGAGATGCGGCCCTGGCTCTCGACCTCATCAAATATTTACTCCTCCCTTCTCGGCCTCTGTCCACTACCTCCCTTCCTCATTTCTCGCCTCCGCCTCTTCCTTTCATCCCCTCGCATTCCCGCAGCCGCAGCCGCTGCACAGCACTGGAAGCGTATACCAGCTCTCCTTAATAACGTTCCAACCACCGCACTTAAGCGAATCCTACACGATAGTGCGGCCGAGCGGCAGCGTGACTACAGTCGACCAACTGAGCAAGACAAGGGCGCGGCGCTGTTTATTTCCACCCATATTCTTGTCTTCAACCTAGGCTGCTGCCTTTGAGTGGCTTTTTGCGATCTAGGGATTGTCAGGCCGTCGACAGGATCAAGCGTTGTCTTGGGTTACCTTGACGCATCAAGCATTTCTGCGACCCCAAGTCTCGCGTCGGCGACTGCGCGATTAACTTTGGTTTGGCATTTGGTCTCCTACCCTTTTTCAATCCCTTTATCTACAACACCCCCAGCAGAGTCGTAGCACCCGTTTCTGAATACAGACATGCTTGCAATGATGCCAAGTGCCACGCCACAGACGCAACACAACGTCGAGGTGGCCGCGGGCGAGGAGGAGCGTCTCTGTGCTGGATGCAAGAGGTCAGTCACCAGCGAAACGGGCGGTGTTGTTGTAGCCTTTGGGACCTCACTGTGGCATGTCGACTGGTGCGTACTTTGCTTCTGCTTCTACTTTTAGTTGCCTCCGGGCGAGTTGTTTGGGTTGTCCGTACTCAACTGAGATACATTTGCCTTCTCCAGCTTCAAATGCGCAAAATGTGGGAACCAGGTCAATGTGAGTAATAATAAACCTTACTAGGTTCTAATTGTATTTGAACGCCTTTGTCTGACTGCCCTTATTGAACCAGGCCGACACAAACCTCCTGCTACTATCCGACGGTTCTCCAGTCTGTGCCAACTGCTATAACTGCAAAGTCTGCAAGCTCCCTATCCTCGACGAGGCCGTCATGACTGGCGACGACTCCTTTCATGCCGAATGTTTCACGTGTAGAAGCTGCAAGGACCGTATCGTTGAGCTCGTCTTCGCCAAAACGAGCCAGGGGTTTTACTGTATGAAATGCCACAACGAGCGCGTCGCGCGCAGTCGGCGGCATTTGGCCAAGAAGCAGAGAGATCGTGAGGGACGGCCACCCGGAAGCTCGGCAGGCCGCAGCGGCTCGTCTGCAGGCGACGGGACAGCCATGAGGTCCAAAGACAAAATCCAGCCTCTCAACGAAGTGCGTGCGTCCTCACAATAGTTTGCGAAATTTGACTGATGAACCATTTTCGATTACTTGTTGCTCCTGTACGTCAGGGACCTACGAACCAGGACACGCAGAATTCGGAATATTCGCTAGACAGCTTGTCGGTTGAAAAGTCTGGACAAGGATCTTCATCGTCACTGGCGTCGGTACGCGCTGGCGGAAAGAACGAAAGACCGGCGCGTAGTGCTTCCCCCTTACCACCCTCTGTGTCAGTCACTGCGGTGGGATCAAGCGGTGCAACGGCCAGTAAGGAAGGCCAACTAAACAATCGACCTCGTGTTGATTCATTACAGGGGCGATCAAAGAGCGGGACCAATTCTCGGCCGGGATCGAACGGTCAAACCCCAGGCTTCTCGAGGAATGCTAACGGGAGCTCAGACGCAGACTCAGCAAGCAAATCTATATCATTTGGACAAAACGGGTCGAGCGCTCCTAAGACTTCTCCGTCATTGTCTGTAACAATTTCTCAAGACGGTCCACTTGGTGACTATATGAATACCCTGACTCCCCGTGGTCGGTCAGATTCCAAAACAACTTGGCCTAATGACTTAGGAGAGAACGAGAGAATGAAAAGCCAGGACAACGCCCCTTATCTACAGGCAAATGGCCCCGATACACCGGTCTCGAAGCGGAAAGAGAAGCGGAATTCCGTAAACCCTGGACTTCAAATAGAAGCTGCAAAGATGTTGCAGAATCTCAGCAATAGTAGACCATCCTCGCCATCATTGCCGTCGCCCGTCAGTCCGACGGGATCGATACCTATTTCTACGACAGGAACGTTTGGAAATGGACCGTCGCCGACAGCGCAATTAGTTACATCTCCATTGAAAGACAATTTTATTGGTGGCGATAATAGTTCTGGGTCTACAGCCTTCTATTCACCATCACCCTCACCTCAACCTCGAGCTGATCCCCTACCCACGCCTCGTAGCACCCCCGCAGAGCCAACGTTAAGTCCACCTGCCAAGAAAGATCTTCCCTCCTACTTCCCTCCAAGGGCCGACAGCCTTCCGTACGGGAACTCGAATGTACAGACGCCTTCCTCGGGCGTGCCGCCGGGTTCGGTGGCTCGAGTCGTTAATGGCCTCCCGAGTTCGCCTTACAACGGCAAGACACCAACGCCTCTTCGTGTCCAACGCTTCGCGGATGATCGTGCGGGTCACCTCTCGCCCAACCGAACTGACTTCGGCGCAGACGGCGAGAGGCGCAGTCGTTCGGTCAGCCCGCAGCCGCCCGACGTTCCGAAGGGCATCGAGAGCGGTACAGACACGGAGACTGACAACGGTATCGATTCCGACGACATAATGCAGAGCTATATGGATCAGAGTGAGGATAGGCCTGTTCGTCAGGCTTCTCAACGATCAAAACCTGCAGCTGTTACGAGTCCTATTGAAGGTCGATTCAATGACGGTAGCCAACCCAACTCAGCGGGAGTCGATGGCGATGAAGCCTATAATCAGGCGGACAATGGAGCCGCGGCAGTCACTGCGAGGACTTCAGGGTTTTTTATGACACCTGCTCTCCCTCCCATGCGGTTCTCAATGAGCGGAACCGACTTCAATGACCTTCTGAGTAATATCGATGGAGTACGTAGGCTTTCGATGCAAGCTTTGAAAAAGACTCCGCAAGGGGAAAACGATGTTGCTAAAACTCCCCAGGAAAGTGAGGAAGTGGCGTCTTCTCAAAATCGAACGAGAGCCGCGCCAATGGTTGCTTCATCTGTAGCTATAAGACCTTTACCGATTCCGGCAATACACGCGCAAGCGCAAACATCGTCCGAGTTGCCCTTCAAGCCTCCCGAGAGGAAGGGTTCGATGCGGGTGAAGAGGGTGCCCCCGCCCGCTTTGGTCCCAATGCCTGATGAAGACGAGAAACCATCCGACATACACTCCATGAGAGCTTCGCCTTTATCGCCACGGCGCAGTAATGAATCTCATCTCAGGCATCCTTCGCAGACGGAATTGGCAGCGAAGCTACTGGAAGAAACAAGTTCCCCTCGCTCCCCGCGATCCTCAAATGAATCACGTAGACATATCAACGGCCTTGGGCACAGTCGAGCCGACTCGAATGGGGTGTCATCGAAGAAGCAGGATTCTGCTGAGCTGGTTATGAGAAGATTGAAGGAAGCTCTGTCGGATGCAGGCGAGAGGTCTGCGGACTATGTGAAGTTGGATCGTGCTTTCGTCGAAGTGATTATTTCGTGTCTGGACCAGAAAAAAGAACAGGTTGCGGAGATGTCAAGTAAGTTGGATGGAATGAAGGTGAGTAGCTGTTACTTCAGACGACTGTGCTTTATGTACTTAGCGTTGTCCTAGCGTTCAAGTCATATGATGCTGGATGGACTCTCTATGGCTCATGACGAGTACAAGCAGGAACTCGCCGCACGTCGGATTGCTGAGGAAGAAGTTTCTCGTCTGAAAATCGAGGTTTCCGGACAGGCAGCCCGTATCACCGCGCTTTCTGGAGACGACCGCCGACGGGAAGTCCAAAAGAAATTGACGCAGGAGCTTTCGGATAATCTTAGCGTGTTAGAGCAAGACATGTCGAAGTTGAGGGCAGAAAGAGATATGACACTAGCGGAGGTCGAGGAATTATCTGCATCAAAATCGTGAGTCTTGACTTTATCTATGAATGTATACGGACGATTTTTTCTCACCAGGCTCCGGCTTCCATCTACCAGCAATGTTCCGAATGGGGAAGTGCCGACTGCAACAGTCAGTCGCTCGCTAACAATGCGCCTTGATAACATCAAACGGCAATACCAGCACGAGCTTGTGCCTCTTACACAGCAGAAGGAGGAATTAATGCGTGAGATTGTCGATCTGAAGGAAGCCCGGGATATCTTCCTAGAGGAGACGGCAGTATTGAACGCAAGGAACGAAGAGTTAGCGCAACTGAACACTCAGTATGAGCGTCGGCTCGAGAATAATCACCACCGAGACAAGTCCCTGCCGCAGATTCTACCTCAAGCTCCGTCGAAGGCATCTCTAGATACACCTCGCCAGGCACCACCGATCATGAATACTACTTCAACCTCGAGTTCCGGAACTCTGATTGACGACGCGCCCGAAGCCCGGTACAAGGCCACGAAACATGATGCCGCGGAGACCTCGACGAAGATTCGGCTCATATCACTTTGGCCAAACAAGAACAAGGATGCAAGTGCATACGGCGACAGCAATAAGGGAAAGAAACGGCTCGAACATGCGTTCCAGCAAATCAGCATGTTACGACTCTCCAAGTGTGATCTTTGTAATGAGAAAATGTGGGGATCACAACTACGATGTTCCTGTAAGTCGAATGCGATTCGAATTGTATTTGTCATTGCGCCTGACTAGGAATGTTGTACAGCTTGCAATATGTCCGTACACAGCCGATGCGTAGGGCAAGTTCAGGCATCCTGCACTCATGATGCATCTGGTTCTGATGATCTCTTAGCCCCGGTGGGCCCACCGCGTATGTTTTTCACGAACCCTTATACTTACTTATCTTCAGGGCTAATTTGTGATTAATCTTGCTTTCGCGGCAGGCCCTTCGATGTTTGGACGAGATCTTCGGGAGCAGGTACAGGAGGACTCCGAGAACTCTGAGAATGTCTTCATTCCGATCATTGTTGACAAGTGCATCAAAGCAGTGGAGACGAATGGTAAGTACTTTCCTGAGCTGCTCGAGCATCTCGACTCAGTTGTTGATGCCCCTCAAATAGCCTTAGACTACGAGGGTATTTACCGTAAGAGTGGGGGCTCGGGCCAACTTAAAGCCATCACGGCACTCTTCGAACGGAGAGAATACGAGAAGTTCGATATGCCGGACTCGGAACTCTTCAATGATATTTCGAGCATCACGTCTGTGCTCAAGAATTACTTCCGACAGTTACCCAACCCTCTTCTAACATTCGGGATGCACGAAGCGTTTGTGTCTGCTGGTAGTACGTTGCTATATACAGTTTGAGTCGAACCAAATGAGTAACTTTGTCGTGCAGGTGTCAAAGATCAACAAGTGAAGGGACAGCACTTGAAAGATCTCGTCAAACAGCTTCCTGCGGAACACTACCATACTCTTAACCGCCTCATGTATCACTTACACAGAGTACAGCAACAAGCAGAAGCCAATCTCATGAACGCACGAAACCTAGGTGTCATTTTTGGACGTAAGTGCTTTCCCTTCAACGAGTTGGTTGATCTGCCTTTGACACCTTTTTTTAAAGCAACCCTTATGCGTTCGGCAGACCCGAGTCGGGAGTTTGCTGATATGGCTGGCAAATCCCTGGCCATCGAGTACCTTATTGAAAATGCACCATCCATTTTCCCTCCCCTTTCAGCATAGGGGCTCATTATGTCTATCGCTTAACGCGCTCGATTCCGTCTTATCTTTTCTCTT
Source organism: Hymenochaete sp. R1 (assembly GCA_019400425.1). NCBI lineage: Eukaryota > Fungi > Basidiomycota > Agaricomycetes > Hymenochaetales > Hymenochaetaceae > Hymenochaete > Hymenochaete sp. R1. The sequence goes on from JAFREE010000047.1 coordinate 55,053, forward strand.
CTGGCATGGAGCTTTCTTGATTCATTTCAATTATTCTCTATGTTTCCTTTTTCTTAAGCTTTCTTATCTTATATTTGCTTGGTTGTGCATGTGGACGGACTGTTTGCGTATTAGCATTCTTATTTTCTCTTGATCTTGATTCGTATTTTCTGAACCTATGACTTCGCAGCACATCTATATTTACCTTTTCCTCTTCGTCTTTGTTTGACCTTTCTGTACGACACACTCTTTTCGCATACATTCGCTCCTCTTTCACCTATTCGTTTATCGGGAATGTCTCACCTTTGCGTATTAGCATTGTTTATACCCAGAGTCTGACAAATACAGATTTTCTGAAGGCCGGAATGGGCTGGCCCGTGTACATGTTTTTTCTACTCGCGGTCTAGGCGCCTATTTTAAGAGGGATCGACAGGCTCAATCCTCAATCCTCAATGACGTCTGTGAATCTGTCAGTCAGTGCCTGGAATTTGGAATTTGTGAAGTGGATCGGTTGGACTCTCTTTAGGTCTTGGGTTGCATTTTTTCCCTGAACACACTCTCCTGTCGACCGTAAACTGGTGATAACCTCCAACTAACATATCACGCAACAAACCAAATTTGACCTCTTGTTCGCCCATGTATCATGGGTTTCTGCTTCTCCTGTTGTCGCCGTCGTGACCGACGCCACAGTGGTGAAGACTATGATCGCGAACGCCAGCCGCTCTTGCGCTCAAACACGGACTCGCTTAATGAAGCATCGACACCGTATGAGAAAATAGCTGACATGCTAGCCGCACTTCACGCTGGGAAGCTGCCTACACAGGCTCAGCTCGATGTTGCGTTGAGGAAATTGTTGAGATCCGGTTTACTCGACGTGGACGTGGGGGAGAGGAAAGGGCAGGCGTACAGAGGAGCGTTGGATGAGAATGGGATGAAGGTCGTGCGGGATGCGAGGGCGCTTGTAGAGGCGTTGATGCAGTTTGGGCTAGAGAAAAATGGTGAGTGCTCAGAGTTGAGTCGTTTGTTTAGGTCAGTGACTCAGTGGGCCAACGAAATTCTCGTGTGACCGATTTTTAGACGACGATCGTGTGCAAGACTTGGTGTGGCAGGTAAAGCAATTGAGCACACTCCCTGTTGGACTCAAATCAGATGCGAAAATTAAGATTGATGAAGAAGTCGGAGAACAGGCTCGAGCTGCAGGTCCGTCTGTCACTTGTCAAACTAGTGAACCTTGTACTGAGCGATGTCGCTCCTTTTCAGCTTCTGCGATTCCTTCCCAAGAGGAAGTTGCGACAGACGCAAATGCGGTGGTCTAGTCCCTCAAAGATCTAGCGAAACTTATCCTTACTTCATCGGTCTTCCGCGGCATTCTGACTGGCATGCTGCTTTCCGCAAGAGACGCGGTGACCGACTCAGTCGACCGGGTTCGGCAGGCCGCTGAGACTGTCGAAAACTTCTCCGTATCTGTCGAGGAGAGATTGAACCCTGGTCTCGAGAGGACAACGTGGGGCTTAAGAATCCAAAAGAGGTCGTGCTGAATCGTCTGGAGGACGTACGTTCTTTCCGTATCAAATCTCTGACATATTACCGAACCTATTTTACAGGTATTCGTTCAAGCTCAAGTTTTTCCCCAATACAATGCGGCTTTACGGACATTGCTTTTCATATTTCGAAAGTATGCTGCACGGGTCGGTGTTGTATCCGCTGCTTTAGCTCAAACAGCAACATCGGCCTCGTCAAAGCCTCCCATTCAAGTGTTCGCACCCGTTATTGTCCCAGATTCTCGCTTCAGCAAAGCATTAGAGGATCTTAAAGTTCTTCTAGAACGATTATCGGGGGGAAAGAGCATTGATCCCATGCTGCAGGCAACATTCACGACTGTACACGAGATCATCGTCAAGTCTGGCAAAGAAGATGGTAACGACGTGCAAGATTATTTCTCGCGTATCGGAAAATGGCTTGACGATGCCCTCACGGACCCATCTTTTGCAAGGTCCAGAAGAGGCCGCGATTCGGCTTCAGATGTATATGACGAGGGACAAAACTATCTGACCTTGGATACCAAGCTTTCCGAGAACGCAAAGAAAGTCGTGGATGAACTTCAAATGGTCATCGAGGGTGTGCAAAGCGACAGGTCTTCGCAGAGGCTTATACTTGCATACGACCAGTTGATGATGGACGTGCGACTTTTCGCTGGCGAGACTGTCGAACAGGGGCGAAAGACTGCAGTACACTGGCGGCTGACGCTCCTTCGCGCAGCATTCGGCTGGCTTCTTCCTCGAGTTTTGAAGGTCATCACCGTTCTCCCTATGCCTCGAGTAGAGTATCTTTCTGTGGCGCATGGAGGGAGTGGCCTTGCTGCGGCCGTCGACACCCTTCTTGTGGTGGCACGGGAGGATTTGCTACCAGATTACATCAAGGTACAAGGATATTCGGAAGTGATAGTGATGATGGATGAGCAACTAGGCTCTGCCATCCTGACGAGCCCAAATTCGAGGTTGCTTTCTACCGGGAGGGAGGGAGAGAATGGCGGCTCGGGGTCTGCATTTACACCGCTTCCTTCGAACGAAATAAGCGATCACCACCTCGACGAGCGAGAGCTGCCCAGACTGGCTGAAGTCACAACAACTTCCAGGATCAGGATTCAACTCGAAGGTTTGCGAGTTGCAGCGCACGACGTGGGCTACTACGTTTCGTACGCCCTAAATGATTGGATCGGCTACGAAGATGAGGGTTTGTTCAGCATCGACATCGGTCGTTGGCGAAAGAGAGGTGAAGGTCTTACCATGGAAGTCGAGCTGGAATTTGACACTGAATCCTCTGACTCGCCTACTGGGTCTTCGTCTCTTGGTGAGGATGGGAAGAAACTGTTCCGCGTTCTCGATATCAGGAGCTCCGTTCCTGGGTTGACATTGAAACTCTCGCAGAGCAGACATTGGATACTCAACTCGATAATATCGCCACTTGCGGGACCATTCGGGCGCGCTATAGGCTCAAGGCTCCTAAACGCACAGGTACGGACCGCGCTGGAATCGCTGGAGCATTTATTACACGATATGAAACACGAGGCAAATGAACGAGCCAGCAAGCGCAATGCATCGGCGGACGTCTCGGATTGGTGGAATGCATTTTTGGACAAGTTCGGTCGCGCGGAGCCTGACGAAGAAGATACTGAGGAAGATCTTCATCAATCAGAGAACCAAGACACCAGCGATGAGCATATTGTTTCTGAAACGCAAACCGGAATCACGTCGAGCGGAATTTATCGAACTACTGTTCAAAAGAAAGAAACAGAGCCATCCGATGAGCCCGTCGATGATTCCAGAGTCTCGGAGAACACACTAGCGGTGGGTCTGGGCGCCCAACTACTACCAGGAAGAGCGGAACCGGCAGTAGTAAATGTCCATCGCGAATCGCTATCTGAAGCGCTTCATGAAGTTGCGGGAACAGCATGGGAAGCGATCGAGGACATGCAAAGCAAAGTCACGAACGCGCATACTCACCTGGAAATCATTGCAGATAGGAGTGTCAATCAGGCAGTCGAGAGTCGAAGGTTAGCCGAGGCCGGCACTGAGAGACTGAAGAAACAAGAGCGCAGGGAAGGGAAAGGAAAGGGATGGAGGAGTTCGGCCTATGATACATGATTGAGTGTAAGTCATTTCGAACCCTTTAGTCCAAAAACTCAAGCTAATACCATCTCCGAGTCAGTTTGAACATAGTGCATTGATATTAATTTTGGCTCGAGATGATTTATGGAGTTTCTAAACGGGTACCATCCTGCTCGGTTTATACCTTGATGATACCGGTATGTTTATTCGTATTCCGACTGACCCGAACCGGAACAGTCTAAAATCGGGGGAATTGACCAACAGGTAGCCAAAGTAGTTGGCGCTTCTAGGGGAATGGCACTGGGAGAGACTGGATGCCCCGGGAAGATTATCGACAAGACGAGCTTCAGCTACCTGACCTGTGTCGAGCGTGCTTTGCTTCCGCTTTTTGAAACTCTTTTCGTTGTTTGCGTCGGCCGAATTTCCTGTTTGTTCAAGTTAGTTCCGAGGACCCCATGGCCTGTCGCTTTCCGTACCCGACGAACGCAAACCGACTGAACGACCTTTTTCCGACTTTTATCTGGTTGCTCAAGACGTAAATGAAGATGCCACTCAAGTTTGAAACGCATCCCAAGAGAGCTCTTAGCTCATCTGGCCATGACTACATTGCATTATCCTATACTCGCCCCCACGTACAGAGCTAGAATTGCCAGTGGATATTCTGGGGTAACTTAAGTAGCCCCGCAGAACAACTGGCACAACGTACTTTCCTCTCCGTGCTAGAAGTGCCACAAATATGCCTCATCACAATACTCTTCGACCACTCCCTCGCAGACCTTCCAATTTCGAGGGAGCTGATGACATCGTTCGACATGTGGAGTTCACGGACAATACTACGGCGAACGGACGATTGCCACGCAAGGAGCTTATCTGTCGCCTTATTGCAGTGCTCTCCGAAACGAAACAATCCGTCGCTCGCGTCAACTTACGGAATGACTATTCCCCAGATCGTGTCCCCGCCATCGCATCTCTCGCCTTCGCACGCACTTTCGAAATACAGGTGATCCGCTGGCTTTTCTTCATGAAAAAAGGCTGCAAAGGAAATTGGAAACATGGGAAAGCCAAACCTTGCTCCCCTTCTGAACGTGATGAGCTGGAAGCGGAGGATCGCAACCTCTCAGTCCTTATGCAAGTGTACGAAGACAACCTCCACAAGCTACGTTCGCGCGAGCAAGTCCAGGCGTTCCAAGTCACCATCGGCGACGAAATAGAGGTCCTCTTGTCGAGGGGGACTGAAATAATAGATTACGTGATTGAGTTCTGGACTGGAGTGGTGGCGACCATGGACGACGGCGGGTTGGAACCAGACCCAGATGTGGGATTGTGTCAGCGGAACCTCGCCCAGTTGCTCGTGCTCGCCAAGCTCCAACACGCCACGCATTACTGGAGCAAGCTTTTGCGGATGATTCGATACATCCGGAGTCAGCGGGATGTGCTGTCTTCGAACGGGCATGGGTTTGGCGAGGACGCGATCACGCGATTGAATGTGGACGAGGAGGCGTATCGGAATGCTGCGAGGACTGTGCATGGGAAAGTGACGGAGCTTGTGAGTGAATATGAGAGGCTGTCTGGCTACCCCTGCTCTTTTCGTGTAACGTCGTCCTAGTCGTCATCGCAGTGATGTTTAGCCGTAAAAACGTGTATACGCTGTATGTGGAGTACTTTACGCACACAAGGTGATATGCATTGCGGAACGAACTTGATCGTGCGGCAGTCAAACATCCGTTCGAGAATGGACTACGCGCACTTCGACGTACTGCCAAATTTCGTGGGAGGAGGTCGGTATTGATGAAAAAGCAGGCGGATACTTTGGGCATGTGCTGCGATAAATACTTTACGAAATTTTGCAGGATAGTTATACTCTCTGATGAAGGAGTCGCAGGGTTACTTGAAGAACACTGGGCGATAACGCATGGCCATCGTAAATAGGATAAAGAGACGTTAAGACTCTTAAGAGGGGAATCAAGGTGGTCCATAAAGATACAGACGATGACTCTCGGATCGACTCGGAGAAGCGAGTAAATAATCACTAAATTGAAAGCCAAGTACAGATCCCCGGCCATCGTGTTTGGATTGATACTCAGGCTACCATTAATCTTCAAGTTGGTGCTATGATGCTATCTTTCTCTTTCCTGTTGTTGGAACTTTTGAACTGATAAGTTGAACTTGAAGCGGATGGCCGAGGTTCAAGTTCAGGAAAAGTATGCCACTGCACTGGCAGGCTGGACTAGTAGGGACTACCTACACGGAGAGAGATCTCGCACACTAGTACTCAGGCTGTCCAAGCCGAACGAAACAATGCAATGCCGGCCGTTATCCAGGCGCCAGTGGTCTCACTAGCAGCAACCCCGTACAAACGTGCCAGTGAGGTTTGACGACCTTGTCGTGTTTCGCCTCGCATGTACTAAGACTGATTCTGTCATCCAATTATCTAGACTGCGCGCATGATGATGATGTATCATTGCGCCTTCGTGTCTTCCAGACAGGACCGGACTCGGAGCATTTGCATGCGGATTATAGATACATCGAAGACTCGAAGTACGACTCGGTCCTCGGATGTAAGCTTCAAGTTCTAAACGCGTATTACTAGTAGTACTACTAGGCTAGTGTGAGTTTTTCAATTTTGGACATGGACGTCTCCGATCTCCGATCTCTGATCTTCGAGAGCCTGGGTTTGTCGTTTGTCGTTTGTCGTTTGTCGTTTCGTGTTTGAAGAGGTTGAAGAGCTTGGTCCGGAGTCGTTAGGTTGCCAAGATCAAGATCAGCACTGACACCAGCACCAGCACCAGCACTGGCACGGGCAGAATGCGGATAGGGATAGGAATAGGAATAGGATTAGGAATAGTACGGGTACTTTTGCACTGGCACTGGCACTGGCGGTATATTAATTATTCATATTATTAATATTCAAGACGTCAAGATGAAACAACTCGCTTTTGCTCGGAGATTTATTGTTATTATCCGGTACTCAGTAAGGCAGCCTGAAGAGTATCGAATTGAACGTTCCAGCTGCAGTGCTAGCTGCTGACGGGGCTGAAGCGTATGCACTGTGCACTGTGCACATCATGATATGATGACTAGTACTGGAAGGCCCGGGGAAGTCCGAAGTCAACAGCTTTTGCTAGTAGTAGTAGTAGTAGTAGTAGTAGTAGTAGTAGTAGTAGTAGTAGTAGTAGTAGTAGTAATACTTCTTTGTTTTACAAGTTACAAGTTACAAGTTACAAGTTACATGCATGGCAAATGGCACGGAGGTACGTGCATTATCAATATTGCATATGTATGCTGACCAGAGTCGGCGGCTGATTGAAACTAGACGGGTTGGGGATTGGGATTGGGGTTGGGGTTGATGGGGTGACCGTCCGCGATGGCGTCGTCGGGTCGGGGTCGGGTTGAGTCGAGCGTCAACCGACAACGTGTGTCGGGATCGGGACGGTGAGGCGTGTGTGGAAGACTGATTAGTAATAGTAACTTTAGTAAGTACTGCACCAGTACAGTACTACAGTAGTACCTCCGAATAAGCCGCCCCTTCGGTCGGAGTTTAGGGGCGGCTTATTCGGAAGCACGACCTATTGGCGGACATATGTAATAAAGATCGACGCCTATATATGGCAAGTCTGCCGGCCCTAATAAACATTTTCGACTTTTCCTGGCGAAGCAAACCATTCAAAGGCCTTTTTTCGGCTTTATATGGCCTCAATTTTCAAAAAGAGTACTTCTTTGGCAAGTCTTTACATTTTGATACTACTTTTGGCTCAAATTCACGCAGAATTCTTCTTCTTCAGTGAGGAAAATCTTGAAAATTTGCTTCTGAATAAGTCGGTCCTATGAAAATTTTCGTGAAAGAGGCGGCTTATTCGTTATTCAGAAGCGACTTATTGACCCTGAAATCTCCCCTTACGGAGGTGGGAAACAGGTATCGGGCGGCTTATTCGGAAATCCGACTTATTTGGAGGCGGCTTATTCGGAGGTACTACTGTAGTACCAATACTAATAAGCATTGATTGATATCGACAGTTGAGTCGAGTTGATTATGTACTACGTATTAGGTAATTTGATACTTGATAAATTCTTTTCTCTCGGGCCCGCTCGCTCGATTCAATTACACTTGCGACTTGAAGTCGCTCTCGCGGGGAATCAAAGTACAGTCAAAGTGCGATCCATACTTTACGCTCCCCACTCCATACTGTATTTTTAAATTATTAAGGCTAATGTTGCTTGCTATGATACACACGTACATATGCATGTATTGGGTTTATCGTATCGTATCGTGAGTTGGGTTTGAGAACGAACGAACGAACGAACGGATGTACGTAGGGGCTTGAGTCTCTTTTTGTCTGTCTCTGTTGAATCCAGGACTAGGACTGAGAGTTGAGAGAGAGGCGTAGGAAGTGTTTCGAGGTGGGTTAGGTGGTTTAGAGTGACTGGTTGGGTGGTGACTGGTGACGGCGGCGTCTGTGCTGTGCTGTGCTGGCTTCGGGGGTTGGTCGGTCGGTGGATGTAGAAGTAGAAGTACTAGTAGACTCGGGAAGTGCGCTGGGGAGAGAGAGGGAGAGGTCAGCGTTAACGTTAATGTGAGCGCGCGAGAGAGAGAGATCTAGAGAGAACGCGTTTGGCTTGGCTTCAGAGGATCGAGTGAGTAGTACTTGGGCGGTAGGAATTAGAATTAGAATTAGATTGGGTTGGGAGACACGATGTCGCGCTTTGCGGTTAAAAAGAAAGGAGGCGGGAGAGAGAAGAGGAGTGGATAGAAGATCCGATGAGAGGAGGGGAGGGAGCATGTGTTTGGAATTGAATTGTGTTGTCGGATGAGAGAAGGGGGAGCACATGGGTGATTATGGAAGGAAGGTGGCTGGGAGAGGGCTAAGGGAAAAGGAGCCGAAAGGGGAGGGGAGTGGAGGGAGTCGGTGTGCTGAGTTGTGAGTATAAGAATGGTCTAGAATCTAGTAGAAAGTAGAGAGTGAAGTGAATAGGAGGAAACGGAAGCGGATAATGAATGTCTCAGACACGACTAGCAGACTAGTCCTGCTTGCTGCGGAGAAATGCAGAGGAGTGTGGACTCTTCTCCACGCGGTCGCGGTTGCGTACATGCGGCTCTCTCTCTCCCCTTCTCACAGCCTTCCTCTCCTCTCTTTCGTACAATACACGTATACAGTCACTCTCTCGATCTAGAATACAACGTCAGGCGCTAATATTATTGCTTTATTTTTAAAAGAAAGAAAAAGAAAAAGAAGAGGAAGAAGAAAAAGAAAAGAAAAGAAAAGAAAAAGAAAAGGAGAGAGAGAGATTACGTAACTGGATGGTACCATATGGCACCTACTTGGAGAGGACCGACCGCAATGATAATCTGACTTGACCCTGCGAGTCCCGCGTCGTCGAACAAGTCCTCCCGGTTTTTGTTGTCAATCCGCTCCCAACCCTCTCTCCCTCCTTCCTCCATCTTCTCACTTCTTGTCGACGACGACATCCTCGACGGCGACGACGACGGCGACGACGTTCTTTTCCTTCATTCCATCTCCCTAGAACGTCGTCATTCTCGAGTATTTTTGCTTCAGTTTCGCTACTGCACGCATTCTAGAAGCTCGTATCTCTCTCTCCTCTACCCAATCTCCCATCATTTCCGCCACCCTCTCCTCTCTCCTCTCTCCTTAGTCGTCTTTCTCTCTCTCTCTCGCAAGTATCCTCACATACCATCCCTTAATAGCCTTCTGGCAGCCTCAACCCCCACCAGCTTTTTAATTCAACTTTGCTTCCTTACCCCTTCTCATTGGAATCCTCTTTTCCCATCATTTCCTCCACTCGCCTCTTCTCTTCACAGTAGTCGACGTTGATCTCCCCCCCTCCGTCTTCTCTTCCTCTTCTCTCCCTCCTACCGCTTCATTGCTCCTCTATGTTTCAGACGGCCCGTCGCCACGGTTTACCCTTTTCAGCGTCCCCGTCGTCCCCGAACAGCAAGAATAACAGCAAGCAATCAAAGCATCACCACCAGGAGAATCACTCTTCAGAAACCTACAGCGCACCACCCACTCCCTCCAACCCACATGTTCCCCCCGCTTCATCCCCCAACAGACCCTCCAGCGCATCGATGGTCCCCTCCAGCTTTTCCAAAGCGACAGGCAAGATCTTCCAAGCCCAGCATCGCCCTCTGACGGCCGCGACGACCTCCTCCGGCCTTCGAAGGGTCTCGGGCTCTTCCCTGCAGGGCTACTCCTCTCCTCACCCTGCCAGCGCCGGAAGCGCACACTTTGGCAGCTCCTCTCAGGGTCCCGTCCCTGCTACTTCCTCCGTTAATGCCAATGCGTCGGGATCGTCGGCAACGGCAACGCATCTTCCACATTCCGTCCCTCTCAACATCCCGACGCCCGACTCGAGCCCAGTTCCCGCGCACGCTCAACCCCCGCTGAGGCTCAACATGCCTTCCCTCTCGTCCGCGCACTACGGCCAATTTTGTCCTTCGCCCTCGCCGCTGTCGTCTGGTCTGCCCTCCCCGACACTTCCTCCCCTCCCGGCAACACACCGTCTTCAACCCTCGATTCCGGCACAGCGGACCTTGTCGCCCGTCCCCTCGCACAGATCGCCCGTCATCAACATCGGCAGCGCGTCTCCCGTCTCGCACCTGAAGGATGAGTTCAACTATCGGAAACAGGCAGGGTCGGGCGCGGTGTCGCCCGGGGCCACGAACGTGGCTCTCGCGCCATCGCTGCAACGGAGGAAGTTCTCGACGTCGTCGTGGGCGTCGTCGAATAACATGACGGGATCTGGCTCCGTGCGTTCGAAGGCAAGCTCGCAGCAGCACGAGGATATGATGGTACCGGGCGATCGGGTCGGGGAAGGGTTGCGGCTTCAGGGGGAAGTGTTGAGGCGGGTAGTGCATGATGGGAGTGAAGTGGGGGCTCAGCTAGAGGTCGTGAGGAGGCTTGGGGCGGGGAGTTATGCGGTGGTGTATCTTGTCAGGGAGGTGTTTGATATCGAGGATCAGGATCAGGGGTTAGGGAAGGAGAAGAAGAGAGAAAGGAGGATGTCGGGCGTCGTGGACGAGCTGGAGTTTTGGGGAAGGGAGGCGGATGCGGATGTGGATGTGGATACTGCAGAGTTGGATGAGGTGGACGCATTTGATTATGAGGACGGAAGATGGAGCTTAGACGGGAATCGAGAAGTAGGGACTGTCGAGAGGAAGGTGAGGTACGGGAAGGAGTTTGCGGTCAAGGTGCTCAGTAAGGCGGGCATGGACGAGGAGGCGCTCGAAGCGCAATTGGTCGAGGTGAGCTCATACTCATGTACCATTTCGTCCTTCTCGTAATACGTACACTCACTCTGACAACGAATTCTAATCTTTGACTCGTACTTTATGACACGTAGGCAAACATCCACCAATCTCTCCCCGCACACCCCAACATCGTCACCCTCCACCGCGCGCTCGAAACACCCAGCTTCTTGCTCCTCGTCCTCGAGTTCGTCCCCGGCCAGGATCTGTACTACTTTCTCGAGCAAGCGCGGGACCACTACGAGCCTCAGCCACCGACCGGGAGTGGGAGCGGACGCTCAAGCCTCGATCTCGACCAATCTCGTGATGGGGTGGATGAGGCGAACGCGAGTGTGTTGAGTGTGTGTACGGTAGGGACGACGGGGACGATGAACACGACGAGGACGCCGCCGACGCCGAGCTTGCTGTCTACGTTGAATGAGAAGCAGCTCTTGGGAAAGCGACGGATGAGGCTGATCGCGAGCATGTTTGCGCAGGTGCGTTGGTTTCGCCATCAATTCTCTTTTCCTTTCAGCTTTTTTCTCCCTTCGACCTTCTTCGATGTTGGTGTTGGTGTTGCTTGTTGGGGATGATGCGGTGTGTGTGCATATGCATGTATGCGTGTGCATGCGCTGTTGCGGTCTTCGCTCGATCGCCCCATGCTTCCCGAGATTGGGAGGCTGAAATGAGCGTGATGTGGTGGTGATGGCATAGCGAGTCATGGTGATGTGGTGGGTCGTGGCAGTCATAGGTAGTGGTGACGTACATGCACATGCACTTTACTGCGGCTCGTGCGGTTCATACGGTCGCGCAGATGGGAGACACGGAGATACATCGCGGGAAGCTTGATACTCGGGTCGCGACCACTAGGGGCTTGAGCTTAGGGGACTGAAACACACGCATTATGCATAACATGCACAACACTCTTTTCTTGCATACGCATGCATTTTGAGGAATTTTCGAATTGTGACCCATGCTGACGATTTGCTTTCTCTGTTTATTTTCCCTCCTCGAACACCTCTGGACCCCGCTCCGCTGCATGGATCATCATCGGACTCGCTCGATCCGACAATTTTTTTTGGAACGCAATACGCCGCTGCTTCCTCAACCTTTATCTTTCTAAACTTAACCGCTCGCGACCGGCCCCTCTTTTTTTGGGTGGAACCATCAAATGTGTCGGCATGTGTATCACCACTGCATATATGCGCCACCCTCCCCACCCCTATCCTCCGACCTCGATCGATCGATTCGCCGCCTTGGTAACGCGGCCCAACACGTGGACTCTTTGACAATTCACTCACGTCGCCGTCGACCACGTTCTCCAATCTGTTCTGTTTCGGGCTCTGTAGATGTGCGAGGCCGTCGCGGTCTGCCACGACGAAGGCGTGTACCACCGCGACATCAAGCCCGAGAACTTCATCGTCACCGACGGATGGGAACAGCCGTCCACTTCGAGCGGCGCAGCAGTGGCATTGGCATCGGCATCGGCATTGGAAGACGACGAAGGCTTCGTCCCGCCCGCACGCCGGTGCGTTGTGGTGAAGCTGACGGACTTTGGGCTGAGCACGCGGGAGAGCGCGAGTAGCGATATGGACTGCGGGAGCGCGCCGTATATGAGCTACGAGTGCCGGAATAATTGCGCACCGACGTATGCGCCGCGTGCGGCGGACGTATGGAGTTTGGGGATTGTCTTGATTAATATGTGAGTTGGCTCGTGTTTCCTTTTTTTTGTGGTTTTGGGGGTGCAACAATCGATATTGGTGTCTGGTGCGGTTGCGTCTTTTTGCGTGGTTTTTTTTTGTTTTCGGGTTATGGTGTGTGGTATCGGTGTCCGGTTTCCATGTGGAGAACGACCGATGCGGGGGTGCATTTCTTATCGTTTCTGTTGTCATTGGCATTCGTTGCTCGAACGACGATGTCCTGTTCAAAGAACGTAATTCTAACTAACATCATAACCTCGATGTAGGCTGTACCACGTCAACCCATGGACAGACACGACTCAAGGCGTCTGCCCTTCCTTCTCCACCTTTCTCGCCGCGCCCGAACACTTCTTCATTCAACGTTTCGCAGGAATGGTCCCTGCCGTGGCCGAATTCCTCGCCCGGAGGGTTTTTTGCGTCCTCCCGTCGGACGACCCTGCAGATGTCGAAGGGAGGCGCGTGGGTGCGAGGGAGCTCGGCCGATGGGCGAGGGACTTGCCTAGGCTTATGGCGAGCGAAGAGCCGGTTGGGATTCCTCCTGCGCTGGTTAGCGCGAACGCGAACGCGACGTTGGTTTCTTCGAACGAGACTGCTTCGACTGCGACTGCGACGACCATCCTTACGCCTCCTTCTCCGAACGCGAACGTCGATAAGGGAAAGGTGTCGCCGATACATCCTTCGACGATCGTCTTTCCCGCGGCGACGGACGGGGTTAAAGAACTCGAGCGCGAAAGCGAGGCGAGCGTCGATAAGGAGAACGCATATTATCTTGCGTCGCCGACGACGCAACATCCGTATCCTCACGTTCACCACCACGGACACGGACACGGTCACGGTCCCAGTTCCTCAATCCTATCCCAGTCCCTCGCAGCCGTCCTCGCCCAACAAGACGCCGCGAACGGAGGCTCCTCAAGCCCCGCCTGGCGACACCGCCGTGGCCTCTCGAACGCATCGATCGGCTATCCCCTCTCGAGCGTCCCGCAGAGTCGAAGACCCGCGTCGAGGAACCAGAGTTTCTCAGCTGAGCGGCCGATGGGTGTTGGCTCTGGTTCCGGTTCTGGTCCTGGTTCTGGCCCGTTGTTGAACGCTTCGTCTGCGGGGCTGGCGAGTGCCGCTGGGAGTCGGACGGGTACGCCGTTGATCCGCGGACGTGCGCTCGGTGCGGGCGGAGAGCCCGGTAGTAGGAGTCGTGTGGGGAGTTACTGCGAGGGGCCGTCGGGGATGCCGATGGCGATTGGGATGACGATGTCGATGAGTATGACGGGTCAGACGCCGTTGCATGGTGTGAGAGAGCTGCCGACGGTGTTTGATGAAGGGGAGGGCGACTTGTCGAACTGCTCGCTTGGGTTGGATTTCAGGCCTATTGGCGACGTTGACGAAGTGGATGATCGCGATCGCGAACGGGAAGGGATTCGGGAGTTGGAGTTGGAGCTGCAGATGGGTGGTGGTGGGCGTGGTGGTGATGCGAAAGGGCAATATCAAGATCAGGAGCAGGAAGGCGAACAGGATGGAGAGGACGACGAGGCCGTGTCGAGGTCTACGTCGATGGTGAGGAAGCGGAAACGTGGAGCGAGGCGCGGGAAAGGCCAGATTATTCAACAGCAGCAGCAGGAGATTGCACAATTGCGGCAGCAGGTGCAGGAGCTTCAACTAAAGCAGCAGCAGCCGGCCCAAACTCAGACTCAGACTCAGGCGCAGGCGCAGGTTCAAGCAGTTGCGTCTTCAACGTTGTCGCCGACTCAACCGTCGTTTGGACGGGGGCAGGAGGAAGGGGCGGGTACGGATACGCTCGATCAGATGGCGCGGGTGACGGAAGCGTTGTCGCGCGAGCTGAGCAGGACGAAGAACGTCCGTGGTTCGACAAGTCCTATCCCACCCGTCGCTCTTGCACACACACGCTCGCTTTCCCATCTCTCGTCTCCCACCGGACTCGAAACGGCGACGTCTCCGGCTTCGATGACGACGTCGTCGTACGCGCCTCCGCAATCTACGCCGTCGATCGCACCAACGCATCACTCGGATTCCGCGTCTATCTTGGCGCCCTCGTCTATCTGGAGTGGGAAGAGCGGACGAAGCGGGCATAGTGAGAGGAATAGGGATAGGGAGGGGCCGCCGCCTTCGTCTGCGGCGGCTGCGCTCGCTGCTGCTGGGGGTCCTACGCCTGGTGCGATGTTCCCCTTGTCGTTCGTGTCGTCCTCTGCGTCGTCTGGGAAAGGCCGTACGAACTCGACGGATTCGGCTTCGAGGCGGTCTGTGCTTTCTGCTTCGACAGCGTCTACAGCGACGCCTGTTCCGTCGTCTTCGTCTTCTTCTGCCGCCGCTGTGCCTGCTGCAGCGCCTGTGATTGCGAAGAAGGCGTCAAAGTGGAAGCTTACTTTTGGGAAGAGTTCGAACAACTCGTCCAATGCCAGTCTTTCGACCCCTACGCCCCCGCTCCCGCCTCCCCCAGCCCGTCCCATCTCTTCTTCATCTTCCCTTTCGCTTTCTCCGGATCCTTCTGGCGGTATAAATGCCAATGCCAACGCCAACGCCAACGTCCAAGAGCGGCAGGCGGTGATCGACATCACCTCAGATGCGGACGCCGCTGCTGCTGTTGGTATCTCTGCTGCTGTCGCTTCCGCTGTTGATTCGCCTCCGCCTGCTGGTGCAGGCGTGGATGGTAGTGCGGGTGCGGCGAAGGTGGGGAGCACGCGACGCCGTATGCCTGCTAATTTTGGTGCGTCCCTCTCCCTTGCCCGTGCCCGTTCTCGTTCGAGACGTCGTTCCCCTTCGCCTTCTCCCCAAGTTCCCGTTCCCGTTCCTGTCCCTCCGCCTGTTCCTCCTGTTTTGAAAGAGATAGAGGCGCATACACCTACACGTGCGCAGTCGGCTACACAGTCGTCTGGAGATTCATCTCCCTCTTCTTCAGCTCCTCCCCGTTTCTACGCTTCGTCCCCTTCTCATTCTTTCGCCTCTGGAGTGAGCACAGTTCTAACCGGTCTCGACGCGCAATCTTCTTCATCAGGTCTCTCCCAAGTACCCGGACCGCACGCTGCGCTCCCGATGGCCGGGTTCAATGAGCCGTGGATGCGCGGGAGGAAGAACACGAACGCGAAGCAGCCGTTGACGTTGGCTGCGCTGGCACAGAATAGGGCGGCGGCGGCGAGTGCGAACAGTCTTGCGGCTTCGATGATGTCGGTTGGGTCGATGGGCTCCTTTGGGTCGGTTGGGGTCGGGAACGGGAGTGAGAAGCAGAGGAACGTTTCGCCGAGTAGCGTTCGTACTAGCCGATCGACCGCGAACTCGAACTTGAACTCGGGCTCGGGAACCTTGACTTTGACGCCCTCGCCATCCCAGACTCAGATCCAGATCCAGTCGCTTTCGGCCACGGCCACGCCATCCCAGCCTCAGTCTCAGCCTCAGTCTCAGACTCAGGCTCAATCTCAGGCGAGCAGCAACAACTGGCGCCATTCGACGATGACGACGAGCAGCGCCTCAAGCGGGTTCACGCGATTTAGTAATGGGAGCGTTCGGAGCGTGAGCACGACGGCGACGAGTATGAGCGGGGGCAGTGGGAGTTGGCGGAATGCGTCGAATGCGAGTTTGTCGAGTAGTGTTGGGGTGGGGCATGGGAAGGGGAGTGGGAGCGGGAGCGGGAGCATGTATGCGCCTTCGGTCAGTTCGAAGAAGTCGGGCAAGTCGAGTGTGGCGTCGATCCCGCCTTCGAATGTTAAGCGTGCGTCGTATCTTTCGTTCTCGTTCTCTATGTTTAACATCGCTCATCTAATTGGCCTGTGTTTGTGTTTGTGTTTGTGTTTTTTTTTCCGTTTATGTTTATGGGAAATACAGTCATGGAAGGTGTTCCTCGACTCCTTGACGAACTCCCACGATGGGGAGACCCAGCCGCTACGCCCCCGCCGCCCCGGAAACAACGAACGCGGAAACCCAAAGACCTCGAGACGATTAACGAGCGTCCGTACGCCGCCGCGTCGAGCAACAGCAACAGCAACATCAGCAACAAGAACACGCCGGCCCTCCGCTCGCCGCTCTCGCAACGCGTCGATGCCCGGCGCAGCTCGAGCGAACTGGCGGGGCCGAGCTTCACTTCCTCATCTTCGCCTTCGGGGCTTAGTGGGTTCAGTGGCGAGTTTGGGGAGGACGGTGGTGTGGGCTTTGCTGATGGCGGTGTCGGTGTTGGTGTTGGTGTTGGTGTTGGGGAGGATGAGCGGGAGAGGGCGGACGGGACGCCGAGGAAGGTACAGAAGGGCCAGATCAACGCGTTGGCGAAGATGCTGTCTGCGCTGAGGCGTTGAGGCGTTGAGTTGGAGAACAGGAGGAGAAGAAATATCTGAAGAAGGGAGCGGGAGGCGATGGATTGGATTCGGTTCGGTTCGGATGACGTTTCTCGTCTTTTTCTTTCCTTTGCTTTTCTTTCCTCAACAAGCATAAGTCTCATTTCATTTTTCTCTGCCGTCCTCTTTTGTCTTTTCTTTTCTTTTCTTTCTTTGTCACCCTTTCCCGGCCAAAAAGTTCGTTAGTTTCGCGTCGTCGTGGTTGGGCTGGAGGAGCTCGGTCGGTTGATCGGTTGGTGTTCTCGCCAGCACCGGCACCTCCAGTCCAGCTTAATGTTTTTGGCCCCCTATTTTTTTGCGTGTTCGTACGTGTCCGTGGTCGTGGTCGTGGTCGTGTGTGCGTCCACCATATCACACATGGTCTTTTTCTCCGTCCCCTGTCTCCTGTCTCCTGGCCCGCCTATCGCGGAGTCGCTCATACTTTCCTTTCTCGTTCTCGTTCCCAACTCCCAATTCCACGTTCCACATTTTACGTTTTTTTTTTACATTTCAATCGCAAACTCAGATCGCAAACATCATTCTTAACTCGTCTTCCGACCTTCCTTCCTTCCTTCCTTCTTTCTTTCCTTCCCTGTTTTTCTCCCCCCCCCCCCCTCATTTTTCATTCCCGGTAGTCATATAGGATCCCCAATCCACTCTCGAACTTGCAAACCCAAACCCAAACAAACTCCCCCAAGCTCAAGGCCCAATTATATTTTTTTGTCCCTCATATTTTGTGTCCCTCTTTTTTTCTGTGTCGTTTGTCGTTTGTCCGTTTGTCGATTTTATATTCGGTAGTCAGATAGTCAGATAGTCAATAGCGTATATGTGTGTGTGCTTTTATAGCTTCGGTTTTTTATATGTTCTTTTCTATTTTTTGTCCGACTTTTTTTTCACTTTTTTTAAACTTCCCTCCGTCCTCTGTCCTCGTCCTTTGTGCCCATGAAGCCAATGGACTAAGGGGCTAAAGGAATGGAGCGGTTGAAGTGGTTGAAGCAAGAAGCGATAAGCCATAAGCAATGAAGTAAAGTAATAAAGACGAAAGACATTGGGGTTTATATATAATATATTGGTATCATTATACATATGCATGTCAATATATGATATCGATCCGTCATCAGTGAACGCGAAAGAACGACTCTTCCTTCAGTTCCTTGTCCTTGTTTTTGTTACTGTATTTTGTCTTGTTTTGATAAAAAAAATTTCACTTCCTCGGGTTCATGCGTCGCGTCGAATCTAAATCGAAATCGAAAGCGAGATCGGAGGATACGGTTCGGTACCACTTACAGTAGTTCGTTCGTTCAGTCCTTCCGGGTTTCTGTCTTTTTGTTTTGTTTTTTTCCTTCCCTGCGTCCTGCATCCTGCGTCAAAACTGAGAGCGGCTTCCGAGCTTCGGGTGTTACACTGGCACTGGCACACCAGCACCAGCAGTACCAGACTACCCAGTGCGCTGTCGCTGTCGATTATTGATACATGTATAATATTAATGTGAAACTCGAATAAGACACGAACGTTCACTCGGGACTCAGGGCTGCGATTCTGCTAGAATAATAATAATATCCACTGATCCAGTTCAAGTTGGCGTCAGAATTCAAAACACCACGTGTTACAAAGGCCCCAAGGGGAAGGTGTGTTAGAGGAATGAGAATGAGAATGGGTACGTATTGTTCAACTGTGTTCGAAAATACGAAGACGGGACGGGAATGAGCGCCGGGGAAGTGGAACCTGAACTCGGCGTATAGTAGTAGACACGTACACTCGGAGACTTGTCAATATTTTTTATTATTAATGTCAGGCCTAATCCGAATCCGAACCCCAACTCGAGCTTGACTCAGATTCAGATTTAGAGTCCAAGTTCGATTCCGCAACACAGTACCCAGTCATTTTGAGTCCGGTCTTGATCGTCTGCACATCCGTATCGCAGGCCGCCCGAGTAGACTTTGACTTTGACTTCCTCTGCCTCTGTTTTTCCACCTCCGCCTTCGCGTCGTTCCCCTTTAGCTTTAGTGGCATCAAGTTCAGTTTCACCAGCTCCCTCAACCGTGGACATTGTCCTGGTCCTCGTACACACAACGAACGGGAGAGCACGAACACAAGGCCGAAGAGCGCCGAGAGTTGGGGTAGACAATACGAGTTGGGTCCGGGTGCGCCTGGGTTGAAGTCCATGAGGACGTTGCGTTTCTTGTTCCAGAATTCCCTGATATCGTTATGCGCATCATGGCCTTCTCTGAAAAGGCGTGCGGCTTCCTGCGTACCGAGCTTGGTTCGCATACGATCGACGTTCGCCCGAGTGTCCAGGCTGTAGATGTATTTCTCGTACTCCGCAATCCACGCCTTGTATTCTTTTATCTTTTCGTCCAGGCGAGACTTTGCTTTCTTCGAGAGAGATCGGCTGGAAGTGGAAGTGTGGCTCCCGTCTCCCCTACAGCATACCCTCTCGTTCAGTTCCCAGAGCGAAAGACGAAGCGCATACCAATTAAGGAACGCAAGCAACACGAACGCGTCGTTCCACTTTTCGCTCCTCTTGTTTCCCAGGCTGCTACTCCGTGCAAGCTTCTCAAGATCAGCCGCGGCGCCGACTTTGTTCAGAGAAGCTTTGGCTTCCTTGAGCGCTGTGTCGATATCGAAAAAATGCTCTCGAACTCGGAAGAGGTTCTTCACACTTGTGACTCGATATCAGACTTTTGACCGGTCTCTTCCAATACGTTTGCGATCGACAGCTTGCCTAGCCGCTTTTGCAGTTCTTCAGCTACTGAGGTGTCGGAACTGGCCTCTTGACCTAGAGCAACAGATCCACGGCGGCTTGGCGGACGGGAGTCATTAGCGACCGGCTTGGAGTTCATTGCTTTCCCCTTCTTGTGAGTCCTGGGTTCACCAGAAGGTGAGGGTGACTCCGTCCTACCCTCCTCCTTCTGAGTGACATTTATGGGTCCCGGTGAATGGTGGGTACTACCATCGCGTACCTCTGGGCGAGAATCCAAAGCGTTGCTGTCGGCCCTTCCACGACGGCCTGGGGATTCGTTCTCGGTGTTGAAACTGCTGGTGGTAGGAGGAACGAAATTTGTGGTGTGCTTATCCTTAGGCATCGAATCAAAATTAGTGGTTCCTTGCAATGGATAACCGCGACACGTGTTGTAGTTATTCATATATCCCACCTGGCAGTATTCGCAAAGCAGGCCTGGGAGCGTGAGAAGGCCAGTTGCATAGTATACTGGAAACTACTAGTTGACCTTTGGAAGTGCAGCAATCGAGATTCATGACCATTCCTTGTGCAAAATAGGCTGTTTTTACGTCTTGTAGACGACCTTTCGCTAGTCCGACCTAATAAATAAGGTTACCCGTGCACTCTACTAAAAATACACATCGTCAAAGTTGAGAAAACTGGAGCTTACGTAGGTGGTATATAAACTTGAAGCTGACCTTATGTAGTAGTATGAATGCAATGGTGACCTGGAAAGATGGGAATGAGGGGTGAATTTTGGGTTGAGGTTGGCTGGTCGTCGTTGAGTGAAAAAGAGAAGCGTTAATATTGTTTGGTGGTTGCTGAAATATGAAAATAGTGATGATGACGTCATCCAATTTATAGACTTCTTCAGCGGGTCCCTGCGAAAGTTTTCATCCTCGAGAGTCTGAGGCATCAAAAAAGAAATACAGAAGTAGATACTATATTAACCGATACTATTCACCTCCTTAGAAAAGTCAACGTCACCCATACCATTATGAATCATTTCCAATCCCTTCTTAAGCTCTGCCTGTTTAGTCTCTACCATGTTCTCCATCTGCCTCCCTTGAGCATCGCCCGCATTATTCCCAAAAGAGACATGTTGATTCCACAGCGACATATATGAGCATAATACGATACCAAGGCCCTTGAGCCTTGCGATTTGCTTCGCGCAGTAAAACTCCGAGGACACTGATTTAAGAAAGTCCATTACGAAACGCCTCTTCCTTTTCCAGAAGCTCTTGATGTGCTCGAGTGTTGCTGCACTATCCTCAAATATAGACCGGACTTCCTTATTCCCGAGTTCAGTCCGGAATGCATGGACCTTGGATGCCGACTGGAAATCGAGTTCGAAAACGTGTTTCTCGTAGATCGGAATCCACTTTAAGCTCTCTGCTTCGACATCCTTCATATCTTTCTCCGTCCTTTCTGAAAGTCGCTTCTTCCGAGTCATCCCATGGCTCCCATTACAGCATTCCCATGCGCTGCAGTCCCAGAGTCGACATTGAAAGTCGAAATAAGTGATGAAGGATATAAGGGTGAACATTTGGTTCCATTCCGAGTCGTCGTCGCGAGATTGGGAACGTCCGAGACCCGCGAGGTCGTCCGCCTCGTCCAGTACATCTTCTATGTCGCCCAGCACACTATTGACGACTTGAAACATAGCTTCTAGCATTGAGATGACTTCTTTCAATTTCTGAGAATCACTAATTTGATCCATTGCAAAAGAAGGTGCGTTGTTGCTCTCGTCTCGTTTCATTGGATGAGAATCCGCAGCGCCTTGGTCGGCCTCCTCACGGCGACGTTTCTTCTGTCGAATCGGGGGAGGCGAAGTGTCAGTGTTATGCTTAGGCATCGTTGAATGAACCTTGACTTGTTCACAAAGAGAAGTTAACTTGAAGGGAGACGCAAGTGTTACGTATTTAATGGATTTTAGAATATTGCAAAGCGGACCTTCATGTAACGCTGATTTGGGGCGAGTTTTTGCTTTGTAAAATGTGATAATCGTCGTCAGTAGCTGGAATGTTCAATACTCTTCAGGCTGCCTTACTGGATAATAAGTCGACGAGCAAAGTGGGTCCTTTAATGTATCCAATATACTGCAAAGGTGTTCATTTCCGTATCCTGCTAGCCTTGGCCATTTACCGAAAAGGGGTTAAGTCAGTTTTTGGTCTTCTAAAAATACGAAGTAACTCAGTCAGGGACGTTGAAACTTACTTTGCTGATTAAGAAGATCGAACGCCATTTTAATGCGAGTATGGTTTGGCTATAGAGGCGATTGCTGGAGAGAGCTGAGAAAGAAGGTTCGTCACGGTACTGAGTGAAACCCAAAATACTGATGTCAGATATTTCACAGGCTATGATCATTTGTCTAAATTATTGTCATCCACTAGCCATTTCGACTTCACCTGCAAGCTCAGGTCAGTTTGCAAGGTGCGTCAGAGCGCTGACGTCATCGGCTTCCTATGCGTCACCCAGTCCGAGTCGGGTTAGTTAATCTACTTGCGCCTAAAAAAGAACGTGTACGATAAGTCCTAGAGTTCGGAAGTGGGAATTTCTGAGCAAAGCACGCACGCACGGATTCATTGAAATGGCAGTCATTTATTTGAACTCGAACTACTCAATAGCGAAGGATTCCGACCCACCACTGCCCGTCGCATGTAAAGTGGATCCCATGCTCGTATATTTATCAGCTTCAGATGTCTGCTATCGCTTCATTTGTTTCACTGGCTGAGATAAAAACATCTGATTCAGGAAAGACGAGATAAATTTAAATTTGAAAGGGGATCGCACATGTACCAAGAGTATTCCCTGCTTGGATCACTTTGACGACAAATTGACGTGTCGCTGCTTTAGTTGAAGACCTGGTAAATATCAGCATCGGCCTTCAATATGCGAATGGAAAAATGACTCTGAGTCGAATGAGCGTGTAGATGTCAAAGAAGCAGAGGAGACTCAGTTTAGGACTCGGCTCAGACAGGGACTCTCGCCTAATGTGGACCGACTGGACCTACAGGAGCACAGGTTTTGTACAGGCTTACCCAGCAGCGCCGGAATCGAGAGACGCTCGCCGTCATTCCATCTCTCCTTCTGACCACCGTCATCTTTCTCTCACCTGCTGTATCGATGAGCAACTACGCAACGCCGCCGCCTTCATACCAGGCGAATAAGAACTACTCGTCCACTGATGAGTCGGCTCAGCCATTGTTGAGCGAAGAGAGGGCCTCTGGCCCAAGTCGCAACAGTACCAATGCGGGTGGTATATTCATGCAGCCAAATGACGACCTTCCAGATGACTTCAAGGTTTGTACTTTTACTCGGCTCATCTCTGTACTTGCTGGCCAACTTCTTCCCTCTGTATAGTATGGCGTTAGCGTGTCTGACAGTGCCGCTGAGATCAGGAACGCCTTCATCCGAAAGGTCTATTCGATCTTATGTGAGTTCACACTGCTTTCCATCAGTACTTACTCATTCTGATAATACTTTCAGTTTGTCAAATAGTGAGCATTTCACTATACTAATGAGTGTCATTCTCAAATTAATCTGATTATCAGTTGGCCACATGTATTGTTGGAGGATTTATGTCGCAATCGGACACTGCAATTGGGTGGGTCCAGGAGCAGTACGTTCTTCCTCATTACATCTCAACCTAAGTGCTCAATTGATAGTGGATGAATAAATTAGCATATGGGTCTTCTACATTCCTATGTTTGGTACCCTCGTCAACCTCGGTCTTCTGTACTGGAAACGCCACAGCGTACCAGCCAATTACATCCTCTTATCCACATTTACAGTCTTCGAGGCTTTCACGCTTGGAGTCGTTGTTGCCTTCTATGACAATAGGGTTGTACTGCAGGCCTTGTCAGTCGTTCGATGCGGCTTACACTTTTAATCAGTTTGTGCTAAATAGTCTTTTTACAGGTTGATCACCATGGGTGTCTTCGTTGGACTTACACTTTTCACGTACCAGTCGAAGTATGACTTCTCTGGTATGGGCCCATGGTTGTTTGGCGCGCTCATTGCCTTTTGTATGTCACACCATCTTTCTTGCCTGTCTTATCGTTCTCATTGTTATTCTCGTGACATGCAGTCATGACGGGTCTCGTCAGCGCTTTCCTCCCGTTCAGCAAGACGATGGACCTCGTGTACGCCATCATCGGTGTTTTGCTCTTCAGTGGTTATGTCGTATATGACACCCATGTCATATGCAACAAATTATCACCTGATGAGTACATTCTCGGCGCCATCAGCCTTTACCTGGAGTATGTGTGATTGTTTTATCTTTTACTTCTGTCAACTGACACCATTACTTCTACGCCATCAGCTTCATTAACCTCTGTAAGCCCAACGAGTTTCGAAAGAATTTTATTATGAGTTAACACGTTTCTTTTAGTCATCAACATTCTACGACTCCTCAACAATGTTGAAGATAGATGAACGACTATCTACAATTCATCACGGACAGACCGTCCTCAGGAGAAGTGTAGTTTGTTGGTATGACACGTAATTTCATATACGCATCATCCTTTGAATTTGAATTTGTATGAATTATGATCACTGGTTAATATCTTTGTTTCTTGCAGTTCAATGTAACTTGACTTTGCTCCACAACTCGATGCTATTCTTGTCCCCCAGTCTGCACACTTCTCACTTCATTTATAGGAAAATATTTCAAGTGTGCACCCTTTCAGAAGACACGCGGAACCAGTCCAAGGCGGTGTTATTCGTCTATAAGTGCTATGAACATGGGCATGGACAATTATGTCAACGATAAGTAACCGCAGCTTCCAGAGCTTCCTGAACCTTCCCAGAAGAGACAGGACGACATAGGGACCAGATTTCAGCCCAGTAACACCCTTTAAGGGGGGCTGGTACTGGAAGCACCCCCAGCCGTGCTGGAAGCTGAACCAGACTTTGACCCAGTCGACGATGCGCCGCCGGTCATGGAGCCCGAGCCTGAGCTGCCCCCGCTTCGAGGACCGCCTTCGCCACCTGAGCATTACACCACAATTGTATCGAGTCAGATCACGTTTTCTCATGGGTACGAGTGCCGGTAAGAAAGAGACGCACCTTCGCCACCTTGGGCGGACCAACACGAAAAGCCGTCAGACGGTAGGCCACCTTTGCCTGAACCAGTAGGAGCAGGCCCTCCAGAACCAGAGCCACTGCCTGAACCCGTAGAAGCAGGGGCCCCCGAGCCAGAGCCGGAACCGCTGGGTCCTGCCTCTGGATTGCGTGTGCAGAAGAAGGTGCTGGTGGGTTCTGACGCCGAGCCGCTGCCAGTGTGGGACGCCGAGCCACTTCCGGTACCAGAGCCGGTGGCTGATGGCGCACCCGTCTGAGTGCCCGAGCTGGAGCCAGACGACGAGGAACCGCCGCCTGATGATGAAGGCTCCTGGCGCTTGAGGATACCGGCACCTTGGGCAGGCACCTATTTGTACGAGGGAGGAGACTTGGTGAGCGGGTTTAAATGGGAATGGGGAGGAAGAGACATACGTTAGCAGCCATAGCAGCTGAGGCGAGGGCAAGGAAGAGGAGGGACTTGACGTGCATTGTGAAAAGAATGTAAGTGAATGGGTCTTACGAAGAGACTAGCTAGGTAGGGATGGGATGAGAGGGGAAAGAGAGCAATGAGGAGTCATAGAGTCACCAGGATGCATTATATATACGGCTTCCTTTGTCCATTGCAGGATGTTCGATATTGGATGGACTCCTGCTGGAACTACCATTGCTGGTGAATATTGATATTTTCATACGCTCTAGATCGAATTGGGCTATTTAAGCAAACAGACGACAAAGATAGATCTCACTCACGGCTGCCGACACGTTTTACTTCGGCAATTTGACTTGCAATCGGTGCATGCGTTTGGGCTTTTTTCAGAAAGTCGGATTGATTTTTTTTGAAAATGAAATGACAGTGACTAACATCGGTTCAAACGGACGAAATTTAAGTGAAGTGCGAGGGAGGCGAAATTTATTGCTCAAGCATCATTGACGTTGTTCTAGAACTTCGCAAACGTCCCTTGAACATACAAACTCAGGAACGCTCTTGACAACATCCTTTCAGTGCAGAAGTCACTATAGAGTGCACGACCACTTGAGATTTCGTAAATTGCAAAGGATGTACGCCGCTGATAAAATTGTCATTCGCGCCGCCTTACTAGAACAACCACTTACTGCAATCAAGCACGGCAGAATCGACGAGGGTGGGCTTCCGCACAAATCCTGAAGAGAAAAGGGGGAAAGAAATGACGCAAGTTTGCAACTGGGGGTTACTAATCCGAGTACTGCGCAATGAAATGTCGACGACGTCCCAAATATAGGATTTAATTAGCCCAGAGCAAAGTCCTCGTTGCTATCGGATAAAGTGAGTGAGTGAGCTGCCATTCCATAAATACGAGCAGTCGACATGGTTGCATAGTCCCTGAAGAGACTGAGAAATTGAAGCATACCAGACCAAGAGGAGTTGGAGCGCGTGAACTCAGCGATGTACAGATGCAAATAATGAAATTGAACACAGGATCGTACAATGCTCCCTGATCGTCTACTCGTCCGGTACCTCCCGCTCACCCTCTTTGATCTCGTCGATGATATCGTGCGGTGGTTTTCCCTCTACAGTGCACCCAACAGACTGCGCAGTCCCAAGAATTTCGAAGACAGTTCCCTCGAGCTTCTTCGCCAATGATTTTGGTCGCATGGTGCGAGCGATGTCTAAGATTTCATCGAAAGGAATATTGTTCGTGTGTTTGATGTTCTTTTCTTTCTTCCGGTCGCGGGGAGGCTCCTTGAGCGCGCGGATAACTAGGGATGAGGCGGAGGGTACGACGGATACTGTTGCTTGACGGTTTTGGATCGTCAATTGGACGGTTACACGGAGACCCTTCCAAGCACCGGTCGCCTTCGCAATGTCTTCACCGACCTTTTTCGGTGACTGACGCAAGAAACAGAAGTTCAGCAACACGTCCTCTGCTTCTCGGGAAATCACGTACGAGACCCAAAGGACCGATTTTGGGTGCTAGCGCAGACGATGCACCGACCTCACCACCCGTTGCCCGCAGAGTGATGACCTTAATTTCATTTGGGTCCTACACATCCCTCCAGTCAATGACAGTCTCTCAGGTAGATGAGAAACGATACTCACGAATTTGGGTGCCATTTTTGAAGGTCTTGAGACGTCTGGGACTTTTGTTGCCGTGCCATGCCTGTAATGCCCAATTCTGGCACGAGGAAAGATATAAAACTGTACAGCAGATTTTTTGGCGTGCAATCCACGTGATGCGGTTAGTAAAGCAGCGGACGGTAGCAGACGGCCCGAATTTTCCGTAAGTAGCTGGAGAAGCCGAAGCCGAACCCCGCACCGATCAAATCAGCGATCTCCACCTAAATGCTGGTTGGTGGAGAAACGTGCTCGCTACTTGCATTCGCCCATCGTTCTCTTCCTGTCTCGTCGACGTCGTTGGTCGTGGGCGCCTGAAATGCATGGAACAGGGCAAGATCGAGCTGCCCAGCGCTTATGAACATGCAGATATTGACCACCTCGTCGTGCTCATAGCGGAGATGCTCAATCGCCTCATCGAGCACAATGACAAAATTCCTCTTTCTCCGTAAGCCTTTTACATTGTTATAGAATTGTCACGAAAATAGTGAATTTAACACAGCGATCTCGTCTGCAGGGAATCGTTGACCCGCTTTCATTCACGTACTCCGCCTTCCATTTCCGTGCTCGACTATCTCCGTAGGATCGTCAGATACGCCAACGTAGAGGTGTGTGTTTCCGCTCTCTTCCTGACATACTATATACACTTTCGTACTTATCAATATCTAGAGGACTTGCTTACTCATCACTCTACACTATATCGATCAAATCTGCTCTCGCTTGAAACACTTCACACTCTCCTCACTCACTTGTCATCGTTTCATTATGGCTGCCGTCGTTGTTTCGAGCAAAGCCCTCTGTGATGCTTTCTGTACCAATGCAGTCTACGCGAAGGTTGGAGGAATCAGGGTCGTAGAACTCAATTTGCTGGAAAGAGAACTCTTATCAGCTCTGGATTGGAGATTAACGGTACGTGTAGTCCCATTTGCTTTCTTAATTGTTTTATGTTCATATTCTATTCTAAGAGCACCCGTGAAGTGCTGGACGCATACTACGTCAATCTCATCACACACAGCGAATGCGGTTATGCCCTTGTCGCTCCCTGTACAACCTCTCCGGAACTCTCATCCGAAGACAGCGACATGGATAACGATCGGTCGGAGTCTGCTTCGCCTGAGGTTATCGAACCCTCCACGGTGCTCATAAATCGCGCAACTTTGTCTCCAAAGGAACTGACAGGCCCCACACTGGAACAGAACATGGCATTCGAGGCCCTGCGTCGGGCGTCCTCGCATGGGGATCAAGCACCGATCCCAATTTCGAACCCAGTCCCGGGTTCGGATAAAGTAAATGGCTCGTCACCGTCACCATCTTCGTCGACATCACCTAGACAAGGGAGGGAACGAATACAGAAGAGAACCGCGGACACGGTGCATACGGAGATTAAGCACGAGAAGGACGAGAATTTATTCAAGGATTCCCCCAGGCCACGTACCCGTCAACGTATAGAGATCGAGAGTCAATGAGCTACATTGAATCAACGAGGTAATACGAATATAAAGAAATGCCGTGTGTATGTATAGTGTAATTATACGAGAAGCATTGACGTCCTATCGTCGGTAAGGCACAGAGTCTTCAAGGTAATGTCCCGAACCACCATCTCTCCATCGCCCAGCTTCCTTTCTGCGCATTTGAATCTTCTATGCCGAAATCAACTCGGCCAACGAAGTATCGGTCACTCAAGAGCAAGGGCATCCAGAGCTCGTCATCAGGCCACATTTGTGATAATGGTATCTCCGGAAGTTTCGCTCTTGATACGTTCCCTCTCGGTTCATAGGGTGTTATATATTGTTCGGGTATGGCAAACCATTGTGGGATCATTTCGTCGGTTCTGGAAAAACAAGAGAATGAGAGGGGAATTCATTGTCGATTGAGTCAAAAATAAAAATTAAGCACTCGACGGGTTCTCCTATGCATTGCGATGCCTTGTACATGTGCACATAGTGACAGTACTCGGTCGAGGCATTCACGAACAGTAGAATGCCACATTCCTCGAGGTCGGCAGTCGCGCCTGCTTCTTCCTGTACGAAGGACCATGGTCTAGTAAAAGTGCTGTATACGATCGTCGAAGGCGTACTTGAAGTTCCCGTGCCGCAGCCTCCTTCGGAGTCTCTGTAGGCTCTACTTTACCCCCAAATCCATTATACCTAAACAGCATTGAATGATTAAACATACCCACATCAAATTCCGAAAAAAAAGTATATCGCACATATCCTTCCCAAAACCTCTCTTTTTCTTGCCTAAGAGCATCTTCGAACTGATAAGCTTTACTAATGGCTTGACACCCCATTTACACTCACTTTTCCCTCTACTTTGTTGAAAATGAATGCATTCGTAAAAAGCTTGAACTGGACCAAGGTACGCCAGTTTGTGTCCCCACCAGAAATCTGCTTCTTCAGATTTTGGAAATTTTCTAGTCCCGGAGGAATGGTTTCTGTGGTGTCACCAGCCTGACTAGAGCTCATATCAAAGGAATAATGGGAGGTGGTCAAGGTTAATTTTGACGAAGGGCGTCCGATGCTCTCTCGGAAATTAGCCAACGTTCGGGATTCGATGACTCCATTTACTGCCGCCTTCCACCCACGTTGTCGGCGGCCATGCAATACCCTTGATAAAGCTGCTCAATCGTTCATCCGAGCTTATGGTCATTGGATCTCTCCATACAACCATCTCTCTTTTTCTCTCTCTTGCCCTGTGTCTTAAGACCGAGTCGGAATGTGGTGAAAAAGCATGTTCGGCGTCGGAGGGAAGTAGTGACCAGATTTGGTGGGAGAATCGTGTAATCCAATGGTTATCATCTGATTACAGGAGACGGATGCACATGAACTCACGGGGTTCTGCTAGTGGAAGCACGGGACGACGATGGTATAAAGTCAAGTCTAGGACGACGATTTAGACGGACTTCATCCTGATTTTGTGCAACACCAGTCCCTGTCCTCTCGTTCATTCCACCAGTACTACTGACTTCGAGCCGACAAACCGACAGCTATCAGACTCCGCATCTAGCAAACTCAACGATAATGTCCTTCGAAAATGCTGATGTTGATAAAGCTGTGGCCAATGGGCTGCCACCACCGCCCTTTGAGCTGCCTGTGAGACGAGCCAATGGCACAACTTCACTAGCATTTGGTAAATAACGGCTTTCCGTATGATGTCAGGTCCCGGATAAGCCAGAAATCATCACCGAGAACATGTACAAATTGAACACACTTGCGAGTACACCGTACGTGCTTGAGCTTCTATCTGATTATTGCGAATTGGTTGAAAGACTAACGCTTTTCTTTCATGCGTGTGCAGGCGACAGAAGTTCCTCATGGATAAGCTCGTTGAACACCTCCATGGATTTGTGAACGAGACAAAGTGCGTCGTATTCCCATCGTTAACGCCCGCCTCGATTTAAGCGTCGTGTTTTACTCATTTCATTGACTGTACCCAGCTTGACGACCGAAGAATGGATGTTTCTCATCAAGTTCCTCACAAGTGTGGGTCAGAAGTGCACTGACCTCCGACAAGAGTGCATCCTCCTCTCTGACGTTCTTGGTCTCTCTGCTCTCGTTGATGCATTGAATAACCCCCCACTCGGAAACTGCACGGAGAGCAGCGTACTTGGGCCATTCTTCACAGTGGATGCGCATGATAGTAAGCGTTGGGTTTAATGTCAAAAATACTATTAATTAACACGACGGGGATTTCGTGCAGTTGAGCAAGGGGGATCGATTGCTTCAGAAGGGAAGGGTGAATACCTATGGGTTGAAGGTCGGACATTGGATACGAAAGGTGCTCCGATACCTGACGTGGTCATCGAGACATGGGAAACTGACGAGTGAGTAAATCACAAAGTGCCATTGACCGAGTGAGCCCAACGACGAGGAACCAGGAATGGCTTCTACGACACTCAATACAAGGATCGCTCCGAGCCAGATTGCAGAGGCCGACTGCGATCCGATAAGGATGGGAAGTTTGCGTATCGCGCTGTAGTACCTGTTGCATACCCAATTCCTGGTGATGTAAGCATAGTTGTTCTTTTCTTGTCCATCTTTGTGTTCACATTATTGGTAGGGACCTGTCGGAGAACTCCTGCTCAAACTGAGGCGTCACAATATGCGTCCCAACCACTTGCACATGATGTTAGAAAAGCCAGGGTACAACAAATTGACGACTGCGCTCTACCCGGAGGGCGACAATTTTCTCCAAAGCGACGCAGTGTTTGGAGTCAAGAAGAGTCTCACTGTAGTTAGTTGAACTTCTCCTTGCTTCATTGTCACTTATTTGACTACGTTCGTGTGTGCAGAAATTGGAGACGGTAAATTCCGGGTCCGAAGCGCGTGCTAAAGGTTTTGCGAAGGGAGATACGTTTAAACGTATTAAATTTGACTTCGTGCTTGGGACGGAGGAGGAAGTCAAGGCTGCCAGAGCTCAATATTCGAAGAGTGTAGGAGCTCAATTCTGAGAGCGAATACTATCCCAGAGTTTCCTATATACTCTATGTAATAAAGTCGAAAGTGAATCTATGCGTCGAACTTGAGCGTTGCTTATATGAGCTCAAGTATTGCAGTGTCGCAATTAGTATGTTTGAGTCCGTCGATCTTCGAAACACCGCCACATAGTAGCTTCAATGACGGTTTCGAGTTGTTGACGCGTCCGTCAGCGCGTGTCGTCTCGCTGCATCCATGTCTTCATCATACAACTCACTTCCCTCGACGACGCACGTTTCAACGCCACTTACCTACTTTGTGGTGGGATGCTCGGAGTTTAGCCCACCGTACAGGGCTGAACACATTATACATGATCGACCGCACGATCAGACGAGTCGATGGAGCTCGGGGAAAGATAATGCGACGCTGGGGCAGTCATGGCTAATGCTTGAGCTGGAAGTGCCATGCGTACTCGGTGAGTGCACTACTGCTTGTTACAACCCAACCCCGCAGCTCTGATGCATGTATTTGAAACACAATGGACATGATCCATCAGAGAGCATAACATTCGGAAAGGTAGGCACTCTTTCGTTCATTAGAATCGAAAACATGCGTATTAATCCTACGTTACACCACAGTACTACAAATGTAAGTTTACTTTTGCTGCCTGGGGAACCCAGCCTTTGACGAAGCTCTTACGTTCCGGCTTCTGAAGTGCACCCATGTAACATGAAAGACTTCGAGCTTCACATCGGCATGTCGAGGGAATACATGGCGCCTCTTCTCCACGCAGCACTCAAAAATGACTCGAGACCGGAAACGTTTGCTGTTCGGAATAGGAATAAAGATGGTGTAATAATCCCAACGAAATTCATTAAGGTTGTTGCGCTTTCGTGAGTGCCCCCTCGACTCTCCTTAATTACTTATGAACTTGATGCACATCCCAGAGCTCATGGAACGAACTTCAACACGTCAATTTGGCACATTTCGCTTTTTGGTGTAGCAAATAAAAACTATATGCAGAGAGTGTTGGATGACTATGATAACGTGAGTAACTTGGTCCAATTTTGAGTGGTCGGCTATACACGGAACATCGTTGTCGACTTATTGTTAGCAAAAGCTCTTCTCGCATTCCGTTTCTTTGGCTTTACTCGATTACAACATGCTGACCTTTGTGACATCAGAATCGCGAAGCACTCGCCATGCGACACATTCTTAAACACCTCCGACAACGACGTCATTTAACATCATACCGCCAGCTGCTACATCGTTCAAACGTCCAACTAGAACATCCACTCGTGTCGGAACTCTATGACAACCTTGTTCTTCAAGGAGATTGGAGTAAGTCGGAACACATTCTTCAAAAGCTTGCATCCAAAGGTCTGCTCGACGAGTACATCATGTCTTGTGTCCCTCGTGCGCGGTGGAAACGCCTCCGCGGAACCGATGCAAACGGAGATGTGCCAAGTAAGCGTGGCGGACACGCGATGTGCATGGACGTTGAACAAGGCTTGATATATCTTTTTGGTGGGTTCGATGGGAGAAAGAGCCTAGACGATTTCTGGGTCTACAATGTCCATGAGGGACGTTGGCGCATAATCAGTCACAATACGTCGTCAGAGAAGAATGGACCTGGGCCACGGGCTTGCCATAAAATGGTTTTCGATTCACGGAATGGGTGTATTTACCTGCTCGGGAGACTAGGGGATAACGATTTTCAGTCGTTTGTTCCTCAGACAGAGACGGCTCCTAGCATAAACGTAGGTCCCGGAGCAAGTTTATCACCAGCTCTTTCGACGGATGTCGCAGTGAGAGACGTACCTGTACGAAGTGCTTGGAGGCGATCACTTGGGGTCGGAACGGGAACAGCGGTCCCTGTGGCTACGCCGCCTCCTACCACTTCTTCGCAAACAAGCCCGGCACTGGCACCGCCCAAACAGACCGGGCCACCTCTAGATTACTTCTCGGAGCTGCATCGGTATCGAACAAGAGGTATTGATCAGGGAGCTTGGGAGCTTTTAAATCATGATACAGGCGTTCGAACAGTTTCTTTTATTTCAGAATGAAATTGGTTCTAACGCTGACGTTCAGGGAATAGGAGGCCCGAAGCTTATTTATGATCATCAGCTCGCTCTGGACACCGATTCACAGATCCTTTACGTTCATGGTGGACGCGTAGTGGATGGCGATCGGAGCTCGCCGAAGTTCTCTGGCATGTTCAGCTATGATCTTAGGTCAGGAAAATGGACCGCGATTCAGTAAGTTGTGCTTTTGTGATAGTGACTGACGATCCTAAGTTCTGATCGGTACCAAGAACGAATCCGGAAAACTCCACATTCGCACCTCGATTCGGGCATTCGATGCTCTTTGAACCGTCACAAAAGAAGCTTTTTCTCTTTGCCGGCCAGAAGGATGAGAACATGTCAAATTTGACAGATATGTGGGACTTTGATATCGCAACTAGGATGCTCTCAGAGCGCTTTCAAAATGTTGAAAGTGTCGGTGGTCCTGAGGCGTGCTTTGCACAGCGCGCAGTCATCGATCCCGGCCTGAAGGAGATTTATGTGTGAGTTTTGCGTTGCTACATCGTCGAAGCCGATTGAATTTTCTGACGAAATCTGCTCAAAAGTTTCGCAGGTCTCACGAAGAACATCCAATCGTCCCTAGGATTATCCGTTTCGTTAATGAAATATGAATATAACCCAGGAATGTGGATGAGAGTACCTTCAGCGCAATCTTTATCTCGATCGCGCTCACCTATAGACTCTCGACACTCACAACCTTCCCTCAAGCGTCAACGAAGTGAAGAAGGGAATGAATCTTCAACGAGGATATCGAGCGGTTCCGAAAGTGGTGACGAAGAACCAGTGGCGCGATGTGCTTGTCAAGTTGTTTACGACCAAACATCTAGAACGTTCTACCTCTTGGGTGGGAATGCGGGGTTGACGCGGCGAGATACCGTGGGGTCTGGCACCCCAGAGGCGGAAGAGCGCCTTGACGACTTTTGGAGTATGAAATTGGAGAGGTACTTGCAGCTAGCTGTCATCCCAGCGGGTCAAATTCTCAAAGCAAATTCATATTTCATAGACCTTCACGAGAAGACATCATCCGCCGTGCACTGTTTGAAACCCGAACACAACAGTACGCCACCATCTTCCTCTATATTGAGTCAGGCTTGAAATCTGACGTTCCGTTAATCTCCATCGTCCAGGTTCAAGGAAATGTGCGAAGATGCTGCGCCCGTATCGGCGTTGTCATTCCTTCAAAACACCGTTTCCTCCGTTGTGGATCATGGAGATCACGAGGAAGCTTCTGAATTCCGGTCCTTGCTTTCTCATCTCTTCGCGCGTTCGCTAGCCGAATCTCCGTCCCCGCACTCCTCCACAAACGTCAGCAACTCTGGTATAGGGCTGGCGTTCGCCACCCACACTACCGGGAATTTCAACAACACGTCAAGACATCAAATAAGCAGGGCGCCGGATCGAGATCGCCGTGGACGAGGCCAGGAGCCTGGAACACCAGGCGGTTCAGTTTCGGGTTCAGAATCCAGGTCGAGCTCGTCTTGTAGATCCGGTTCGGGAGAGTGGACATGCGAGTTAAAGGAGAGAAACGGCGGCGACGGTAATCCAGCTGTAGATGAGGACTCTCCTATGTTAGATGGTCCAACGCTTGTACCCCCTCAAGCAACACAGGTCGTTCATTCGGGCCGTGGGGCGGGTGACTATAGTGACGAGATCGGTACTCGCTATCGCGAAACTTCAAATGACGCCATTCCGGACGACCCAATCGAGTTCGAGGTGAGGGGGCATAATCGGTCGTTGAGTGATGCGCGATTCGTGCAAAGAACAGCGGTGTTCGAGGGGTTACTGCGATTTGTGAGTAGGAAAGGTTACACGAAACAGCCAGATGGACTTCTTGTGGACTTGCTGGCAAATGTGGATTGATGAAATGCACGTTCGCAATCTAAACAACGTCAT
Source organism: Hymenochaete sp. R1 (assembly GCA_019400425.1). Classification (NCBI taxonomy): domain Eukaryota; kingdom Fungi; phylum Basidiomycota; class Agaricomycetes; order Hymenochaetales; family Hymenochaetaceae; genus Hymenochaete; species Hymenochaete sp. R1. The sequence continues at coordinate 90,160 of JAFREE010000047.1, forward strand.
CCCCGATGATTATGACTGACGACTTGATTCACGACTTGAATTTTTTTTATGCATTGTCGCATGTAATCTGGTACAATTGGCATTATGGATACACATACTCCTTTCGCATTGCTATAGCCTCCAATAGAATTTTTCATTTCACTTCCTTTCGTATTACGCGTCTGCGTAGGCACAGTATCTATTCATCAAGGTTGATCGCCTTTCCAAACTTTGCATAGAGCATGACTTTTAGTTGCTTCATTTCTTCCTCGCACAATTCTTGGTCAGACGAAGTTTTGGAGATTTGCTCGTCGACAACGCTGACATCGTGCTCAATCCGTTTGAGCGCACGGGCGGGCGGTAAATGGACGAAGGTTTCTCCTATTCGATATCTGCAGAAAAAAAGTAATGCTGCGTAAGACTGATGTCGAAGAGCATTACCCTCGTGCGATCACGCCGCAAGAGGTGCGAAAGAGTTCAACTTACAGAATTGGTTGGTCCTCGTCGGCCAATTCGAGTTCCATGGCAAGGTCATCTAAAGCCTCCTTTTCTTCCTAAAAATACGCTCTGAGATGAATGAAACGTTCTTGGAGCATGCGTAAGGCCGAATTTACCTTCAATCTGTTCAAATCGGCATCGAAGGCCCGGAATCGGCCATTAAGCTTAGAGAATGCGCATATCCGCTGTTGGTCCTCCCAAGTAACCTCTGCGTCGTTAGATTCCTCCTCTTGCTGTAACTGAAGTGAAGCGTAAGCTCAATGGCTGAGATAAGAGCCCACAAGTCCTTGCCATCCGCATTTTACTTCTAGAGCTGTCCTTCGGAATGTGGTAGTAGATATAGCGAGTCAGAGACAAAGCTAGTAGAGGGTGTGCAGCACGACGAGTTCACGTTGGCACCAAAAATCATGTGATTAGTCTACGTTGCTTATTTTGGAAAGTAAAGACGCTCCCATTTTTATCTCGACTTGTTCCATCATCCTACTTAACCTACTCTCACCGAATCTCTGTCTTCAATCCCGTTCTACATCTCACGTTTCGACTACAGAATAATCTATCAATGTTTCCGGAATCTTCATGAGTTTTCAAGATACCAAACCGTACGACTTTTTGGTGCCACATTTCCGCGAGCCCGGGGAAGCTCAAGCCTTTCAAACTTCGAAGAAGTCTCATAAGCGATCAAACTTCGAAGCAACATTGCTTGGCGAGTGCTGATATGTTCCAGGAGGTCTGAAGAAGCATTATTGAGATGCTGTCGGGTTATCTCTACGACTAACAAAGATTCCGGAGGAAGCATCTTATCCCCATCACGAGATAATCCGCCTTCGTGTTCCGACTCGGAGGGGACGTGGGATACCGTGCAATATTCTGGCGATACCTGCGCCACTCTGGGGTCCTACTTGTACTTGAATTTCAGCGTCGACGATGTTATACGAGCTATCCTGGTGAATCGGGCTGATGGTTTATGTGAAAATGGCGAGACTAGAGTTGAGTAGTGGGTACGTATGAAAGGAAGTGATTTCAAAGTATGAGCACTCAATTCATATTTGACATAGATGCGTCAAGAAGTGTTCGTCTCGAGACTATGTCAATGTCAAGTGGAGCTTCACATATTTCATGCTGCCTCGGTACCAAGTACTAAACGGCACAATCTCTTGCGGGTGCAGTCTCCGTCCAGAAAATAGATCAAGGACCGTTGTTGTTGGCGATCCTGAAGATATCTTCGGCTAACTTCCCTATGATTGCTGAGTATATGTACGATTACACGTCCTGATCAAGGTCATTCATTTCATTGTAGTCACGAGAGCTACACGCATCAATTGCGAAGGGACGGTGTCTTACATGCGGCGGCATGAGCTTCCGCGGAACAAGTCACCGTCGCGTTGCAGGGGCGAGAGGAATCTTGCCTGTGGCAAGAGCACCCAATTCAACGGCTTGAACGGTTCGGAAGGGATAGTTCGGCAGGCATTAGCCGTTAGGCTTTAGACATCAGAAAGTTGTGGCGCTTGACGGTGCGGGAAGCTTGGAACACAAAAAGGAAAGCTCAAGACGCCTTATCTCCCCATGGACCCAGAAAAGTCGCAAACCCTGGCTTGAAAGCACTTTTGATTATTTGCACACCAGACCGACAATGCCCAAGGCGTAAAGATGGTGCTGTGCAAGTTGTTCAAGGCCCGGGGAAAGCAACATTCTCGACCTCTTCGGTACCGAAATCTCCACCTTCCTCTTTACGATGTCTCGGTTGCATCGATATCTAGTCGTTGCCATCCGTAATGGAGCTAACGTGGGCGCTGATCCAGTAGATCCTTCAGATCGTCTCGTGCACGTAACGTGTCGAAATACCCCATAAGCAACAGATTGGACGGATGGACTTCCCGATTTGACCTTTCAATCGGTCGAGAGTTAGCTCAACTAGGTCAGATGCCTTGGTAAGGTCTTTCCCCCTCCCCTCTCTTTTCTCGCGTCGCGGGAGGCGCAAAGGAAACGTGCATCTCGGAACATCGCATGCTTTGGATAAATGACTCGCTATTTCAAATCACACGGAAAGAAGTATATTATTTGACTTGAAGACGGAAGCAGGGCGGAGAAAACGGTGATAGCTACCCAGCGGTCGAAGAAGCTGATGTTGGAGAACCGTGCGACGCTTCCACAACTGTTGCGCTCGTCTCGCTGTTCGTGTCAGCAACGTGTCTGTTATACGCTTTGGGCGACCAAAATTGACATCTCGACCGAACATTCGAATGGGTTGGTATCTGAAAGGCTTCATAAGGCTTCTTACGCCACAAATAAACTAGAAATGATAAAGAGAAGTGATAAGGTCGTCGATAGTTTTCGGAAGCTTTCCTCGTAAAATTAAACATTTCCGTGAGGCAAGAGAGGTAAGAGCTTATTTTCTTGCTGTGCTTTGCACATTGTCGTCAAGCTACCAGCACAGCTTGAACATCGATCTAAACCCGATTGGAGTCGTTCGCCCTCATTCAACGTGTGGCGTCAACCAAGACCAAGGCTTTTTACTTGCAATGTGAAGTCGGGGAAGGGGAGGGAAAGCCGCGGGGTCATGTAACATATAACTGTGTTTCAGTGGACCATTATTACATTGAAATCATAGTTCACCCAGGTCCGTTTCTCCCTTCTCCCTCATCCAAGAATAGCGGTGTCAACACGAGCGACTGTCTCGTAATAAATCTCCATGGGCATGGGCTTCAGTATGTACTTTTTGAGTATTCTATCACTTATTACAGATCTATGTTTCGGATATGAAAAAGATCGTGGAGCGCGGATCGAACGTGGGGCTATGTCTTACATTTGGCATTAGCATACTCTATGAGATATCGTAGAGTCCATCAAAGGAAAGACTTCAAGTACGATTTGGAGACCGTGAAACATGGAAAAAAGAAGGATGGTTCGGATGTCCATGACTACGATGGTGGATGCAAGGGTTAACGTTCCAGCTGGCCCGTTCCGTATCGTATCGCACGCACGTAGGAGCGCCAAGTCAAACAGTGGTCCTACTTACTCACACATTGAAGGCGCTCAATCTGAGTGAGTACGATCGCACGCCGATCATTTGATACCCTATCCTACCTCCCGCCAACTCCATACCATCATGATCTAGCTGAGGTAGCCACGCATTACTCATGCCAAACGACATTTGCGGACCCCGGTGGCTTACATTGGCGTTGTGTTATAATTCAAGCCTGAGCGGTGAACACGCGGCGCATCATCGCAGCATTGCATATAATATTCAGTTCAGTTTTTCCTCTTGAGTTTCCGCCTACTATGCGCTGTCTACGTCCGTCATCAGAATGGATTGTCTGGCGATCCACCATCGCGCCGAGGCTGTTGTTTGAAATGTTAGGTTAATGAATGAGACCGACGATCACCAACATGTTCAGGAGCTCCCGTTGTTTCATATAAGTACCAGACCCCGACCAACAGTACAATATCAAATGTGTAGAAAACGTTGGGAGTCCATGCTTTACGAATTCCAAATCGGCACTCCCACACTTGACGGTGGAGGGAGGGAGGGCCTTAGATGTTTTCCTCACCACACTAAAGACTGAATGGAGAACTTGTAGTATTCCAACATTTCTCAACGAGGGGATACAACAAAGAAATGTTAATTTGTTTTATTCTAATTTTGTAGTAAGTATAGAGCACGAAAAAAGGGGAAAGAGTGAATGTGCGAATCCTGGTATATTGTGCGGGTATGAGAGTACGAGTACGACAACATGCGAACAAACGAAAAAGGGTTTCAAATGCGGCCGAGGGACAGGAGGATAGTGAAAGGGCACAATAAATAAGTTATGATACAAATGAGCCGCGCTCTCGCAATCTGCTGCAATGAATACGGAAGTGCGCTTCAGAAGAGGGAACATAGTAATGCATGAGTTATACCTCATATGCGGCGAGAGTAAAGAAAGGCAGGAATGGAACGTATGCTGCAAGTGATATGGGTACGTACAGGTGAATGGTCATTTTTGAAGGAAAGGTGACAGACGACGAAGAAGAACCACATGAGAAAAAGGTGCGAGAATAAGACGATAAAGAAAACAAAAGAGCGGGGTGTATCGAAGGCGAAAGCGGATCCATCCTCCGGTAGGACAGAACCAATAAATCAGTAATAATGCAAACAAACACTCGATCCAATGTTCGAAGTTAAGCAGAAAGGGGAGAATGCGATGTAAATGGTATACATTGATGGAAAGTGAACGTGAAGTAGGAAAAGAATGAATAAAGGTAATGAAAGGAAAGGATGCAAAAAGAACGACAATAATTAAACAAACAGAGGGAAGGCGGATAGAGGTAGAATTATTCCTTTGATGAATACACTGGGTGTTATGGAGAGTACAAGTGTCGACTTCGATAAAATTGGACGGTAAAAGTGTGTTGTTTGAGGGGTGGTCGTAAGACACTGCGAGCTCTTCAGGACATCAACCTGAAACAACAAAATGATTAGCAACACTGCTCTCAACGGCCCGTACTATGAGTGACCGAATCGGCTCTTCCCGTAGGCACATGCGTGGCATCAGGTCGGGTAGACACAGATGCCGCGTGACGAACGAAAAGAGGAACATGTTTCGACGAGAAGGGCCTGGAGTTTGGGATCAAGGTCTGAGACTCACCACGGTGATGGAGGAAACGAGCCAACGCGAGTGGCCTGCTCAGCGCCGTACATAGCACCGCCGACAGGTACACACCCACTTCCGCCTCCTATACCCGGGCTACCCGTGTCCCCTGAGGCACCGGAGTCTCCCATCATGGAAAAATACTCGAGCTCCTGACCGTGCGATTGTACGTGACCGCCATGGTTGTTCGAGAAGGGGTTGCTAGTAGCCGGAGACATGTACGATAGAGATATTTCGTCGTACGACCCACTTCCCATATTCCCGACACCGAGAGGCCCGTTCAGTCCAAGTCCCATGCCTTCCCCACCGGCAAGGGAAACCGGAGGAAGCATCGTCGTGGGCGTAGGGTCGCTAGACGGCCTCATGTCGTCGAAATCCGAGCTCGCTGAGAGTGTCGTGCTGACAGAACGCGCTGAACCAGGCATCGGAGGAACGCCATTACTGCTACCCAAACTGCTGATACTTCCGCGATGGCCTTGTATGATGTGGTTCATGCCCATACCGGGGAACTCAAACAGTAGTGGCGAAGGCTCGCGTGATTGCATCTGAGGAACATGCATATGATTACCCTCGTGGTGCATCCCATACTGGACGCCATGAAGATCCAATGCCGAAGGAATGGCGACTGGACTTTGCTGGATAGGGCAGACCATTGTCCAAACAGTCCCAGACTGTACAGCCATTTGAATGTTGTTGACGTTTCCCCAATGTTCAGAAAGCCTCGCCAAGAAGTTGTTGCAAACACCGAGGTTGACCTCGGCGAATCGGCCGCGATTGACCTTCTCCATAGACTGCGCCTGGGACTCCCGAGGAGAGGAAGAAGGTGACGTGTTGGTGGAAGCTCGTTGTTCCAGCTCTGCCCTAGATTCGAGAGCGAAGACGCGCGCTGCAAGTGCCAGAGGGAAATCGAGGAATGGGAAGGATGTAACGGCTTTTGCTCCATCAACTTGCTCAAGCATCACAACGACGTCCAGAATAGAACGAGCACACTGAAGAAATAAAAATAATGTAAGCGTATCGTTTATAAAGTATTCGAAATTAAGTGCTTACCTCCTGGACAACATCCGAGAGTCCGACGCCTGAAGAACCACTCATATTCCTGAATACGGATGACGCATTTCCGACAATACCCAATGAATTCATGACGAGATGGAGTATCAGGTAAATCATCTCATTACCAGGACCCGACTGCTTTGCACGCCTAAAGTTGCTCAGCGAAAGCGTAAGGTGCATGGGAAGAGACAACTGGATGGCGTTCAAACGAGTGAGAATATCATGAAGCTCTGGCGAGATCGCGTTCGGAGATGCATCCCCGGATGATGACGCCTGAGATTGTTGAGGCGAGTGTTGCGAGGATGGTTGGAAGTTCAGAGCTTGTAACATCTGGTCCCGTAGAGCAAGGAGATCGTATAAGATTAAAAACGGCGTTTCGGAGGCAGTCTGAAGCTCTGAGCTTCCCGCCGAGAGAGGCGAAGAGCTCGATATGCATGAAGGGACGGCGGTGGTGCACCCCTGAAGACTCAGATTTGCAGGGTTACCAGTCACTGTATGTGCGTCATTAAAAGTCTAAAGTCAGTCACACGTGTCTTTGACGCGATATTAAAATTCGAGAAAAAAGGATCCGCGTCGTGTTGGAAAGTCGTACAAAGAATGGCAAACACGTACAGAACGAGGAAAGAATATCCAGGGTAACAACAGCCCACCATGTTTGACGCAGATCGTTTTGTTCGTGTTCCGTTGGGAGAGACTTGATCGTGTCCTCATTGCCTAAACCCAAGTCTCGCGCCATCTGAACCGCAAGCTACGCGTTGTATAGGTTTAGCAACGTCGAAGGTTAGGCGAGCCACGACACACTTACAGCACTGTAGAGGTTTAATCCGTTCTCCCTCCCGGTCCCATATTCGCCCCATGAAAGCAGCACAAGTGAGTGAAGGTTCTCTACGCTTGGCGTGTAGACAAGAGGCACGATCAAATCTTTCGCCATCTCGAGGTACGGCTCGCCAAGGTGTGACTTCGCCGCCCCGGGACCGGAGGCCGTGCCGAGTTGGATGCCAGGAGAGTGGGCGTCGTACGAGAACCTATGCACGGTAGAAAGTATGAAGCGTCAGTCATTTGTTCTGCTGGGGCGTCGTTGAAACGATGGGAAGGCTTAGGAACAAGCCGCAGCAGCAGGCACTGGTGATCGACAGGTGAGGGACCTTCGGACGTCCAAATGGGGGACGGACTCATGAAACGCGCCGACCGATCCGTTCGGGCGGCCATCAACGAGCCGGAGTCGAACCACCACATAGAATTTGAAAGTTCAAAAGTTCGGTTGGAAACGGCAGAAAGCAGTGGTATGCAACAAGAAAAGTGAGGAACAAGTAAAACGATAACGAACCTCAGACTAAGAGCAGCTATACAGTTCGCTACTGGAGCAGGTAGAGCTCTTTCTCTCCAGGTATGCTTGAGAGCTTCGACATGCAGCCAGAGGAATCTTTCACCACCCTCCTGCTCAAAGTTCTCTTGATAGAGCTCGAGCGCACGCTCCATCATCCCGGAGGCTGGTTGGGTGGGCCGGACCGGGTCGAAACACGAAGAGTGGGCATGTGCAAATGTATTTGAACCATGATAGGGGGAATGCTGCGTGTGTGCATATGGATCTTCTAATGCGAGATCACGGAAGGAATTGAGCGGAGAGAGGCCAAGGAGTGAAGGCGTGCTGTGACCTGACTGAGGGTGGCGACGGAAATGGGGATGAGCGTAATCGGCGGAGGACGCCACGGGCCCAATGTTTCTCCTGCATTATAATCGAAGGTCAATCGTACTTCACCAAAATGACAATGGAAATTGAACCTACCTGGTGCTCGTCTTCCTCACACGATGCGGACCAATCTCACTACCGGGACTACCTGATCGCATATGCAGAGCACTGGGTAGGCGTGGTAGAGCAGGTGGAAGAGACGAGGAACGGTTCTGAGGATGGAATGCTCCGAAAGATGGTAACGTTGCTCTCCTGGCCATGATACCCGCCCCGCTGGAAGCTCCAAGCCCGATCCCGCCGATACCGTTCAGGCCTTGCTCCATTTCGGTATAGGAAGCAGAGTTGGAACCGGTCTCAGAGGCGGACGACGCGTAGTCGAAATCCGAGGAACAGGTTGAGGGAGCGTATGCTGCGGAGGAAAGACTCCCAGAACGTTGAGCATGATAGCGTTCCCTATCGCGGAAGCGGCAAGCTGATTTTGATAGCCTGCACGCTTCGCATTTTGGAGCTCCAGGTGTCTGGTGACATTTAATTTTCTTTGCGCGGCTAGAATGAAAGGGCAGCATTAGCTGTTGCCCGATGGTCTAATACCTCGATCGAAAAGAGCGTTCACTTACCATGTATCGCAGGCTGTTACGAGTCTTGAACGTTTCTTTTGCCTAGAGTTAGCGGCCTGAGGATCCTCGAGGATGAAGCGGATGCCGTCCATAGTTCAAAAGCTACGTGAAAGGGAAAATACAAAGAGTGTGAGTAGGGAAGAAAGTGGCTATGGAGAATTATCGTCCGGGGGGGGAGGATGGGAGGGAGGAGAAGACGGGATGAGAATGAGGATGGATTGAATGTCTTATAACGAAGAGCGTCGATCACCTCGACGCGTTCGAGTTGGGTTGGCGCGTCTGTTCGACAATCAAAACGGGAAGGTGATTATATACGCCATCCAGGGTCCAGGGTCCTCCTCCTCCTCAGTCCCTGTAATTCCCAAATCCCGGTTGAGATCCCATCTGGCAAGCATCAATTCTCTATTATCGCGATTCCTCACATGCGGTCTCCGGGGTCTTCCCCATCAACCACTCAGGGTTTTTTGATCCTGCCTTTGATACCGATCGTGCGCCCTCTTCCTGCTTCCTGCTCATTCGCCACTCGCCACAATTCTTTGATCTCCTCTCCGACACGGACCGCATTCACTTCAACTGCTCTGCTGAAAGGTTTGGACCATTTCACCACAACGCTTCATCCAACTCAACAGAAGAGCGTATATATTGAGTGCGACGAATGCACCCGCGTATATGCCTGTTATGCGCAAAACAATCCGTTGCTAACTCGTCGTTGTCGTCGTAGTACCGCGCTTTCGCAACGACAAGACAAAATGACGATGCTTCCGTGATATTGCCTTCAATCTCCCCATTGTCTTCCTCAAATTTGTCTCAAATTTTCAGCATCTTTTGCTCTCGCTCGAGGCTCCGAAGATCTTTTCTTCATCCTCATCCTCATCGCCCCCTGTTTGAGACCACACGTGATGTTTCTGCTTGGCCCCTGGTACACGGTTCTGGGTTCACTGACTTTAGAAAACGTCGAAAGAAGGACCGATGGGAAATAATAAGCGATGAAAAAAGACCCACAACAACCCGCGAGTGCTTCAACACACGTTTTATGTAGCCGTCACCGTCGTAGCCCCTATGCGGGATTATGGAAGCATAGCAGAAAGGCAAACGTCATAAAGTCCGGGTGGCGCGACTCGGCCCTCGGTGCGACGACGGCAAGATTGCCTCGGCAGAAAGTTTGACGACAATAGGATCTTGGAGTGGTACGGTCGATTGACTGCGAGGTGAGTAAAGTTTATGTGTATGTTTAGGGCGAGCAATCATCCATTCTACTAGTAGGAAAGGATGATCAAAACGGCTCCTACTAACTGTGACTGGGTGTCGCCGAATTGTAAGGAGCCACCTCTTCTTGGATACGGAAGCGTGAACCGGATTGGAGGATGGAGAGACGAGAGCACGTTTACTTTCTTCGCGTCTGTTCGACTTGTCGGAAAGAAACTCGGGAGCATTGCCGCCCCAAGTCAATTATCCATACGGAAGGATGACGCCTAAGCCACAAAGTCGAGGGCTCTACGGAGATTGCTTGGCACAATACAATGGTGAAGTCCTGGAAGTAATAGTGAGAGGAGGTGGAAGACATAGTAAGCGAATGCCGATGCGCACATGATGATTGCTTGAAAGACTTGCTGCTATGGAAGCGTAAAATTATGCGAATCCGCACTCACCACAAGGTCTCCCTCCCCCTCTCCTCTTTTTTCCGATCCTTCGCAAAGCTTTCCTCTACACTACACAACCGCCATGTTACATGTTAAGCCACCAAGAGCGCAGCAACGCGTGGGTTAGACTTCAAAGTTTCTTTCCGTCCTCCGAAGCGCAGGGCAAGAGAGAAAGGAGGGTCGATACAAAAATAGCAGGGTCGCACCGCCACCCTTGCCTCACGTTCCCCGGTCGTGACCAAGCACAACACAAGTAAACTCCGATTGTCAGTCAATGAAACTCCGCCTGAGCCCATTTTGTTCAATGAGAATGAATTTGCATGTCTCGTTAGTCGATCATGAATGTCGTCATGACCCTCGATGGCTCCCTTCACCCTAGCTAAAGGGAATTTGAAAGTTTGAGCTTCGCTTTTTTTGTTACTAGCGATACAGACACGACACACATGGAGCACTCAGAGCGAATTGGTAAAGGAGCGGCGAAGAAAGCGTTTGAGACCGACCAACTTCTGAATACGAACGTTTCATGCGAAGAAGTGATGCTTGGTGACGAATACATGACTTGCGAAGACAGCGAAACACTCACGCAGGTTTGTGCGCTCGGTCGAGAAGACGTGCACTCAAGGTCGAAATCCAATCATTCGGAGTAGGGATACCGACAATAACTAAATAAATGTCGGGGCAGCGGAGCAGCGCGCGCAACGAACAAGAAACGAGGTTCGATATAAAGCGGAGTCCACTGCCTCCACGGCGCTCTAAAGCAAACGTTACTGGCAGCACTGACCCGCCGGCCAAGAATAGTGATGCAAACATCGCTGGTCGTTATATGATGGCGCCGTCCCGCCCCGAGAATAAAGTAGGATAAGATAGTCTGACTGATAGGGGCCCGATAGCTACCGATCCGATCATCCAGTTTCTGGTAACGCGACAGTATCTCTATTCAGTACTGGCGTTCGTTTTTTGGTAACGATAGATCATAGAACCTGGATGTTATCTTTCTATGGTCGCCACAAGATGGCGTATAGATCTGAATGCACAGACTCAAATGGAATGGATTTGTGTGAGGTGAGTTGGAAAACGTCGCAATTCGGACCTTCCAACAACTTGCGGTGCAAAATAAGTTAGAATATGCAGGTGTTTTCATTGAGTTATGCCACTGAAGCCATTCTGCTCATTTGTCTTTTTCGCCATTCTTCCGATTCCATCGAGTTCGGGGTCGTCACTTGTATTCTGTTCAACATCCACCGCGCGAGCATCGAACAGCACGTCCGGTATTCTCTAAGCAATTCGGAAAAGTAAAGATGTTAGTAACGTGAATGTCAAAACATTGAGATTATTGAATGAAAGCAAAAGAGAAATATCCAGCTTTTAACCGACAGGCATGGATTGTGGTGAAATATAAATATAAACCGGACAACCTCGTTGCTTCGAGTCGCAATTGATATTTTACGTAGCAGACGCAAGAGAGTAATCAAAGAGAAAAAAAAGGAAACACAGAAGCACAAGCAACGGCATGACAGAGAATGAACACCGCCGTCCGTGAATAATAGAGGCGCAAGACAGACGGTGATCAACGAAATAAGATAACAAATAGTGATACACGAGCCGGCGCTATCGCTTCATAGCATGCCGAATTCTATGAGCCTGCTTGATGACAGAATCCTATGATGCCTCACGTTCCACGGTTTCGACGGAGACAAGCACCCTGGGTCATGTCACAAGTCCTCGGCCTCGGCCGGGCAAAGCGCATTTTTTTAAACTTCACACAAATGAAGCAAACTGGAGCAAGACGACGAGGGAAATTGATGGAAAGTACAGCCACTGTGGGCCCCGATTATTGTTATTTGCTTCAGATGTCGCATCGCCTCGATGAGGGACCAGACCTTCCCCATTCAGATGAAGCGGCCCGTTGGCAACCAACACGGACCACGTCATTTGCCCATGCTCGCCACAGAAGCAAACGAGCCCCCGAGCTCACAGGTAACACCGACCCTTCGTCTGAGACGCAGAACGTGTGTTTGATACAGTGAATCGGGATATACTACCGTACCTGATCATGATGCACTCCCTGTCGGGCGTCGTTCCAGTCCAATTCGGAGTTTTGTGAAGGTGAAAGTTGTTCACGCTCGCTGAGTTCGAGGGATAGTCCAGGGATCGCGCTGGCAGCGTTAAATGAATTGTCGCCATTGACCGAACTCTCAACGGACTTGCGGTATTTGTGGTATGTGAAGAGAACAATACCTATGCTCGGGAAATATGCCTGAGTATCAATAAGCGATTTCAGGATTAAATTGACAGACATACCGCTAACAGTAATGGCAACGCCAACAATGTTTAGAGGGGTGAGCTCGTCGCCGAAGAGCCAAGCAGATACAGAGATCTGTGAAACCTCTTTTGCAATTCCAGCAATAGACATCGGAACAACCCCCGCTCTTTGTATAATACTTACAATAAATCTTAGTCTCATTCTTTCGCACAGTCCACATAATGATACAGCTCAACTCACTAATACTCCGTGAGGACCATGAAAAACGCAACGGTACCTGGCACAGCCAAAAAGAATATGGTGTTAAAGGATGCTGATATACCTTCGAAGAATTTGCTGTGGAACACATCGATCCAACTTTCCAGGAAGAGGCTGACTATGGCCAGACACGCCCCCATCGTTGGTGCAAGCCAGTAAATCGTTGCTGCGGGGTTGTTGAGGCCCATTTTCTCGTCTTTCAACAGCAAATGGGTAAGACTCCACCGCAGCCCACTCAGAGCGCTAGCGCTTGTGACAAGTACGAATCCAAGAAGGTCAAACTGGGCTTCAGTAGCAACCATCATAAGTACGCCGACGAAAATAAGGAATATTACTCCGACAACTCGGAATGAGAAGACCTCCAACTTGAAGAAAAAAGCGAAAACTAGGACGAAGATGAGCGAGGATGACTTGCACATGGCTAGCATACCTAGAAGTCAGAAACATTAATAGACAAGCTGAAAGACACCTCTTACTATAGAAAGAAAGCGTGATAATTTTGAGGGATAAGTTTGATAATCCAATATCCAATCCAGTTGCAATTGCTGTGGGTGCAACCTTTTGTCTGATTTAAATTGTAATTAGAAGTATACATTGTCAAAAAATAATAATACCCACATGTAGTCTTTTTTACCAGGATCGTATGGAGGACGGAATTTCTTCGACCATACATTTCTCACGAGGGCAGCCAGAGCGAATTGGACGAACATATGTAGCATGGTTACAAACAAGGGCCACGAAAAGCCATACCGATCGGGCGAGAACATCCATTTGTTATACACAGATAGAAGCAAAGCAGCAAAGAACCTAAATCCCCATTGTCATTATTATGCTGAGTAGGCAGAGGGCGTAAAACGCACCATGCTGCAATAAATAAAGAGTTGACGACGGCGTTCCTCCACCAAAGTCGTTTTCTCTCTTCCCTTGAGACGGGTCGCATGTTTTCGTCATAGTTACGCACGACAGGATTAATCGCAAGAACTTCTTCTTCTTCGTCACTTGGAGTGGGTAAATCTGGGTCCGTGCTGGCACGATTGTACCCGCCGCGTGACGCCATCGTTGCAGACCAAATTGTCGATTCAATTGGGCTATCCGACTCTGCTACTCCGATGGACCCTTTCACTGCTTTTGCATCGTCTTCGAGGACGAGGCTGTTGTGCGTACTACGATGTTCATCAACAACACGAAGGGCAGAAGGGAAATGAGGAATAACTTACATGCAGTTGCAATGAAAGCTCGGCAAAAGCAGGCAGTGTTGACGTGACGCGCACGAGAATTCCCACACTCGAAGCTCCCATCACAATCAATGCAGAGCAGAGACAATACGTTCTTTTCTTTTCGCTCGTTGTCAGACACATTCCCTCTCCCACAAATATTCTCGATGACTTATGAGCCTTCTGCCAGTGGCCGCAGAAGCCTATGGCTCGTACTGAAGGGCAGATCCGACTACGATTTATGTGAGAGAACTGAAAAAGTATTAATCTGATAACGAGATCCTTTGATCGCAAAGTTCATTGTACAGCCAATTTCATCAGGAATCTAGGCAACCCAGAGCATAGGTCTTTCATCTTGCTCGCATAAATATGTCCTCACATCTGTCCACAAGATGTTTGTACCTGTGTCCTGCGCAGTGCGGTAAATAACTCAACACCCTCATCAACATATGATCCCGACCACTATTTTGTTCCGCAAGCACGGCCAAACGGGTCCCCCGGAACCCTTATGGTTTCGGCGACTCTTCTTCCGCCGCCTAGCCATTCCAGCCATTCCCTAGTCATTCCCTTGTCTTTGGCGCCCAGACGCAAAGAAGTCAAGAGCTTATCATCACATCCCGACTGAATTGGAATGTGCGGCGGCAAAGAGCGAAATGGCGGGTAAGGTTTCGCGGACCCGCATGCATATACGCATGCGTAGATTGCGCAACCCGACGAAGCCGTTCGACCGAAGGCTTGGACAGCGGTAGTACGTTTGCCAGGGACAAAGGGTCAGCAGTCTCGGAACCAGGGTCGCAAGAAACTCCTGAACCAGATCGCCAATGAGAAAACCCTTTTCTTCATCGCTAAGCTCGCTCTATGACGGAATTGTCTAGCTCGGTAAGTCAATCTTCAAAACATGAGGCGTTTGCTGCCCAACTCAAACGAGCCCCTAAAAGGCATATCGGAGATGGTACTGAGCCCTTGCGCCTTTCCTTCAAATCTTGAACGGCAGTAAAATTCCGATTGTAATAATCCTCTCACTACCAAACGGTGCGTGAAAGAAGCCGGAACGTCTTGGGTAACATTTTTAGCGATAGTTATCACGATACAACGAGGCTTCAAGTTGACCCTGCGAGCGCCTAAAGTTAGTTTCTCCGCAGGTGATAACTTCCATAGTTGTTCGAGAGTCCAGTCCACGACTGACCCTGTCTGACCCCTCGGCAAGTTGCAGGACGCTTAGCTTGAAAACAATCTGATTTGCGTGTTCATTTCTGTGGGCCAAATTGTTCGTCACCTAAGCGTAAGGCGAACGTAAACAGCAGAATACCATCGCCGGATATCCAAAGCATGTTCGCAGTGTATACGACCAATAGGCACTCCAAATAAATGAATAAATGATCAGAGCAAACATATCGACGACTCGGGAATCCCATAGATTTACCAGTGAAAAAGACGTTGGATGCTTAACATTGAATGACCTTGAAGTCGGACCTACTTCGACGTGCAGTGAAAGTTGTTAGTTCATAGTGAGAAGGTCCTATCTTACCTTTATAGTCATCTGCATCTGAGAGCTCTGAACACCTCAAGAGACCACCAGATCGGTTCATGACAGAATATAATCGTGCTTCCTGATTTTCATACCGTCGAGCGAAAAAGGAGGATAAAAGAGGCGATGGAAATTCTCCGACCAAAAGAAAAGAAAGAAAGACCAAAACTGAAGTTCGGTGGTGGCTCACTCCCTGGAGACGTAGAAAGGGAGAATGCGTGGCTAGCACAAATTCCGGGCTCCGACACGAGCCAGCGAGCGGGCAATGTCCCGACACTGGCATCAGAGAGACAACAGGTCCCGTGCACTTTTGAGTTCGCCGGTTTAGCGTGTATGCACACGCGCATGCATACTGCAACCCTCGGCCATTTGAAATAGTGTTGATCCCGTCGGAAGACAGTTCACTTCTCTACTTCTTGGGCGTGTCCAATCTGACAAGAAGTGTTTGCTAGGATCAGAAGACGTAGTACGCGGATAAAGAATACCTCGATCCTAGACCCTTTGATAGCCGGCAATTTTCTGAAAATGCAGATGGACCGAGAAGCAGGTGGCTGATCACAAGGAAGATGGAACGAGAAGGTTCGGAGAACGTCACAGTCAACTACCCGTCAATGACATTGATTCAACAATATTAATGGGTGAGGGTGAATGAGGACCCCCGAATCTCCCTATAAGAGGCCTCCGCACGGGGACCACCCGCTCACCGGAAAAAATCCTGGAGGCCTCCGCATGAGGACCACCCGCGGAGCAACCGGCCCGGAGGGCCCGACCCAGAGGCCTCCGCACGAGGACCACCCAGTGGAGGCGCAAAAATTTGTACGGTGAAGTCGAAAGGGTCATGTGACCGTGGGAATGTATTGCTTAAAAAAGCCGAAAGGCATCGGCTAAGTTCGGCTATTCCGAATTTTTGGTGAGGGCACCCCTCTGGGACCACCCGCCGACACCCTCAGGACCACCCGCAAATGGACCAAGCGGGTGGTCCCCGTGCGGAGGCCTCTTATAGGGAGATTCGGGGGTCCTGGTGAATGCGACGAAGACTGACCAATTAATTAATATTAATATTAATATTAATTGCAAGGTTAGGGCGGCCGCAAGCGTTCACGTGAATTTACCACGGTACCACAGAACCTTACATAAACTGTACAGTCACCTTCCTTTTCGAGATGGAAGATTGGCGCGATGCAGAATCGACTTCGCGTTGGGCGTTGAGAGAAGTTCAGAAACGCGTTCGACCCGACCAAAAAAAATGACTGAGCAACTCCGCTACCTTGGCTCTCTCCCGGGACACAAAGGATGGGTGACTGCGATCGCGACGTCGCAAGAAAATCAGGACATGATTCTGACTGCTTCTCGGGACAAGACCATCATTGTCTGGCAACTGACCCGGGACGTGAGCCAGGACAGCTTTGGGTATCCCAAACGAGTACTCACTGGCCACAATCATTTCGTTTCGGACGTCGTCATCTCCTCTGATGGTCAATTTGCCCTTTCCTCATCGTGGGATCACACCCTTCGACTCTGGGATCTCAACACCGGTCAAACTACGCGCCGTTTCATCGGTCACACCAACGATGTTTTGTCGGTTAGCTTCTCTGCGGATAACAGGCAGATTGTCTCCGGTTCGCGTGACAAGACAATCAAGCTCTGGAACACATTGGGCGAGTGCAAATTTGACATCAAGGATGAGGGGCATACCCAATGGTGCGTTGGTTCCAACAGACCGGATACTCAAGGGTATTGAAGCATGATTTTTAAAGGGTATCGTGCGTACGCTTCAGCCCAAATCCAACTAGTCCTGTAATTGTTTCGTGTGGTTGGGATAAGAACGTCAAGGTTAGCCTGAGTTTTCTTTACGTCTGTAGATTGTCGTCTCGGAACGGTATGATGTTACTATCTTTATATTTGCTACTTCAGAGGGCCAACCCCAATGAGACAATTTTTCCACCAAGATCTCTGACCATCCGAATCAACCTTCATTCCTGCAATTTGCTGATTCACGGTTCTTCTAGGTCTGGGAGCTTTCAAAATGCAAACTAAAGACCAACCATCTCGGACACACTGGATACATTAACACCATCGCTGTTTCGCCTGATGGTTCGCTCGCTGCATCTGGCGGTAAGGATGGTATCACGATGCTCTGGGATTTAAATGAGGGGAAGCACCTGTATTCGCTCGAAGCCGGCGACATCGTCAACTCCCTTGTCTTCTCTCCCAACCGATACTGGTTATGTGCCGCAACCGATAGCTGCGTCAAAATCTTTGACCTTGAAAGCAAGTGAGTACCGTAATATCACCGGAGAAGAATATAAGATATTGACCTCACGTCCTAAGGTCGATCGTCGATGAGCTCAAAGCCGGCCTGGAAGGTGGTGCAACGGGCGCAGAACCCATCTGTGTATCTCTTGCGTGGTCAGCTGATGGCCAAACCCTCTTCGGCGGCTTCACTGATAACCTTCTCCGGATCTGGGAGGTCAGCTCGTAATTTCTTCATCTTCTCCCGCGGAAAATTCGCATATGCAAATTGGGGATGTATTGCTGTATCTTGGTGTAGATTGATTGGCGCGAATGTGTTGTATCATTACACCTTCGATCGATGGGGGCTCCTTCTCACGTCCTCTTTTCTATCAAAATACGAAATTGTGCTCAAAGCTGCATTCACAAATTCCGTCTATCGTGCTTCGAGAGATTGCAGTCTTAAAAACGTGCTGGCGAATTTGAAAGATGGAAACAAGTGCTAGCGGGACTTGATATTGGCCTTAATGAATAGGGTACATGTATCTCAAGTGTAATGTCTGATCCGCCGACCCTCTAACACTGAATACATACGCGACCTCCGCAGCCCGAGTCGGGATCTTCGTGTATTTTGAGTCCGGATCGTTCGAGACTCACTGTGACCCCAGAGCAGGAAAGCGAGTTATTCGTATGGCATGTTGGAAGGTAAGGGGACGCGTTTCAACCGTCGGCTTCCTTCAGATACACGGATGCAAATAGCGACAATTATGAGCAATTATGAAAGAAGGGCGACGCAGTGCACCGCTAATAGGACTATCGCAACATGAAAAACAAGACGCAACATATCAGAACCTCATTTCGGTTGGATATGGTCGAGGGTCAATGGATTAAGAAGATGAACGTGTTCAATCCAGGGGACACATCAGAGCTCAAACGCGTAGCACAAGAATTTGACTCCTGATGCGTTGAGTGATAATTTTGCCAACGGCGACGAGGAAACGTTTACCATAAACAGCCAGTGTAACGCATAAAGGAGGAGATGACCATGGCGGGAGTATCCTCAGGAGTCTAACCGTTCGCCCATAGGAAGTACTGAAATGCCTCGGAATTAGCGTTCAAAGCGGGCTCAATTCAGAGTAACTTCAACTGCGTGATACCATTTTACCCATCAATCGCTTTGATATACAGCATTATCGAAGGACACAAATTTCACATCGGTTTGAGCATATCTTTGCGAAAGTCTCCAAGCATATCCACCATCACTTCTCAATGCCCTGAGTTCCGAGAAGCACCTCAAAAACCCTATCCATCAGCGAAGATGACCAACCGAGATACTTGAGGAAGAGTCGATTCAGCGCTCAACCCCTTTGCCTTCAATCCAAGCCCAGACCCTACCCGCAACTCCAAACCCTCCGCCTCTCCGTGTCATCTCTTCGAGTTCCTCGATAAGTTTTCTCGAAGGCCTTTCATCAGCAATTGATCTGCCTCCAGCACCGACACTGACACCGCCGGATCCTACCTCGGTGTTATCTAATCTGCTCATTGGCATTGACTTAACATCCACTCGGATACCGCGTCGTCTGGTCCGGTCATGTCGTAGGACTAAGGCAGCCTGCCGTGATGTCATATGAGATGCGGGACTTTCATTCAAGGATGAACCCGGTCCCAAGTTTGATCCAGACTTGTCGTGCACAACAAATGCCATAGCAATACAGGGTTCGGAAGCGGATGTATTGAGGCCCGGTGAAAGCGAGGAAAGTCCTGGGACCACGGTGTCATCGGTATCTTCTTGGCCTGGATCTGGCTCGCTGATGGATGGTGGTTTGCTTGGGATAAATACATTGATGGTTAAGCGTCGGGGTGCATCGGATCCTGCTTTCTCGTTAGTCGACTGATCAAATTGCTGATACCGCGAGATTTTGCCCAAAGATACTGCAAACTGAATACGATGCTCACCATTTAGCATTGACATTAGTTCGTCCTCAGTTGACAATTTACCAATATCTTCACCTTCGCCCTCATGATTTGTTCCAGGCATGAGATCTTCGGGTGTCCATTCGACAGTTTTCAACGTTTCGTTTAGCCAGCACTGATCTCGCACAACCTACATTCCATTAAATTAGTTTTGATGTAAGTGAAGCATCAGCGTGTGTTCTGGCACCGTGTGACAGTGCTCGCAAGACTGCAATATTCAGCGCTTACCTCCAAGATGCCATAGACTTCTTTCAGGGACCTTACAGGGATCCGTTCGAGAATGAAACCGGCCTCATCTGGCGCGGTCAGTCGAAGTTGAAGGGGTGGGTGAATCCGAGAAGGCGACTCCTAATTGCATTTCAGATGTCTATTGAAAAAAATAATAAAGGAAAACGTACGTAGAACCCGATGTACCTCCCAGAAGGTGGTAAGTTAGGGTGCATCTACGTCTCATGTCACATAACTTGACAAATTGAAGCATTTGATCTTTCACTCACTAAGAGCCCAACCCAGTTTCCCTGGAACGGTGGCATCTGTACACCGTATCCTAAGGACCCCGCACCGCTTGATGGTTCGACGATCTGCTGGATTTCGCGCATCCGTGAGTGGGTCATAACAATTCCTGGAGTCCGCCCTTGATCCGTGAAATCAAGCATCCAAATATCTTCCTCCGTTTTCTCTCCAGTGGCGTTCAAGCTTGGTTCTTCGGACCCATCAGAATGCAATAAAAAAGAATGATCGAGTGCAGCCAACATAGACGTCCCCGGAAGGCGGAAATGCGGGCGTCCTAGACTCGGTTTTTGTTCGTTCGTCGAAAATGAACGGGAAAGTAATTTTGGAAGAGGAGTAAGGTTCAAAGTGGCAACTGTCGCCCCTGAAGGACATGCATTCCTCTGTGAAAAGAATGATCGTAGCTTAGAGAATGGGATGTCGAGTTTAGATTGGGAATCCGACTCTCCTGTCGATGCATCCTCTTGAGCAGGTGCCTTGAGCAGGCGGAAATATACGTAAGGCGAAAGATACACAAGGAAAGACATCGTAGGGGAGCGAAGATATGAAACGGCAATAGCATGTGCCCTTGAGAGGAAGACATCCAGTTCAATATTGGGCCTTTGTGTAACTCTGGGAATGCAGATGAGTAGGTGAACTACATAATTTGCAGTCACTCACGTCAAGATTGACTCAACCTCCTTCTGAAAGATCTGATCCGCAACTATGCTCATAAGGCCAATTTCGTTGAACCAGCGTATCCCAGAATTCCCTTCTGATGACGCAAATGCGTCAAGCTTCATTAGGTACGACAAGTACGAGCACATATCATTGGCTATGACAGCAGCGCGTATGTTTTTCTCCCTTCTGTCGCTCTGTACCTCTGATATATAGGCCCTGAAACATCTTAGGAGAAAAGCATCTAGAGCAGATGATCGCTCCGCAATTGCATTTTCTGACTGGGCGGATGGAAGCGCGTGAGATGTCTTGACGTTTGCTACTTCAACTCGAGCGGAAAGTGGCTGTGGGGCTACAACAAGGTCGATATCGATGACAAGTAATTTTCCCCCGAGAACGATGGTCATCTTTCCATCGCTCAAACACCCATCTTTGAATGCCTCCATGCCACTTTTTCGTCCAAGATGCTCTATCCGAGAGATGCACCACTCTGCCACATATGTCTTATCAAGCGGAATAGGTTCTCCGTGAATTGCAGTGGAAGCTCGCCGCTTTTTCTTGTCTGTGAGCGCCTCGATTCTGCGTCGAGTGTCGTGTTCTGACTTGACACAATTACAACTCGACCAAATCATCTTCAAAGACCCATATGGAAGCGAAAGCTGCTTACAGTATGCAAACTATTTATGAGCGTCGTGCCCTGGCGCAAAAGCGATACAAACTTTTGATCTGAAGCTAAAAGTGCAGTGTATGCATTCGTCGGGCGCTCTAACGCTGCACACGTCCTTGCAATGCGTTTGAGGACAGAAAGAGGGTCATCATTTGCGTTTGACGCGAAGGGATGTAAAGTATGTGGTGTTGGACTTGTCGGAAGGGCGTCATTAGGCACGTGCTTGAGAAAAAAGGAGAGTATCGTGTCATTTTCTCTCGTAGATGAGTTACTGCCGATATTCGACATCGCCGAAATTGCGGAAGACTCGGAAGTCGAGGAGACTCAGAGAGGAAAACGTCGTACAGTACTAGTACGGGTGTGGGCGTGAGCGACCGACCGAATCGACTCAAAGTGGCCGCAAAAATACACGTGACCTATACTTTGAATAAATTAAATTAAATTCAGAATTCCTGCTTCAAGAAGTTGAGGATCGAAAGGTTCAAAGTTACAACTTACACTCCCATATTATATCTCACCCAATCCCGCTATCTATAAACATCAATGATGCCTCTGCTCGCATCCAGTGAAGCAAAGCGAACAGTTTTTCTCTTCGGCATGTTTTCCTGATTTAATGGCTGGTTTCAGAACAAGTTCTTGATCACATTTTAAGCTCTGCTTCGCCAACGACAGGATGGATGAGATGAGATCTCTTTGCCTGTATGCGCATTACCGCCGCCAAAACCAGGTCGCTGCTCACAGAGATAAGCAATTAATCTCAAATTCCTCCAGGATCTCAATGCGTAACACATAAGGAGAAATGAGCCCTTATTCTCGACACACGAGCCATTGGATCCCCTCGCTTTTTTTCGATACGCTGGTCACAAGAGCTCCGAAAGCGGGGCGTCGGGGTTCGGACGTCGGGATCTACAACTGACCTCCTTTTCCTGGAGGCATCTCGATCCACCTCGTGTTTCGGGGACCGACTCTGAGCACCATAGATTAATGAGGACTTTAATCTGATAATCAAGGGAGTTAGGGTTCAGAGAACTTCAGGTGTCCTGTAAGAACTCGCCCTCGGGGACTCTCTTTCTCTCACTTGCTCGCACATATTAATATTGGAACTGTAGCAATTAAGGGTCCTCGTGTTTGCTTTCCTGAAGACATTTATTTTTCCTGAGATGATGATCCAGGTTTTGAGCATGTTGTGCCACGGATTTTCGATTCGTCTATTCGCTCTGTAAGGCCGATGCTTTGCGTTTGAGAAAAATACACGGAATCTGATACTGTACTGAGGTCGTCGGTGTACTTCGCTTGGGCAAAAATTGAAGTAAAAGTATCCAGACGAGAGTACTCCGAAACTACTGTCTTGGGCCGCTTCAAAAGACTCTTTTGTCCGGGTAAGTCCTTTCGTCGCCTCCCAAACACTTAATTGACGAAAATTAATTTCCTTAGGATATCGATTAACATGCATCGATAGCCAAGTTCTCGATATAGTACATGGATCTTGTTTACCAGGTTCATGGTCCCAAATAACCGGGCGAAATTAAGCAAGAATCCGGGAACAATCCTGGCGGAATGTCAAATAGTGCTGCAGACCTACTTCGCACAACTTGAAGGGAGAGAAGTTTGAGTGTAAGATATGCAGTTCAGAAAGATGGCGACAATTGCCGAAAACGCATTTTGCAAGAAACAACAAAATCTACCTTTTATTCTTTTCGACAGGCGGAACATAACGACTCAAAAAAAGGTACTCGCGGACGGGCTGATTGACTTGCATTCAAAATTAATATTAATTTTCAAATCGCAGGACTTTCGACATAAGGGTTTCTGGTGAAGTCAAGCCACCTCGTGCGCTTACAGAGAGGTATTGAAATCTTCTGATTGTGACCAATATCACGATTGCTAGGACGTACAGTGCTAGTATTCATGAGACCACAAACCAAAGACGATGCGGAGCGTTTTTACAGAAGTCGGTGGAACACTATTTGCAGTTTGATTTGTACTTAGCTATCCTGTCTTTGCTGGCCGGTTAGCTCAGTCGGTTAGAGCGTGGTGCTAATAACGCCAAGGTCGCGGGTTCGACCCCCGTACGGGCCAAATCTTGATTCGATACGTTTTTATTTGCTCTTTACCGGTTGGACCTTCTCGCGAGAACTATCTCGGTGAAGTGAAATCTACACAAATTTTATTCATGATGAGAGTGAATAGATAACTTCAGTGAGAGGCGCCGGGCTGCGTCGAATGAATAGGAAACGAAGAGAAAGTGAGGAGTGGTACGATTTCCGAGTGAATTGAGCAAAACGCCTCCCCGTCTTTTGCCTCCACGACCCGCCTTGCCGCCAACTAACATACACTTTCCTCCTCACCCTCATCTCCTTCCTCCCTTCTCCCTCTGGTCGCGAAAATGGGTGTATCAGACCTCGTCACGCTTGCAGTAACACACCCAAACGAATTCCGGACACTCTGTCAATTCTGGCTCTACCACGAACAGAAGCGCGACATCACGTCCGCCTCCGAGTTCGAAACGTCCGGATATGACAGGCCATCGATGAAACGCTGCTGGTTCTTCCTCGACATGACGAGTCGGAGCTTTTCGTCTGTGATAAAGGAGCTCGATGGAGACTTGGCCCGTGTTGTGAGTTTTTGTCTCCGAAAGTGCTTTCTTCGTCTACCTTGGTACTGAGCCAGTCCCGCCTCTTTGTGAAATTTCTTTTCTGTATCCCCAGATTTGTCTCTTTTACCTCGTACTCCGAGGTCTTGACACTATTGAAGATGATATGACCATTCTGGATGAAGTCAAGCAACCCCTCCTTCGTTCTTTCTCAGAAAAGTGCGTAACGCCAGGCTGGACCTTCTCGGGCAGCGGTCCGCGCGAGAAGGACCGACAACTTCTCGTCGAGTTCTCCTGTGTCGTCGACGAACTCCTTCGACTCGACGTCTCTTACCGCTCCGTCATCCTCGACATCTGCGACAAAATGGGACGAGGTATGGCTGACTACGCACATAAGGCGCACGTTGATGGCACGCTTGGGCTTGACATGGTTGCCGACCTCGATTTGTACTGTCATTACGTCGCAGGGCTCGTCGGGGAAGGACTCTCGAGGTTGTTCGCTGCGTCAGGAAAGGAGCAGGTCTGGCTTGGGGATCAGCTTGCACTGAGTAACGGTATGGGGCTCTTGCTTCAGAAGACGAATGTTTTGCGAGATTTCAGAGAGGACGTGGATGACGGAAGGTTGTTCTGGCCGAAAGAGATTTGGGGAGCGTACGGGTTTGACGACCCTCGGGAAATGTACAAGCCGGAGAATGAGAAAAGGGCGTTGTGGGCGCTGAGCGGGATGACACTGGACGCGCTGAGGCATGCAGTGGACTCACTCGACTACCTTGCGTTACTGAAAAATCAGACCGTGTTCAACTTCTGTGCGATCCCGCAGTCAATGGCGATGGCTACGCTTGCTCTGACATTCATGAATCCTAATGTATTTCAGAGGAATGTGAAGATCAGGAAAGCCCAAGCCGCTCAGGTGGGTTACAGAACGCTAATCGAGCATGACTCCCTTTTCCATTATCTTAATTGATTTTTCACAGTTAATTATGCGATCGACGAACCCACGCGACGTAGCATACATGTTCCGCGAATACGCACGCACCATCCACGCCAAGGCCGTGCCCGCCGACCCAAATTTCCTCCGCATCTCTATCGCATGCGGTAAAGTACGTGATGCTACCTTTTTCAGAGGTGTATATTTGAGTATCTTATAAACTACTATCGCGCAGATTGAACAATGGTGTGAGCACCACTACCCTTCCTTCGTCATCCTCTCCAACTCCGGCCACACCCTCGAACCCTCCGACGCCCGCTCTCGAATCGCTGAACGCGACGCTTCGCTCACGGCTGCCACGATGCGCAGGCGGAAGGTCGAGAAATTGCGCTCGGAAGGGGTTTCGCAGGAGATTGCAGAGATCCGCGCGAACGGGTTCACACCGGGTCAGGAGTTTAGCATGAAGGAATTATTGCTATATGTTGGCGGACTGATGGCTGTGATCGTTGCGCTAGGGCTGAGCTTGACGTGGGTTGTTGTGAAGTACTTTGGGGAGTAGGGTGGATGGATAGGGATGGACGGAGTAGAGAAACGAGTACTTTATGATTCTATGTTCGGTCATTGAAACCCTTTTTTCTCTTCATGGAAAAAAGGAGTTGTAGATACCCTAAATATGAGCACAAAAATCCACCAAAAGCGCGAGCCACAGAGGCTTGGGTCTTTCCTTAGGTCTGGGATTATGCATTGATGGTCATACATGCGGTTCAATGCACGGGTCTTTCGTACATTCCTTTTGTCAATTATAGTTGTATAGCGAGCTTCATGGTCCAAAACTACAAGTTAGTCTCATCTTGATAGGTCTTTGCCCGCGAATCCTTTGCTCCTTCTGCCAGTCGAGTAGCCGCTTCCACACGTGAATCGATCGCAGAGCCGTCGCCGTACGTGTTCAGAGTAGTTGCTTTACTGACGTCATACCCCTGACGTTCTACTGACAAAGGAGGGTCAGCAAATTATCCGTTTGTCGAGCAAATGTCAGAAGACTCTGAAGAGGTTTGGATGCGAGATGGAAGTACAAAATTAACGTACGCATGTCAACTTTGTATCGCCTATCAGCAACTTCGTCTTCTCCCTGCGTTGCATCCTGCGTCTCGAATTTCAAAGGCTGGCCCGCCGTCGTCTGGTCCACAAGCCCATGTTTGTGTGCCGTAGCTCGAAAGGACTGGGAGTCGAATTCGTTCGAGGGATCGATGTGGCCATAACCACCTTCAGATGTGGCTAATATTGAATGGTCAGAGTGGACAGGTAGATTGGCTTGCGCCCCCAATAATAGACAAAAGATGATGAAGGAAGACGTACTGTCGCCTGGGGGTGGGTAGTTACCTTCGGGCTGCTGGTAGTTTGAGCTAGACATTTCGATCGGTTCAATGAAACGGCTCGAGTATATCAGAGAAAGGATATGAGCGCTGGTGGAAAGATATGTTTGAGCATTTCTGATGTTGGCGAAGTGGGGAGTGGAATGATGTCATTACGGGCTTGGACCTTGGAACGCTTGAGTAAGTCACGTGAAAAAAGTCCCACGACCAGACCAGTCAAGCAGAGAGTCAAGAACAGACAAAAATATCGACACTTCGTGATGCTCAACGTCGATTACGCTTCTTTTCTATTCGCTCTTCGTACAGTCCTCAACAGTGTATCAAAAATGGTCTCTCATTGACCTCAATGTGTGAGGAGTACATCATCATGGCAATGATGGCACGGACCCGTTGCTCAGCCTTAAACTCTCGCAACTGTATGAAGTAATCTAAAAAAGTGGAGGCAAGCTACTTTCTCCAATACGAACAGGGGCAGAAATATGATCAAAACAGTGTAGCGTGTCACTCCATATCAAAGCAACATGGTTTAGAGACGAGCTCATCATAGATGGACTGGCAGTGGTTGATCTCTGTGGATTTTGCGAGCATGTCCTCTGAGCTCCTCTTCTTTATAGCTTATTTGTCTATCTTCTAGGGAATCCGTATTCTCTCGTTCGAAATGACTGAGACGTATTTGAAGGGACTTGTGGAGCCAGCTGTGCATGTAATTGAATGAGACAAAGTGCAAGTAGCTGGAGGAGGTTTTTTTTTGCAGATGCCTTGTTCAGGAGCCGGTCGAAGCTCTACGAGGTAATCGCCATTACTCGCCCAGAATTCGATAACTTCGCTGAGAACTTGCGATCGACGAGCACAAAGCTGGCCAGCCTCCTCGGTGCCTATTTCTTCGATTACTTTTTCCATAAAGTCTGGCTTGACAACCAGGTCAAGAGAGTCCTCATATCTGGAAAGCAAGCGAGGGTTCGCGGGCGCGTTCTTCTCAAGCTCTTCTCGCTCGAAGCTTATAGGAGGGCCGACATTCCCATGCTTCCAATCGTTAGCGCATCCTTTCTAATGGGAATAGGTGAACTTCTGGGTCTGAAGCTCGAACGTGCGTGCGAGTAGCAAAGTGGAAAGACGATTGCCATGGGCCGGTTCATCGAGAGAAAGTGGCACCTTCAATACACTATCGACTCGAAGTGAAGATGCAAGTCTGCCCCAAAAGGTTTTTTTTCTTTCCGACTTTTGACCCCCACTTTATCGAACTAACCTGCTGGGGCATTGTCAAGGCGCCTAGCCAGTTCGTTTCCTCGCCTTCGGATCCTGATTTTATATACACATCACTCGGGAACATAAAAAAGGAGTTATTCATCGCCCGTTGTAAGTCACAAGTATAAGTTTGTGATCAACGCAAGTCTGATGACTGACAGATGAACGAGTTATCTAGGATTATCTCGCTCATACGTACAAAATCAAAAGTAATCTATATCGCCGCTTTATGTCGGTCTAAAGGAACATAATATGGACTCGGCCTCGTTATATAAGAACTGGGAGTGGTTGATCTCGCTGAGAATTTTGCGAACTTCTATGTGCAAATTCTCCTCGCTTCTGCTGTCCCCAGCGATCGTATCACGGGTAGCGCCAGGCAGTTCGCGGTTGTTGCGGTAAGACCGTATCCGTGATAACTGGAAGATCCGATCTTCCATCCGTCTCTGAATGGAGCAAAGTATGAGGAGCTGCGATAGGTATTTTTTACAGAGGCCCGTCTTTGGATCCGGCTGAAGTTCTGTGAGAGCGCTGCGACGTGACTCCCAAAACTTACATACCCTATCGACAATCTCTGTACCACGGTCGCAAATGAGACTTACCTCCTTTGAGCCGATCTCTTTCAACATCTGCTCCATGCCATCAGCCTTGTAAAAGAGGTGCAGGGCGTCTTCGTATTTGGCGAGCAAGATGGAATTCTTGCGCGCCCCTTTCTCGAGCTTCGCTCGATCTGCGTCTGAAGGAGGCGCGATGTCACCGTGCTTCCAATCGAGAGTGCAGCCCTTCTTGCAGGAATAGGCGAGCAAGTCGACTTGGAGCTCGTACGTGCGCACAAATGCCAATTCGAAGATAAACCGGTGATGACGCGGGTTTTCAAAGGAAGGGGAAGTGATACCACCAATCTTTACTGACTTCAACGAGTCTAGAAGAGATTCAACGAGATCTGCGCGCCTCTCAGAGGTCGAGTTAAGATCCTCCAGGTCTGCCATCAGCTCCCGGTTATCTTGGGCACCTCCGCGAAACATTCTGGGCAATTCCCCTCCTTCGGACATGGTGTACACGTCGGTGGCCGAGGTCTATACGTTGGAAAGGGCTTGAAGAAGTTGGGATATTTCCATTACTTCACTCCGGGATATATACTGCCTACACGGATGGCAAGATTCGACCATGTGAGCGAAAACGTAAGTTTACATATACTTAGCGGGCCAATTAGACCAGGTTCAGCATAACTTGCTTCGACAAAAATGCGCATTACGTGCCCCCTAAATCCAGTTGCACTAGAGAGGACTACTTTATTAATGGAAGCACGGGTGCGCTCCGAGTCTGAGAACTTTGTTATGAGTAAGTGGCTCCTGCAGTGCACTCTGGGCAACTTTTTCGTAGCTTACAATTCCAAGTCTAAGGCTTGTTTAGGTCTGCTCCGATGTCATTGTTGTGTTGGTTGAATATGTTTGCTGACTGTTCCTATATCAAGTGTGTGCACGGCAGAGGACTTGCCTGTTGCCTGTGACTATAATATGAGATTGTTGCAGCTTCTTTCGCTGGAGAGGCGGGTTTGACAAATGCAAAAAATTCATTTCATACATACAAATAAAGATGAAACCAGAGATAAATCGTGGTGGCTTATCAACTAATTCCAAAAGAGCATGGAACGGAGGCGGCGTCATCATAGGCAGACCGCAAGTCATTTATATCACTGCGGATTATTCGAGCGGAAGCCAGGCATTCCTCTTCGCTCCGACTGTTAGATGTGATCAGGCTGTCAGGAGTACCACTTGTCTCGCGTACGTTGCGATGGACTCGTGCTTCCAGTAGCTTATAGAGCCAAGCATGCATATTCAATTGGATGGCGCAAAGGACAAGGAGCCGATGGAGATACCTTTTGCAAAAACCTGTCTTGGGATCAGGTTGAGGATCTACGAGGGTATCGCGATTCTCCTTCCAGAAGTTGAATACGCCATTGATGGTCTGAGTACCACGAGTGCATAATCGTGCCGTCTCCGTTGCCCCAATCTCCCTCAATAATTCCTTCATACCATCCGTGCTGCGGATGAGACAAAGAAGCTCTTCGTATTTCACAAGCAAAGCAGAGTGTCTACGAGCCCTCGCATCCTTCTCGGTACGCTCGGATCGTGAAGCAGGCTCGACATCCCCGTGCTCCCAATCGCTGCTGCATCCCTTTAAGCAAGAGTAGGTGAAAAGCTCGTTCTGGAGCTCATATGTGCGGACGAATGCAAAATGGGAGATGCACAAGTGATAGTCTGTGTTCTCTGGAGTGATAGCTTGGATATTACCAATCTTGCGTTTGGTGTCATGCAACGAACGTAGCAGATAGTCGACGATCTGCTCGCGCTTCTTGGAATTCTGCGAATTGAACTCTTGCATTAAGTCGCGAAGATCCGGGTCAGAGGGATGGACACCCGATGCCAGCATCTCCTTGCATCTGCCTAGCATTTCAGTCATTCTTCCCCAGTCGGTCATTTTGACGAAAGCGTTTGTAGATTGTATGGATAAAAGAGCGTAGATGCAGGTTCCACCTACCACTTCATTTTCGCTTCAGCTTTTAACCTACTTGCTCAGTTCGCAAAGTGGAACCGTGAGGATTTGGGCATCGTGTTGTACGCGCGTAAAAGACCAGCTACACCAACTTGTAATCAGTTGCACCGCAAAAAAAATCCATTTGATTCCCTCCCGCTTGGACGAACGTCACTTTGCTTGAGTAAAGGAAGATGAGATCTAGGATGCTTTTTTTCATAAGTTATGAGTCCGATATCAAAGGAGAACGTGTTTCAGCTACCCATGAGCGTGGGCTTAAGTCCGCCGCGGGCCACCAGCTCCATTGATAAAAGGAAAATCAAATCAAGCCAAAAACAGTTGCAAAGTTTCAACGCCCGGAGATAGATGATCTAGTCCATCATGATTCCGAACGGGTTGCAATGACCTTGAACGGAGCAAATATCTTCTCGGCTTCGCTCAACCAGACATGCAGACGGGAAAAGGTGAGACGCGGACTTGTTTGCGACCATCCTCAGGTTCTTGACACTTGAGGAGGACAGGGCCCTTCCAGACACCATGTCGAACCATGGTTTGTGGCTACGTGCAACTATTGATCTCACCTCAATATTAGGCCTTCGGAATCCAAGTGCACTCATGGGCGAGAGTGCCGCGTAGAAAATTTGTCGAGCCTGAGCAAGGTGACTGGTGCTAAGAACATTGCCGTCCTCGAAATACTCCGCGGGGGAGAGGGTCAGCGAGAAGACGACGAAAGGAGAGTGACATGCTTGGAAATATGAGCGAACGCTCCAGGCGAAGAAACGATTAGGGCTCGAAAGGAGACGAGGTGAGTTGAAGGAGGCCCGTCAACATGGAATCATAAAAATGAAGTGGAAGTACGGAGTCAAATTAGGGGTCAATTGCAAAGAATCTGTTAAACAAAGGTTAGACCGCGGTATATTTTGAGAAGCAAAATGGTCCAAACTCAAAATTACATCCTCGGAGTTGCCGAACCAATCACTGGCAGCTCAAACTGATATTCATACCGTCACCCCAGCCAGAACAGTCCTATTGCTTCCTCTGA
The DNA here is from genome assembly GCA_019400425.1 of Hymenochaete sp. R1. Taxonomy (NCBI): domain Eukaryota; kingdom Fungi; phylum Basidiomycota; class Agaricomycetes; order Hymenochaetales; family Hymenochaetaceae; genus Hymenochaete; species Hymenochaete sp. R1. The sequence continues at coordinate 121,281 of JAFREE010000047.1, forward strand.
CCCTCTCCTTATGAACTCGCATGTGACTGAGCAAGAACTTGAAGTAATTGACGAGTCGACCTACAGCCTGGGTTCGTCTCTGGTCCTAAACAGTGCTCCTTGATTGATAGCCAAGTTTGAAGTTCTACACGGCGAACTTTCGAGCGTAAGTGTCCAAAACGTCTAGTATAGACGGTCAAATTAATTAATGAAAACAAGAGAGTATAATCCAAGAAAAACTTATATAAAGGGTATATAAGGAATTTGAGCGAATGTCACGGTTTCGAGTAGGACAGGAAGGATCCATAGGAACGTATGAAAAAGGAGAGGAAGACAAATGATTAAGATGTTCTCACCTTTCCTTTGAAAGTACAGTCTTTTACCGAATGATAATTTTCCTTCAAGTGTGTACAGCTTGCCATAATCGAATGAACCATACCTCGCAATCTTCGACACTTAATTTCAAATTCGTCTTCTTCCTGATTCGGCGCCGTCATAAGGTCCACCATGTCGATAGCCCAGCCACAAATGAGCTTGCTGACGTCGAACGTTTCCACGAGAGCTTCGACTCGGTTCATGCAAGCCCCTCTGGCTGGTACCGGTATGCGCTCCGCAAACATATCACGGTGGCCCGCCCAGAAATTTCCGGCTTGCTCGAACACGCTGACATGAGTTACGGATGGACTAGTCGGATCAGAAGAGCTCTCTGCACAAGGACGTGCCTTCCTGAGCGCGTCGACCAGTTCCTTGAACGATTTGGTTCTATCGAGAGGCGAGTTGGAGAAGAGACGGAGGTAATTATCGACGAAGGTCTCCCAAAGCATCACCCGATCCCGTTTGTTTTTGACTTGCGCCAACTTGGACTCTACTCGTAGAGATCCGTGTTTTAAAGTCCTTTTCCCACAGCCAATACGAGAATCGAGTTCCCAGATCCGCGTGAGGAGACAGACCAAGTGAACGGACGCGTGAACAAGGCACGACGCATCGTCTGTCGTTAGGTCGCCCTCGCCCTTGTTGCCTAATTTCGAACGGACCAAGTCTATAAGCAAGTCCACGCTTTCTTTTCTATACTGGACTCGAGAGCTGTGGCCAAGCCCTTCCAAACCGGCCTTGCCCACGAAACAGGAAGTGAATAAAGATTTGATAGGCATGATGCAATGGTATGTGTAAGGGTGCGGATGTGGTGCCAGTGGGGATGACGATTAGCTTGTTCGCTTGAACCGTTGTCGGAATGAAAGGAAGAGGGAAGGAAAAGAGAATGCCATACTTTATTTGCGAGTGTATGCACTTTGTATGAAAACGTTAATGCGAAAAAACGCAGGAGCAAAGCGCAACTCAGACAAGAGGGAGAGAAAGGAGGGGGAACGAATTGAAAATCGAGATCCCTTTGCGCCCCGTGAAGTGCTGATCGTATCACCTCATCTTCATATAGCGAGTACAAAATCACGTATAAACAGGATGAAGATTCAAACCTTGAGCTTAGATATCATCAATCTCAGGCCGCCGACCGAGATTGAACTTTATCTGGATGAATGAAACTTATTCTGAGGCAAAGCAAAGTCAGATAAGGGAAACGAGTTAAAGTAGCTGCACGACGCACTAAATAATGTGATGGATGCCGAACCTTCTGCGGCCTGAGGACGCATACCATTGCAATTTTAAAAAAAATGATTAGCGCAATTCGCACGACGGCAAAAGAGCAAAACGGACATCAACCCTGTGGCAAGCAAGCGTATATACCGATAAATACTAGCTCGTACTGAAAACGTCCATTTAGTACGCTGAGACACAGGAATACACTTCGAGTTGACATTACAGAACCCGGTCCATTCCTACAAACCACAACATAGGCCTACACCTTCTCAAGAAACAAAGCAACGTCAACAGCACAACACGAAAGACGAACACGAACACAGAAGTACGAAAAGACGGTAGAGCGGTCCATGGTGTCCATCCATTAAATACATTTCTCCACGCCAAATACTATTACCAAGAGGTCAAGTTCGATTAAGTGCAGTTCGCGCACTCTCTTTCAAAATCGATTCGAAGACAACGTCGACTCAACAAGCCGTATCCCTCCATGTTGCTGCAATTCATCCTCATCGGAGGGACTGCCCGACCTCTCCTCATCTAACGATGGTTCCCTCACAAGACTCATGCTCTCCTCCCGATCGTCCGCAACGGACCCCTTAGGATACCCACGATCGCTCGGTGTTCGGTCTCGTTGCCTTTGTTGTCCCTGGCTATGGCTTTGCTGATGAGACGAGGAAGGCCAGTGCAACGCTTGTCCACGGTTTGAAATATCTCGTGTGTTGTCCGGTGAAAATCGCGACCGATTTGTCATAGGTACTGTTGAACTTTCCACGCTCTCCCGGCCCGGGAACTGTGACCCAGAAGCAGTCGCCGGAAATCCAACGAAAGGGTCATGTACATTCGGGTGTCTATGACTTCCCAAGAACGATGCAGGCGCGGAGTGTAAGGCATCTGTCGAAGCGAACGGATCCGTGATCGAACTTGCTGATGAGAAGCTTAATGTCGCGTGTTGCGGTTGCGGTTGTTCTATGCCTAGACCTCGAGATGTTGTCGTACTTTGTATGGGAGAAGGTTCTTCGCTGATAGGCAACATTGAGATATGCGCAGGCGATGGCGACCGATACGCCGTCTCTCGTCGTTCGTGTGTCGCCAGCCCTGGGTTAAGGCCTTTCGTGGGGTACTTGTGGACAAGGTCTTCGGAACCAAATTTGATTGTCGGAGTTCGTGGCGGCTGAGGTGTAGATGTGGTGGAAATGAAAGACTCGCTACGTTGCGAACCACCTGTATTAAGCCTTGGCACGGGTGCGTCGTAGAGTTGATGCCTTGTAAGCCCGCCGTAGTGTGATTCCTCGTCGTGGCTAAATCGTTGGCGCGGCGTTGTCTGGTTGCTCGACATGCTCATCCTTCTAGCACTACGCGCTCGTATCATGCTACCAAGGGGTCCAAATGACCCGCGGATAGAGTCTATGCCCGGGTCTTCTATAGAAGTAACGTCCTTCTCATCCATCTTCGCAGTATTGCTCCTTGCCGCTTGCAGGAGAAGCGTGGATCGTCGGTCGAGTTTGTTTCCGAGCTCTTTGGGGTCAATCTTGGACATCTGTAATATGGTGATGCCACAGCAGATAACGAGAAACGCCAGGACGAGGGTAATAATCTGAGATGCGCCTGCTTTCAGACCTTTGAATAAGATGACAGTCGTGACCATCGTGAAAAACGTAACTGACACAAATGAATCAGAACTGGTACGGTAGAACGCGGAAGCGGCGACTTACAAATAACGTAGTAAGTCGGCGTAACTTTGAAGGAGTAGTCAGAACAAGAAGATAAGAGAGTAATGGATATTAGTTACCCATGGCTGAAGGGTAAATTCGTCAGAACTGATTACTTTGTTATGATATAGAAAATGCTCACCGGTATTAAATAAGGCCAAAGCCATGTTAAGATAGTACACTTCCGTGACTACGGATGAACACATAAGTCTCGGTCAAATCATTGGCGGGTCGCACTCACTTAGAGTTATAGCCACAAAAACCATTAAGAAATAAATGAACCAATAGTTGAACTAAATAAATTAGGTAAGCTCGTCGCCGGACAGTGAAACATCCCAGAAACGAACTTGATTATCTCCTTGTGCAGTTGTAACGATGGCTGCACCCAGTCCAGTGGTTACACTGACGCTGATACCACCAATCATGCTACAAACTGCGATGTACCATAACATCGACTTTTTCCCGTATCTGAGCTCGGTGATTAGATTCGCATCGGTTCAAATGAGAAAACAATGAACATACTTAGGCCCGAAGTAAAACATTATCGAAAGCGAAATGGCAATCAGGACACAGACGTAGGTCAAAAACCCTGGCGCGATGAACAGCTTCTCGAACTCCCTGATCTGACCTACTTGCGCTTCACTTGGCCCTATTGTGATATCGCAATAAGCCCAAAGGAACGACACATGTCAGCTCTTTTGGAGACAACGGCGTACCGTTTAACGCAATAATTGTGGAGCCAAGCTTTTATTTTCGAAATCGCGGAACGGGAATTGCAAATCAAGTAAGGTTAGTCATGAGGTCATAGTAAAAAGCGCGGTCGGAAGAAAAAGCGAACGGAACGCACGATGCATAGGGCACAGCCCAGCCAACCGAAGAAAGATAGCTTTTCCTTAAGAATCCAAGAGGAGAGAATGGCACATATTACAACAGACAGCGCTCCCATAGGTGTCTGCATGCATTGTGCAACGCCGTAAGGAAATGAGAATAAAACATAGCTCGTGGAAACATACGACAACGATGGCCTCCACGAATGCATATGCTATGAATGAAGAGACACCAATCAATTTCCACTTCATCACATCACAGCTCCATGATGGATTATGATCGAGAAAGGTGAAATACAACGTACCTGCAAAATTACACAACTCTCCAAGAATCATCACTATACGACGGCAGGCGTCAAGAGCAAGTCAATGCTTGAGGTTCGCATCTGAACACCACATAAAAAGGAGTTACGCACTGATCATCCCAGTCCACCATAATGGCTAAAGTTACAAGCAAGTAAGCAAAGTAGCTGAAAGGCCGAATGAGAGCGCGAAGAGCAGTACGCACCGATTTGAGATACGCTACACCCTCCCCGGCCACCTTGCCCGCCTGCGAGCGCAGTAGCCCCTTCTTCTTGAATACGAAACTAGACCCAATGAGCACCCCACTCGAGATCGCACTTCAAAGTCCCAACAATTGTAGGCAGGTACGAAGCCAAAGAGCATATTGGATTGATGCATAATCGTGTTTTCCAAATGTGCAAGCAAGTGACAGTGTATAAAAGGCGATAATGGCGAGCGTCGAATGTTATACGTACGTTAGATCTAGACGTCATCTATTGAACGTGAGAGGAAATTGAAGAGGAACGTACAGGATTATACCAACGACCTGAAGGCGCAAAGGAGTGGCATAACGAGCACATTCGCAATCAACATCGAGCATAATAGTCTAACTATTGAACATCTTGCCCTCACCTTCAAGTTGGACCCTGCAGAAATGGAACCCGTCGAGGACTCTGATGCACTTGCACTCGCACTACTCGTCGCCGACGCTGATTCTGACATTGCTCGCTGTTTTACGGCCTTTTCGTTTCGACTTTGATGTATCAAATGTGCGTGTTAGAGATTAGAAAGAGTGAAAGCGACAAAGACGAGAGATAGGTGCGTAAGAAGAGGCCGTCGGTGTTGGGTGGAGAAGTTAGAGTGAGTATGCGGTGCGGACCTGGCCTAGGTCTTCAACTCGATTGCTGTTGACAGTGTTGTCATGTTAGCCACCATTATTACCTTATCGAGATGATCGACGCTACCCTTTCCGCAGCAGTCTGTACATTATTTTAATGAAGCCGACAAGCCGGGATGATGTTCTCAAAACTCGGCTCTTGAGAACGAGCGCTTTTAATTCAGTAAGCGGGTTTTCTTGCCAACGCGCCGTATACGCCGTTACAGCCGTATCCACCGAGGCATATCTTACTGTGTTCGAAGCTCGACTTAATCATACGAAAACTTAAATCAAAGGGAGCGATCGCGTTTTACCCACTAGCAGTGCCAAACGGGCCTGGACCTATTGATGTATGAGTCTCCAGTTACTCAACGGATGAGGGAGTGAAAGATTAATTCGTTGATATTGTCATTGAATCGTTAGACAGAGGAGCAGGATACATGCTCGTGCGGTATACAGACTTTAGAGTCACAACTATGCAGTCCCAGATGGAAACAATAGAGAGAAATCGAGAAAACAAGAGAATTGTCGATATTGACTATGCTGGAATGGTCACTCGGATGATCAAGGGAATGAACACGAGCGCGGGTGACGCAAGCGCGAGAAAGGGGCGTGAGGAAAAGGAAAGGAGAAATTTGTTGAATGTTACAGCGTAAAGAAGCGACGTGGCGGATGGAAAGCAATGTGAGGAATGCATGGACGACTAAGAAAAAAGAAGAGAATCTGAAATAGCATAAAAATAGACAATGGAACCAGAAGAAACGCTATTAAACTCATATCTGAGGTCAGAAAGCCCATAAACACGAAAACGAAGAAACAAGAAAAACTAAAAGCTATATGCATTGGTATTGATTCAGACACGCACGGATACTTCCGGCCCTTTCACCTTTCACTGGTCCTCTCCACCACGCACAGCACAGGGCATCGCCATCTGCAACAAGCTCAGCACCTGAGCCAAAGTATTCTCATCCACACTTCCCCCTCTCTGGACGCTCCCCAACAATCTCGCCGGCGCGTCTCCCATTCTCCGCAACGTCAGCGCCGACAATGCACTCTCAATCCGAATTGACAGCGAGTCGAGAACTGTCATCAATTCCCGGTCTGTTGCACTCTCGCTTATTTGAGGGATGAGTGTGTTCGAGTCGGCGTACATGATCACATTGCTATCGTTTGCGTCTGCGTTGGTACCGGCGACAGCGTTCTTGCCCTCGGATGAATCGCCCACAGAGCTCACCGCACTACCCTTTCGAGGTGGATAAGGGCGTAGTACGCGATTTGACGATAGTGCTTCCAGCCTCACACAAAGCACAGCCAGCTCTCTCATCTGCACGACACTAAACTGTACCCTCGATCCAGATGCACCAGGTTCCTCCGTCGCTACTAGCTCAAGTCTCCCAACCAATTCCTTTGGATACACCAATGACAAGGTCTCAGGGATTTCAAGCCCCTTCATGCGCCGTTCACCCACGTGCACGATCTCCACACCGATGCCGTCGATGGACGTAACGAGCGCCTTTGCATGTGGGTCGGCGCGGTCGAAGAACTCACGGTTTAGAACTTGAGACCGAATTTCCCGCACCACGTCCGCGCTACACATGATCTGACCGCCCAAAGCACTGCCTGAGATGCGCGACGCGCGATTGACCATAGGCCCGAAGTAATCCATACGATGCGTGATTGGGTCCGGTTCGCATACGGGCGTACCGTAGTGAATGCCCATACGTACGGACAGCCCACGCTCGATGAGTTTGCTGTTCTTGTCGAACGTCTCCTTCCCGTCTTCGCACTCCAGTATTTCAAGTGGCCAGGATTCGTGCAAGAGGTCAAGCTGTACGATGAGACACCATTTAAGCGCGGACAATACGTTCTGGAATGAACACATGAATGCATCTCCTTCTGTCTTCACTTCGTAGCCGCCGCAGAGCCGGAGTTGACGACGGAGAAGCTGATTGTGTAACCTCATCGCAGTTGGCATGCCAGCATTCGCGTCCCAGAGATGCGTCGAGTTCCTTATGTCCGTGAACACGAGCGCCAGTTGACCCGTCGGCGCAAGCACCTCCTGAGGTAATCTTGACAATTGCACGTCTCCGATATCCTGTGTCCTCGGCTTTGGCTTTCGCGCTGAATATGTTTCAACATCCACGAGCGATCCTGCAGTCGCCTGCCTCGAGCGTGCCGTGAATAACTCCGCCACCGAGATAACCATGATCATCGTGCTTCCGTCCGCGCCATAGCTAATGGCAAAGTCCCTTAACTTCTGTGCTGCAATCATCGGGTCGTTCTTCTCCGAGCGCGCAATATCCACCGCGGTTCGGTACGAGACGTAATCCCAAAGACCCCTATTCGCAATGATAACAAACTCATCAAGTTCCGAGAGCTCCCATGTCTGGATGTCCGGACGAGGGTTGACGGCGGGAAGGAGATGGTAGAAGCCGAAGGAGCGCGAAACTTCTATTTCTTCGTTAACAAGCCCTTTTGGCGACACCCACCCCTCTGCTGCGCGTATTCTTGCTGTTTCGCCTCGATCAAACGGTTCATGTTTTCGCGATACTAGATGTGCCGTTCCTTGCCTCGAAATCACCGCTAACGCATCCCCTGCGTTTGCAACATACATCGTTTTCCCCACAAAGTACACCACCACTCCCGCCGCACCAGTTCGTAACACCCCGTAATCTGCTATTGCCTGCGTTTGAGCCTGTGCCACTGCCGGGTTGATGGGGCCACCTGAAGGAGTGGCCGTCGCTGTGCTGGCCGCCGACATTTTTCGGCTTAGGTTGATGCTCTGGAGCCAATGTGCGTGCATGTTCTTGTTCAGAGTGAGGAACGTCCTACGCATCGCATCGTCGACCGTCTCCTTCGCAGTCCGATCGAGTCTTTCTAGCTGGTGAGCGAATACCTTAACGAAGTTCTCGCAAAGCCACTTCGAGACTCGGTTGTTGCTCGCGGTGGTGTCAAAGCGGCCGAACATGGCAAAAACACACTCTTCGCAGCGTCCACGAAATTCGGGAACGACGACATCGCGCATACCGAGGAAATCCTTCTTTCCGAGAGTGTCCGCGATTCCATACGCCATCTTATTGACTTCAGATAGTGAGGTACGAATCCGACGAAGCTCATCGTCTTCTGGGATGGCAGAGGTAACGGTGACGTCCATAAGACCCAAAACACGAAGCTGAGTGAGCTCAGCGAAGTCTGCAAGTACTTTACGGTTTTCCGTTTGTCGATGAGACTGATGTGCCATAGACATCCGCGCCTGGCTCTGGTCGGGTTGGATCTTGAGACGCTTATTCCCAGACAGATTCAAATATTTCAGGGCTTTATTGAAGTTCCTGAAATAAAACAGCCATTATTCAGCCCAAGTCAAATACCTCTCGAGACATGGATCACCGACGTACCAGTTCCAATCAAACTCCCAGTTATTAATGTTATACTTGAGTAAGTTGCTTCCAACATCCAACACAGTCAAGCTCTTCAGCTTCCCAAGTTCGCTCGGCAGTACCTGTAGCTTATTGCCATTCAGAAATACCACCGCCAAGTTTGTTAGCCGATGCATGTCCTCAGTCGGGATCATCGACAGCTTATTCCCACTCAAATAAATTTCCTCTAAAAACGCGAGATTCCGGAAGAAGGAGGAGGGTAACTCTTGGATCTGATTGAATGATAGGTTAAGAACGCGTAGTTCGCGTAGAGCTGTGAGAGGATGGAGAACATCGTCCGTAAGGCGATTCTCGCCAAGATACAAACGTTTGAGCGAGTGGGCCAAGGGTGGCAAAGCACGGACAGTCGACGAACTCGTTTGACTCAAAATCGAGCCTACTGCGGATGGTTTCCTCGGGACGTCCTTTGCGGGCGGTACGGGTGGCGTTAGAGAGTATGCAGGAGGGGGTGGCGAGGTGTGCACCGGTAAACTGTCTGACATTGACAGGTTATCCACGCTTGTCGCAGGACTCGGTGGGTCATGCCAAGTGCTTATCAGATTAGACGTTAAATTCAACGTCTCTAACGAACCGCACAACCACATACTCGCTGGGAGTTCGGTCAGACTGTTGTTATGTGCGTCGAGGGTTTCAAGGCGGCTGAGAGCGCCGATCGATTCGGGGAGTGCATCAAGCTGGTTATCAGAGCAGGAAAGGGTGGTGAGATGGACGAGGAGACCTAGGGATTCGGGTATGTATCGGAAGGCATTGTGATCGAGACGAAGATATTCGAGAGCTGTGAGGTGTGTGAAAGCGGTGTCATCAATGCTGCTGAGTTTCGCGTGTGAGATGTTAAGCGAAGTGAGACGGAAATAGGACGATGAAGGTGAAGGGTTCGAGAAAACGGTGAGTTGAGTGATGTCGTTGTGGGATGAGTCGAGAGCCTGCAATGATGGTCCCACCGTTAAGTCCAGGGCATGCACGGCGTTATGATCAGCTAATAGCTGTTGCAACCGTGGCAATCGCGATACCAAAGACAAGTCGGAGATATTGTTTCTCCTACAATCCAAGTTCACCAGGCTGACAAGCCCAACGCACTCAGGCGGGAACTTGCTGATTTGATTCCCGACCATCACTAAACTGTGCAACGATCGCAGGCATCCAATCTCGGGAGGTAATACCATGATCGTATTAAAGGAAATGTCTAGGTCCACCAAGTTTGTCAATTGTGGTACCACGCTTGGGACGACCTGGAACTTATTGTTCGAGATATTTAAGAATTTGAGCGAGTTCATGTGCGTGAACCATGCCGGGAGCTTATCGATCCGGTTGTTCTGGGCTTTGAGCGTTGCGAGTTTTGGGATGCGGTCAAGCCCTGAATCATCGAGATCCGCGATGCGATTACACGAAATGTCAAGGCGTGTAAGGGTAGCGCTATGGCGTAGACTCTGAGGTACTTTTTTCATAGCCATGTTTGATAATCGAAGCTCTCGCAATGAGATACAGGACTGAATGAAGTCGAGAGGAATTTCGAGCATTGGATTGCGGGAGAGGTTTAGGAAGACAATTTCGTGGGCTTTCGCGTGCAAGAGGATAGGAACGGTTTTGAGGCTTCGGCCCGTGAGGTCAATGAGTTCGAAATTGTTGACGTTGATAATGTCGTCTCGCTTTGGGGTGGCAAAGCGTCAGAAATCAAACGTAAGCTTCGGAGTAATTATGATCTTGCTTACCGCTTCGCCCAGGAAATTGCTCTTGTACACAAACTTGATTAAGAATCCAATTTCGTCTGCGCCTAGTGTATGCAGATTATCTTTAACGTCATAACCGGCTTGCTCAAGTCTTCTCTTTACAAGGTCTGCAGGCCGTTCCGTTGGCGCCAATAAGCGTTCTAAAGCGCAGTCGAAATCAAAATATTAGATGTCCGTGCAGGAATATTGATGAGAATGTCTTACCTCTTTCTCGTTCCTTTACATACAGACTGTGCGGCTCTCTCGAGTTATCCATTGAAACCTTATTATTCATGACAGGCACCAAATTTGCCACGGTCGTCGTCATTGGGCACTTAACGACGTGGTAAGAGTTATCGCTCCGGTGTATTCGAATGTGGTACGTTGGTACTCCTCGTTTCAGTTTGCCATTCGCCTTTTCATTCTCGTTCGCGATGCCGTTCGCGATACCCTTCTCGTTCACATTCCCGTTCGGCCCCCCCTTCTCGAGTCTGAGTGCAGCTGCAATCTCACTAACATTCACTTTGCCGTCCGAGCCCATACTAGTATGTCCGTTAAGAATGCGTGTTCGTCGTCGTTGTTGCTTCACGTTCTGCTGCTCTCGGCCCACCGCGCCATTACTTCCACTTCCACTGCTCCCAGTACCCATGGAGTCCGTGTCCTCCGAATCAGTGTAATAGTCCGGTGCGTCCGCAAGACCCCCCGGTCCCTCGCGTTCAACTGCCCAGCTCTCGGGTGCATTCCAACCAGGGCTATGTGGCTCGTCGTCGAGTTCGTCTATCCGTGCATTTGTTTGTGAATGACGAGTGTCAATCAATTTCGGAAGAGGTGTATGTGGGGAGATTCGATGATGATCAAGGTGAGGAATCCGCTTGCGTTGTGAGCTAACACGTCCAGAAGCGTCAACCGCGGGACTTGGGGAGAATGGGTTACTGAAGAACGTAGGATGAAAGTCACTGTGGATAATGTTGCTGTTGGTCGCGTACGAGTTACCACTGCTGCTCCCACTGTTATTATTAGCGGGCGGAGAAGACCTAAGTGGGAGGAAACTCCCTTCTGAAGCACTGAGGCTGCTGGACTGGTAACTGCTTTCAAATCCGCTTCCGGGTGAGCTGGCGCTTGCGTTATCACTCGCCATGACCTGACGCATCGCCTCCTGGTTCCGCATCGTCATATCGACGATGCCATCCATCTCTTCCAAGTTTGTATCGAGCACTACGTCAGGTTCTTTGGGCAACCGGGCGGCCAATGCGTGAGGTGATTTTGGCCGAGAGCGTTTCCTGTTCTTCCGCGGTACTGGGGGTGGTGTGTTCGTGAGCGGGTGGAATGACTGGACATAAGGCGGGGGAGACGGCACGGGCGGTACATCCTTGTCATGTTTATACATCGAAGATGACGCAGAGATAGATGTGAAGCTACTGGAGGCATCGTCCCTGATCCTGCTAACCTTCCTCCTGATGACATTGACGAAATTCATGCTCTTCGGTTTCTGGAGAGTTGACTCTCCGCCACGTTCTGTACCACTTGAGCTGACAGAATCGGCAAGGCTATTTGACTCGCTGCCCCGGCTTCGAGGTAAGGATACAGCGCTCGCTTGACGAGAGGAGACAAAGTTGATGACCGAGCGTTTGGTACTGAGTCCGCCGGCGGATTTGTTCTTTGGTGGGGATTCGGATTCCTAAGACCAAGAATGATCAGCAAGCGCAGGCAAAGGTAGCACACAAGAAGAAAGTATTATTGAAAGAAAGTGAACGCACTGGTTCATGGAGAAAAGGAGCGATGATGTTACTACCCTCGCCGGTTGTAGGTACATTCTGAGGGATGCTCTGCGGGGAAAGGAACTCGACGGTATCGTTTTGGTTGTAAGGGAGCCAGGTTGGACCTAGCTGATACGACATCCTCGTTGCCATTTGCAGCCCTTTGTCGAGCGGTCGATGCCGTCGGGGACGGTGAGCAGATCGTCAAACAGGACAATGTGGAAAGAAAGGAGGAAGAGTCTCTGTGTAAAGCAGGAGATGGATGGTCGGTCGAGTCGAGTAGCGTCTCACGCATATCTTGATTATGTAATAACCGTTTCCTTAGTCATGCAATCCAATGAAGCCTAAAATAACCTAATCAAAGGGCCTCCTCCAATTCCGAATCCCAAGGGATCTTTTTGAAGTTGAACTTCTTTGTCTTGAACAATCATCTCTTTGATAAATGCATCTCAATTTACTTGTGCTACTGCTCCCAAACTTTCGGATGCCTCCCTATTCTCTTTACCCTCGTTCACTCCAGTCGTCTCATTCAACTCCCAGCTCTCAATTCTAAAGTGCAACCACTGACATTTCATCAATCCGTTTCCTAGGCACTCCGAGCATAGCCGGTGCACCTAAAATCCTCACTAGTACTGCACACGCCTGCGCTTGCGACCGAGGGGTGAAGAGTCCTCGCGCCGGCTAAACCTACCGCTAACTTAACTAGGCACGGCTATAGCTGCAATGCCGCAGCCTCGACCAGGTGTCTTCGTGAAGACGATCAGTATGCAAGACATCCGGCGAACCAATGATCGCATCTTTGTCCGTGTAAGGTCAACGGTGCTCATTCCGATTCCAAGAACTCTCACACGCCTGCATGCATCATGGTGAATCAAAGCGCACTTCCCGTATCATAGCGTGATGTGCCGGTGTCGCGGAGTAGAAGACTCAACTCGCATTAACTAACATCATAATAATCATTGGCTTACATATGTATGGGGCACCAAAAATCTCGGGGTCAGGCTTCATCTCATCTCGTCGTCGCTCTTCCTCGGAAATGAAGTCTGTCATAACCTTTAATTCACTCTACAACTTCGGGAAGTGAATTCCGAATCGCGACCACCTTAAAACATCTCCGAGGAAACGAAGAAAAGACATCAAAGAGCAACGTATACGGTTTAGGGGGCACCGTGAGTTAACGACCCTAGCGGAACTTTCTGAATTGCATCCCGCCATACTCGATATATTCTCAAACAGCGTAATGTGCAGTCAAAGCATGACGGAAAGAAAGAAAAAACAAATAATTGAATGAGGATGCTCATACATGATTAAAGTTACACCCTGAAGCCGGATTTTGGACTGTGGAATAAAATCCTCCCAAGAAAAGTGTGAAAACGACCCAGGAAACAACTCATCAGCGAGAGCCCGAGTAAACGAAGCCGCTACAAAAAATAAGTTTACCATTATAGGTGTCGAACAACGGGGAGATCAAAGATGTCGATACGGATAAAAAATGGAACATATTCAATACTTAATACTTAACAAGTTAAGCATTACTCGTGTACTCGTACTATGGCATGAGACCAGCCTGTCTACGTCATGGCGCCATCTCTGTATCTACTAAATATTTATGTGAGTTTGTATCAAACTGAAATGGAGTCGTGCAATCGTAACTGATAAAAAAACATGAGTTCCAAGAAAAAGAGCAGATAAGAAAAAATAAAACAAGGCAAAAAATGAGGTCGAAGAAAGTTGGGTGGAAAGGGGCACGTCGACGCGTGGTATTATGAATGCATGGACACAATCACAGCTTACAAGAGGCAAGACATAGAGATGAGACGAGAGGTAGTACGACGGAAGAGGAAGTATAAAGGACAGACACATTGGGAAGGTAATTTCGGGCAGTCAGGAGCAGGTTATCCTCTGCTCTTGTCTTCTTCCGTTCGATGACTTTCATCTGACTGCCGTCGCTCGCTCTTCTCAGAGTCGCTATTTGGTTCCGGTCCCGTCCTCACTTTCTCGTCAACAATTGCGGGTAGTTCCTCACCCGTCTCGCCTTCCCGTTCATCAAGCTCGGCTTTACTATCTATATCACCCCTCCCTACCGTCGGTACCGCCCCTACCCCGATCCCGCTACCTCTCGACGTTCCCCTCGACAAGAACGTCGGTAGGTGCATCGTCGGCGTCGGCAAATGTAAGTTCAGGTACGGGTGTGAGGCATTGCCATTCCCGCTCGCGTTCCCATGAGGAGCGACGGTGGGTGCGGGTACTTGGGGCATGTCGGTTGTTGGGACAGCGCTAAGGCTCAGACTGTTGCTGTTTCGATTATGTTTTGTTCGCCCCCTCGCTCTCACCCCTCCTACTGCTTGACTTTGACCTTGATCCGACTTGTTTCCGTGTTCGCGATCACTGGAAGGGGAGGAAGAGCGTACACCATCGCTCGAAGCGGCTCTTCGATGACGTTGAGGGTGGACGAACGCCCACCTGTCGAACCACGATGAACGCGCAGGTTCTGCCTGGTCTTCTTGAATACGTTGAACAGACAGATCGTGTGAACGTGACGAAGTCGGTCTCTCCACAACAACTGCAGATGATGATGCATCCGGACCCGTATCCGCATTGAAATGCACGCTTGGCCTTGAATCCTTCCGTTCGTATGTGTGTCCACCGATCGCAACAGCAGACGCCGACTTCTCGCTCGGACTCGCCACGACCCTCCCATCCGTATACATCCCCTTCAGCTCCAGTTCCCCGGCCCGCGGAGGTAAGCTCGTCGGCATCGGGATCCTCTCAAAATACTCTCGCATCGCCTTATCGTCATTTCCCTGCGGCACAGGCACGGTCGACGACAAAAACTCGTTCGTAGACCTTCCGTCTCCCCCATTCTGCCCGTAATCGTTTTCTTCCCCGATCCGCTTCTCGTCGAGCTCTTCTCTCCAAATACGATGGAGCTGGCGAGCGCGGATACTACTCATACCCGTCGTGCTGACCGTTGCTTGACTCGCCATACTCGGTCGTGCGGTTCTCACCACCGGAGCTGAGCTCGCCGATCCCGGACGATGAATACCTTTTCCATTCTTGCCTGCCAGCGTCGTCCTCCTTCGCGCCCTCACGAATGTGCCGCCAATCCCACTAAACCTTCCCGCCATGGCATCGATCCCTGGTTCCTCAGTCGCTTCCAACAAATTCTCCTCATCCCCGTTCTCACCGTCGCAGTGGGACTTGACCTCCTCGCGCGTTGCTTGGAGGAGGATGGTCGTCTTGCGATCGAGCTTTTGAAGATTGCGAGGGTCGATCTTGGACATTTGGAGGACGACGACGCCGGTGCAGATGACGAGAAAGGCGAGGGCGATGGTGAGAATGGTTGAGGCAGATGCTTTAAGACCTTGATAGAGGATGACGGAGCTGACGAGAGTGAAAAAGGTGAAGAGTACGTAGTAGGTCGGCGTAACTGTAGAATTGTGAGATTTTGATGTTTTAAATAACTTATTCGACATACCCATCGCTGAGGGGTAATCAGTATCCAAGATATTTTGTATTAACTAGAAATTGCTCACCGGTGTTGAACAGCGCGAGTGCAACATTCAAATAATAAATTTCGGTGACTGAGAAAAGTTAGAGTGGCTGACATTGCAATGTTTTTCAGCAGACTCACGGAGAGTGCAGAGCACAAACACCAGCAGAAAATAAATAAACCAGTTTTTGAACTACAAATTAAATCAAACAATCATAGAGACATCGAACACAGGTACTCACTTGGTTTTCACCTCGTATACTTGTCAATATACAAGCACCCAGTCCTTGCGTACAACTGACACTTATGCCTCCGATAAGAGAGCATACAAGAATGTACCAAAGCATTGACTTGTGTCCATACTTCGGCGCAACGAAGAAAATAATAACAAGCGACGCCGCGATTGACACGCTTCCGTATGATAGAAATCCAGGAGCAAGAAACAAATGCTTGAATTCCTCAATCGTGGAAACTGATTGTTCCTCGGGGCCATTGAGTGCAATTAGGATTGAGCCTAAAATGCATTGGGTGCATCCTATCCAGCCGAAGACTGTAAGCCTTTCTTTGAGGATAAAATGGGAGAGGATGGCAGATATGACTACGGAAAGGGCACCCATAGGAGTAACAACGATAGCTTCCACGAAGGCGTATGCTTTAATGGGACACGAGGTCAGCGCAGGATGTCTATAAATAGAATTTTTGAACCAGAGAAGAAAAGGGCTCACCTCCGAAGTTACACAGCTCGCCGCAGATCATCACTGAACACAAGTACTATCATCAGTCATGTAAGGTAAAGCGACGTATTTTCATGAGCATACTGACTGATCATCCCTGTCCACCATATGGGCTGAGCTCGTCAGCCTCTTCGAGAAAGCAGCAAGACGGATAAAAACGCCACTAACCGATTTTAGATACGCAACACCTTCTCCCGCAGCATGCCCAGCCTGAGATTTAAGTAGCCCTTTCTTCTTAAAGACGAAGGAGGTGCCGATGAGGATGCCGGAACCTATGGCGAGGCAGATACCGACTGAACGATACTGCGAGGGCGAGGAGGAAGTCGAGGACATTGCTTCAAGCAAAAAAAAAGGTCTGGACAGGGCCTCTACGCCCAACAGACTGCTTTAAACAAGATCGGGTGACACTGATGGTGAGGGTAACAAGGAGAGCAGAAGGTGAGCGTAGTTATGGACAACGTTCGTCCGCTCCATGGCTTTGGGACGCCTTTAGCCTAGCCTCTGTTTGGTCGCGCCTCAAGCATGTCGATCCGCCGTCATTGAATTGAAACGGGGAAAAAATAGCGTGGGAAATATCAGAAATAGTCAAATAAAGGGTCGCATGAAAGTAAATTCGATCCTGTTTACATTAATGTTATGACCTACCCTCGACCTCCGAGATCGCTACTCAGAGTGCGGTATAAAGATATACTCTTGTATATATCTCTAGCATCGCACTCTCAATGTAATATACTCCTCCACATCATCTATATCCGTTGATTCTATGCGGTTTTAACGACTCGCTTGAACTGAAGATAAACACATGGTCGATAGCCTGAGCCCATTTACCCTGATTCCAGTTGACGGAAATCGATTACGGTGAGGGAGAAGGAACAGCAATACACTGACTTGTGTCTCGGCTAGGAGATTTCCATGATATCTGTGTACCGTGCCGACCTCATGGCATGACTATTATTCAATTTACTGTATCAATAGAGCGATTTGGCCTTTCTCAACGAACGAAGCAACACATTCTGTTGAAAGCCCTGAGTCCTCAAATGTTAATATAGGCCCAGGAATGGATGAAAAGGACATCGATTGACTCGGTGCCGTTTCTCTACCGTGGAAAGTCCCATCGGCGATTCAAAGTCTTCATTGACAAATCCGGAAGTAATTTTCTAAACGCTCACTCAGCACGTCATAGCCATTCACATTGGTATTAAGAGTAGTAGTAAGACTCACACCCACCCTCTCATCTCTTCCAAACACCCCCACGATCCCAACTCGACCGCAGGCCACTTTATTTGAACAAAAACGATGTCAGGAACTGCTAATGATCCAGAGACAAGCGGCTTTCGCGTACGTTCTCTCTATTCTGAAAATGGCTTTGACGCGTTGACGAGATGAGGTGCATATATGCACTCGCAGTTCAACCACACGATGATTCGCGTCAAAGACCCGAAAGTATCGCTTCGGTTCTATCAGGAGGTACGGTACGCAAAGGCGTCGTAGATTTTCAGATTCATAAGATGCAGCCGAGCTGACATAGACACACCCGTCGGCGCACGAATTAGACCCTAAGGATGACCTTGATCGATAGTGAGGAATAACTTGCTCCTTTCCGAACCATGATTTCTCACGAAAAATTGGATCGCGAATAGCGTTGGAGTTCAAGGAGAACAAGTTCACGCTTTATTTCCTCGCCTACGTCGACCCCAAGGAAGCTGAAGGAAAGACACAGGAGCAACTCAAGGAAGGGCGTCGGAACCGCCAAGGTACGCTATTTATATTCACTCTTTCATTCCCACCTAGTATCTCGAGCTCCCTCTTACTATCCTCACACCTTTTACCTCTTATCTACTCTTTCAACATTCTCGAAATCCGATTTCGCTGGTCGGACTCACACATGACTTTGACAGGCGTCCTCGAACTCACTCACAACCACGGAACCGAGTCTGATCCGTCCTTCCAGGGCTACAGCAGCGGCAACTCCGACCCGGGCAAAGGCTTCGGCCACATCGCCATCTCCGTCGATAATATCGAGGCAGCGTGTGCGCGCTTCGAGCGACTTGGTGTCACATTCCAGAAGAGACTCACGGATGGGAGCATGAAGACCATTGCCTTTATCAAGGATCCGGATGGGTGCGTGACTCATTCATTTAGGATTGCATTATAAGAAGCGATGAGGACCTAATTTTTGTTGCTGGCGTCGTTATTTTGTGGGATAGGTACTGGGTGGAGATCGTCCCAGCTAACTTGGCGCCTGGCGAGAAGGCCTGAATTTATCAGGAACGTCAAGAAGGATATTAAGAAAGATTGCGGTAAGCGTGAAAGCGGAAATGATGATACGATACTGTACAAGTTCTGTATGTGTGGATTGAATTGTAAATTTCATGATTATTTGGGGTGGGGCCCATGTTTCACCGCCAGCACCTCAGTATGCTGTTCCAGGTGGTGGATCACCTCCATCTCCACCCTCTAAACCTCGATCCTCTCCATCATTGCCTCCCATCTCATCACCTCCTGCCCCGCTATCTTTCATCTGCGGCATCCTCTCTATCCTCCTCAACAGCTCAGACGCAGCTCCTACTTCCTCTGCATTGCTCATAGCAACTTTGAGTGCATACTGGTACGCAAGTTTGATATTACCTCCGCCCTTTTCGGCATGGTACCGGGCGACATAGAGGAGAGACTTAGCGTAGACGTGGGTCGGTTTATTTTCGACTGAAAAGGTCGGTAAGCTCAGCTTGGAAAGGCAGTAAGGGTAAGGCAAGAGAGGAAGCTTACGGATCGACGAACGCACGATCTGGTCGTGATGTTCCGCAGCCAAATGGAGATCTTCAATCTCGTCGTACAATTTGGCGAGCTTGGAGGTTATAGTAGTATTGTTGGCGTCCATACCAAGCAATGCTCGTTTAAAGCATTCGATGGCTTCGCGAGGACTGCATACAGCATTAACACAACACTTTGACCGAGTAAAATGAACCAACCGATTCATTTCTTCATAACACATGCCTTGGGCTTCCCACACTCGAACATCGTAGGGTCTGTACGTCCGGGATTCATCAGAGAGCAATCTGAGATCGACCTAATTCCGAAATACCTCAAAGCAGTAGCCCTTTGATAGTAATGCATTGAGTATTGATGCATATTGAGTAGCTCGTACGCCTGTCCGAGACCGTACCACGCTCGATAGTCCTTTCTATCGACATCTATATAGTTTGATGATTAGTTAGAGCTATAGGTGTGAGAAAGCTAGTCACGCACCGATTGCTCTCCGATAACATTCAATTGCTGCATGTGAGTTCTTGATCTCGACATACTCATGACCCATTAGCGTCCATGCAGGGAGATACGACTGGTCCAATTCCGTCGCGCGTCGGAAGTACTGTATCGCACGCTCCGGTTCCTGGTGCAACGAATAATGGTTACCAACCATGCAACATACCTCTGGCCTATCCTTGTCGATTCCGAGGAAGTAATGGGCAAGTTTAGACAACTTGATCTTGTTTTCATTGACATACAGAATGTTGGAGAAGACGTCGATATCGTCAACGCGCATCGGGTCAAACTTCATGATGGCATCAAATTGGAGCTCGGCGCGGTGGAAGTCTGTCACGGTCTGTTCAGCGTTATTCCAGACCACAGTTGGAAGCTACATTACCATGCAAGTGGTATAATGTAAGAGCACGCATTCCCATGAGCCACGAACTATGTGCGAAAGCATTTTTAGCCAACCACTGGTCGCAAATGGCCAAGTCTTCGTCTACTGGAGAATGCAAGTCGACTATGACTTTCATTTTGAAAAAGTCAACAAGTGGATGTCCATTTGGTAAGTCTATCAGAGCCAGGATCGCTCCAAGCTCCGAGTACAGGCGTTACTTGTTTATTCTTCCATATGAATGACATGCTCACTTCGTCCCTATCACCTATGCATGACGCTAGCAGTAGCCATGCTGACCAGTTCCAAGGATATGCCCGTAACGAGAGCAGTATGGCCTCAACGGCCTCTTCTTTTCGTGAAAGGCGCTTCAAAAATATGGCTTTTCTGTAGTACGGAGTAAGCGCACATAGATCATCAGTATACACACGAGAAACTCTCACAAAAATAGGAGCCAAGGGTCAGTTTCATCTGCCACTACTTCCAGCAGTTCATGCAGTGATTTGTTAACGGGTGCGGGGGGTTGCAACGGTACTTGAGAGTTCTTTGCTGGTTGATTTTCGTTACAAAAGAAACTAGGTATTCTGCGCCTTTTCGTACTTACTATCCCGAATGAGTGAGTCTAACGAGAGCCATGAGCCAAGTTACCGAAGCAGACCAAAAGAAAGACGTACAATCAAGATTATGCCAATCCCTCAACGCCTTCTTCTCCTCTGCCTGAATGCTTCACTCGTCAGCAATTCCTCTGATCCACACGAAGCAACAAACCGTGGTACGCTTACAAGGAAGTCAAAATACCACCGCATGAACCTTCCTCTTGCACTTGAACACTCCGTTAATAACTTCGAAGCGCGCATGTACTCTTTTGACTCTGCCAAGGACCTTGCACAGTCCAGTACGTCCTCTTCTTCAATCTCAATGTCCAGCTCCGCGTTATCTGCTTCTGCACTTTGCATTGAGACGGCACTTGAACGATCGCGTGACGCCAGCTTTCGATATTCTGCGGGGATGGAGAGCAAGAGTTCAGAGGCCCTGAGATGCGTCGCATGAGTAATGCTATAAAGTTGTAGGTTCCGGGTACAGTCCAACCAACCATTTGGAAGCGAAGTAAAGCCCTCTACTTGAGCAGTCCCTGGCAGCTTTTCGGAGGCACTGGGCGTATCCAGATTGATCCATGGTGGTTGAATAAAAGAAGGTGAGAGCCACAGTGATCAAAGTTTCGTGAAGACGCGCGCGTCTGTCGGACTTGAGAAAGCGAACGCGTCGACACGAGCACGAGCGAAGCGAGATTCACAACGAAACGAGAATATCAAGTGACATGCGGTGCACATATTTTAAAGACAAAGACCCGTGGTTGAGCACTCATTTCGAACTACCTACCGAGTTTGTTGCTCTTCCCATATTGCTTCCTCTATCTGATGTTACTACAGATACATATTTTGAAGCGAGAAGAAGGCATCATAGCTAAGTGGTTACAGCGAGAGATTCGAACCGTTGCACTAAAGTGTAATACGAACTATCTCTTCCTCTTTGAGGGCGCAGGTTCGAATCCTGCTGATGTCGTTAGTGAACTATGTGTCTTTTTTCCTATTCGAGATCGTAGGTAAATGATGCTTATTTAGACATGTTTCTTTCCCACGTAGACGAACGAACCGTAGTGTTTTGTAGTTATACGAGTGAAGAGCGATTCGATTCGAGACAAGAAGGCATAACAAACAAGGAACATGATTTGACTATTAACAGAGAAGCAGACGATTCGTGTCGCTACAAGCGCAAACCCATAGTGAAGGGTGAGTTGGTTGGGGATGGGGTGATGTATCGCACGGCCCGAGAACGCTGAAAGCTGTTCGGAAAAAAAAGACGAAAGAAGGAAGAAAACATGATAAGAAAAAACACGATACAGAAAGAGATATAGGTGGTGATGGAGAGGAAAAGTAACTTTGAAACACACATTCACTTATTACCCAGGCCGTACTGGGTGTCAAAAGAGCCCTTTAGTCAGAACCACTTGCTCACGCCCCTACGTCCGTCATTGTCACATCACCGAGCGTTGTGTCCAGCGTCGTGTTACCCACCAGATCCTCGGCAACAGCTGCAGTCATTGCATCATCCTTCTTCTCACCAATCTTCTCTTCTCCCACTAGAGTCGTGCCGCCCGTCGAGGGCTGGATAGCTCCAGCGGAATCAGGCGCAGGTCCACCCTCTGCTGCGGCAGATGGAGCTTCTGAGGCGCCATTTGCGTGTCCGTTGACGGCTCCGCCAATAACTGATTTTCCATCGTTCGGGCCAGCCAATTTATTGTGCCATTTATTGACAAGGTTCTGCGCGCGCTCCCTAAACTTGAATTCGTCGTCGCGGGGCACCTTATCCAGGGACAGGGCCGAGATATGTCGCATGACTTTGCCGATCTTGGAGTACTGTTGCAAAAAAGACGGTTTTGGGTCCGAAGTCAGCCAAAAGGTCAAAAGATGGAATATGTGGGACTCAGAGAGCTGCTTCTCTGCCCATAAGAAGCCAAGTAGAGAAGTAGAAAAACGTGCCTGCAGATACTCTAGCTTTATCTCAGCTGCCTCAACCTCACTGAATAGTTTATCGAAACCGACCGTCTCCTAATCGAGAAATTCGAAGAAAAATCATTACGATTTCAGAACACGGCATCATCTCAGCTCACCTCCAGTTTAGGAACAGTCTTGCTCAAGAACCCTCTCTGTAATCTGTGCCGCATCTCCTTGACCTTGACGGCTTCTGGGTCGTTGTCCAGGTCTTATCCCGAAACTTGAGCTTGAATATGTTATATTTCCGAGAAAATCTCACATACCTTCATGGGGACCATCGTCTTTACTCTCCTTCATTTTCTTGGCAGGCGGTTGACCCGATTTCTTGCTAGGACCTGCGCCATCGGCACCGCCCTCGTCTTCGGACTCGACCATCGACTTGGACTTTGGTCCATTTTTCCGCGACTTAGACTTAGGTTCAGCCGATTCCTTCGCCTTCTTCGGCTTTGGGCCCTTTGATTTGGCCTTGGAGGCGGCATCAGAGTCCCGCTTCCTCTTTTTTGCCTTCGAGGGCTTTTCGTCGCTGTCGTCGTCCTCGGGTTCTTGTTCTTCGAGTTCGTCGACCTCTTCCATAGCGCTGACCTCCTCCGCGGCTTCCCTTCTGCTTTCCATCTCTTTCTCCCATGGACTCGGGTCGAGTGCGATTTTGTAGCCAGTGAGGAGGTCACCGTTCTTCTTCGATGGCTCGTTGACGTAGAGCATGATTTCATGCTGTTTGAGTTTCGAAAGATCCCGCGGAGGGACCCATGCACTAGTAGAGTTTGTTCACGGAGGTCAAGTTTGTAAAATGAGCAAAGGCCAACATTTTCTGAGATCGCAAGGCAGCACTCACTGGTCGCCTGCAGGGAAGAACCTGACGCAGTAGAAGGGCGTCTTTTTGCCCTGTGGCTTTTCTTTACGGACTTCTGGTGTAGCAGTTTCAGGATCTACAACCTATTGAATGATTGGGGGTAATGTACGATAAATTGTTAGTCAGGCGGTCATGTCAAAGGACGGGTTTGTACGCACTTGACCAGGCCATGCGGGATAACCACGCAATTTGGCGAGGACAATATCGCGAATCTCGTATTCGACTTGATCCTTAGGATTAGGATTCGAGTTGTTTTTAGGTGCCATTGGTGCTCGGGGAAATTACGCGTAGAGCAGTACTGCAGCAACCGTCGACGATGGCGTGAACGGAAGAAGAAGAGACGCGCGCGGAGTTGTTGAGCACTGTGTGAGGTGAGGGCGAAGACAAACAAATACATTACAACAACAAAACAAAGCAGTGTCGATCATTAATCGACGGAAAAATCTTACGTAATGAATTAAGTGAGCACGATGCTTTGGCCTTGGCGTCTCTTCTCGGTTTCGTTTAAGTGCTTCCCTTCAAACGTCCCTTCTCTCTCGCTGTCGTCGTCGTTCCCAACCCCCAAGGTCTGCGATGAGGTTGACGAAGCCTTGGTTAGCACCCGCTGCGTTGGCGCTTTGCGTGTCGAGTGCTTTCGGGGAACTCACTGTATATACCACCGCCACTGGTGCGGATGGAGCCATGGCCACCCCATGCATCGGTGCGGTAGCCTGCGACGGCAACGTGATAACACCCATCGGCGCGCAGGAGAATTTTGCTTCGACAATCCCCATACAGCTCAATTCAGGGGGCATGGATGGGCTTTCTATCGGTATTCCAGGGCACTTTATGGGTTTCTCTATCGAAATGTCCGTCGTGGACAAAATCAGTACGTGCGGTTCTGGCTCTTCAATTCGATGGGCTATTCATTTGCATCTTCTTATTTTTAGTGGGCACGGACGGCAATTTTCTCAACCCGATATTCCTCAACTTGATGTCGACTTTGACCCAAAGAGCTGGAGCACTTCTCATTCGAGTGGGAGGAAACACTCAGGATAAGGCTACCGTTCTTCCAGATGGTTTACCGGACGGAAGGACAATCGAAAAGGCGGATGGTGACTCCAGTACGGTACGCTAATGCCCTTTCACTCAACTCTTAATTAAGCTCATGCTCTTAGCTAGACGTTTACTCCAACCCTTCTTGTGTCTCCTAATTTATTGTACGCGATGAACAACATCTCGAATCTCCTCCCCATCAAATGGTTCCTTGGCATCCCCTTCAATGACACTGAAAATCCTCGTCTACTGCTAGGGGAACTGGGGCAGAGGATTCTCGGAGATAATCTCGTTGGTCTCCAGCTGGGAAACGAACCGGACTTGTATTTCAATAATGCTATTCGGTCCTCAGATTATAACGTACAACAGTACAATACAGAGTTCGGGGAGGTTTTGCAAGACTACATATCCGACTCATCCATCTCTAACAGCTCGATGTTCGTCGGTCCTAGTGTCTGCTGCGGTGGAGATGGTGACATTGGGTGGACCCCCGAAGAAGTGTTCGATACCGGGTACTTGGATAATTATCAACAATATCTCTCATATATTTCGGTTCAACAGTAAGTTGTTTACTCCGTAACACAATCATGCTTGCTTATTTCAAACTTGTGTAATAGCTACCCCACGAATAATTGTAACGCTTCTGGCCGTGTAATCAACCCACAAGACATTCTCGGAGCGATGTTTTTGAATCACACCGCAGTCCAAAACCTCAACCTTCAGTATCAGAACACGACAACCGTTGCTCAGAGTATCGGGAAACCCGTTGTCATGATGGAAACGAGTACAGCATCATGTGGTGGTTTCTCTGGTCTGAGTGACTCGTTCGCAGCTGCCTTGTGGACTTTGGATTACTCCCTTAACATGGCAATGCTTAATATCTCTCACGCTCTTTACCATGTTGGTGGTCAAAGCGACTACTATAACGTACGCCCTGACGGTTTTGACTCTCGTTGCGATACTGATCTTATCGCTTCCAGCCTTTCACGCCCATGTCAACGAACCAAAGTGGAATCCGTCAGTGGACAATTGGTTCTACCTTCTACCCGATGCTTACTGTTGCCGAGGCATTGGGGAGAACCGGAAACGCACAAGTTGTTGACCTCTATTTGAACTCAAACAACATGTATACGCCTGGTTACGCCATTTATGAGAACGGAAATCCTGCTCGTCTCGTACTCATGAACCTTCTCTCGGATGCGTCGGGTGCCAGCAACTACACGGCGTACATCAGCGTCGGTGGTAATACAACTGGGACGGACAATGCAACTCCAGCTAGTGTTCAAGTCAAGTATTTGTTGGCTGGCTCGGCCGCTGATAAGTTTGGGATCACTTGGGCCGGTCAGGTTAGCAATTAAATTAGGGTTACATTGCCTTTATACTTACTGCTCGGTAGACGTTCGGAGGTGCTTTTGAATCCGATGGCCGCTTGAATGGAGACGAGATGATCTACACGTACGAGTGCGATCAGACGAACAACGTTTGCGCGGTACCAGTTCCGGCTCCTGGAGCTGCTCTTGTGTTCATGAACTCAGACGTGCTCGGAGAATCTGAGGTCGACTCGACTCAAACATTCGCAACAAGTGTTCAAGCGGTGCGTTTCTTAATGATATCAGTGCACATAAATTTTCATATTTACGCATCTATACCAGACCATCGCCATGAATACTGCGACCGTAGATCAAGCCGTGTTAGAGACTTCAAATGGACGCGGGGGAGGCAAATGGGATTTATCAGGTTCTACAAGTTTCGGTAGCACGAGCGGTAGCGGCTTAGGGACGAAAGCGATGGTGGCGTCGGCGATGCTCACGGGCACAATAACCATTTTAGGCGCAGCATTTATCATGCACAACTCGTGGCCCTGACCACTTCATGTGTGACAAGAGGTTGAGGTGGTATCAGTTGTATGTTACATGCAGAGATGAAGGTATTCTGCAATGGACTTCTGGGTAGAAGCTCACCATTCTTTCGTTTAATAATAGCATACCCATATCTTTTAAGTCGATTTCTTTCTGTTTCTTGGTCTCGGCTGTTCCTATCCTTTCATCGATGGACCGCATAGCTTATTAAAAGGAATACATGCACGATATCCTGAACCAGGATCGTAGGCAACTTCAGCAACTTTGTTTTGCTCGACAAACTTGAATCACGTGTGACGATGGTCGGTTAGAAACAAGCGTCAGAAACGGAGCTGGAATTCAAAACCGTTCGAAACGGCTTACGACCATCCTTTTCGCTCTTGACCTCGTCTTTCCAACTCAAGGCTGCAGGTTCAGCTACCACCAATCGTGAATCCCTCCTCCCTCTCTCTCTTCCCCCGCCGACCGTAAATTATCCCGTGCTCAAGTACTTGATAGAAGGGAAAATCATGCCAGTTGCAGTAATCGAGCTCACCACCCTCTCCGCGGAACGCAAACGCAAATTCCAGGCTTACGTCGACTCTGGGTCCGAGTCCGAGTTGAGTGAGGAAGAACGCGACGATTTCGAAGACGACCGTGAAGACGAAGATTCTATCGCGGACGATGGCATGCTCGCGCACGAGTCGGACGATGACTTTTGCCCCGACGCGAAGAGTGCAAAGAAAAAGGCTCAGGCGAAGCGAGAGAGCGAGCGGGAGAAAATGAAGAAGGAGAAGGAGGAGAAAGTGCCGGAGCCGCCGAGTCGGGCGAGTGTGAGTGTATTGGCGGAACCGGAGCTGAATGCGGTGAACGATAGTTGTGAGTCTCGTTTTCTTTTCTGGCTCTTTAATGATTGATTAAACGTGGACTTGCTTATTGAAGTGGATGGAATTGATGTCGCTATGCTTGAGAGAATAAAAAAGGCGTTGAATTTGTCGAAACATTCTGGGACGACGGAACAAGAAGCACAACAGGCATTGAGGATGGCTATGAGATTGATGGAGAAATTCAAGTGAGCGAGAGACTTAATTGACCATTACACCTTTTTTTACTGATCACTGAACCTGAACTCTGGTTTAGCATCTCGCAAGCGTCGGTTCTGGCAACTATGGAAGAGAAGGATGACAAGTTGAAACAGTGCGCTAATTCATACCGTGGCTACCTCAGTCTTGACAGCTTAATTGAAATCCGTACAGAGCTGGTCAATCGTACGTCACATTATCCCGAGCCCTCTTCATTTAAGCTTTGATCGGTGGGATATTCACGCCTTCTATCAACAGGAGTGTGACGATTCGCTGCGATCCGGGTAAGACGATGTACGTCGCTGCGTGGGCGGATACGGCATCCGGTGCTGTCACAGACATGTTCGATTGTAGGTGCTACAACACATCGTAAGTTAGCACTCTAAACTTAGAACCGGATCCAAAGATAAACTCATTCGTTAATCTTATTTTCCATCTAGATACGGCGGCGAACAATCCAACCGCGTAGATTACACATTCTATGGTATGAAATCCGAAAAAAAACTTTGTAAATATGCTCATACGCTTTCGGCAGGTCTGGCCCCTAATACTGTGTCCGCAGCTCACGCCTATGAAATGGTAAGCGCCTTTTATTGATGGATTGTAGCAGACTAAGTGAACTGGCTCCTAGGTGTACAACCTTATAATGCAATGGCGCATGGCAAATAAAGAAGCCGTTGGGGTGAACGCGAAAAAGTAAGCCCAGCAAAATTCCGTTCGTTTTCTCGGGTACTGACCAAGATATCATCTACTTTAAAAGTGCGTATTGTCGCGGTATCGCAGATGGACTTCAGAGACTCTCACGTAAGGAAAAGAAACGCGAAGTGGAAGAAGCCAAGGCGGTCGAAAAGCGACGATTGGAGGACGCACGCAAGGCAGAAGAGGAACAACGACGAAAGGAGATAGAGCGACTCGAACAGCCGAAGCTTGATGAGTTCAAGACAAAAGCTAAAGTTGAGATAGAGGAAGTAAAGGAAGGCGCCAAATCGCCAGCTCAGTCCATTTCATCAGACCCAGACTCCAATTCTGATTCTGGCGATGGTGGCGACTACGACGACGACGAGGATGGCGGATACAATTCATACTATAATGACGGGCTTGATAATGGTGGTTTTGGCAGCGATTCCGATTCCGATAATGGATGGATGACCAAGGAAGGTGCCGAAGAAGATGCGATTCGCCCAGACTTTAAGGTGAAGGAGGAGGTTATTGACCTGGATAAAATAGACGTCCTGATGAACGAGACCGAGGAACGCGCGCGGCAAAAGGCTGAAAACCCAGACATTGATACCAGACTCGACGACAAAAAGAAACGCAAGGAGGAAGAAAAAGAGAAGACAGTGGAATCAGAAAAAGAAAAAGAAGAACCGCAGTGGAAATCGGCAGGAGCCCTCATCTCGTTCCGCGAAAGCGCGGTCACCCTCGCAGATGACTACCTGAAATCCATTAACCTGAAACTACGGACCGGAAGGAAACGAGCGCAGTTCAAGTTTTTGAACGAGAACGCGCAGAAAAGCTATGGCAAGGGCATAGAAGACGCGAAAAAGATTGACCTGAAGCGGAAGCGGATCAAGTCTGGGGAGGAGGATCGTATTTATTGAACTCAACTCTTTCCAATTTCTTATTCTTTTTTCTTTTATTACTTCATTATTTTTTGTATCATATCTTCATAAGTTCTTACCTTCGACTGTAATTTCTAGTGGGATTGTTAAGCCTCGCATTTTGATGTAGATACATGTATCTTGGACATTTCTTTCTTTTTTCTACTCCTTTCTTTGCTGCGTCTCACCATTGCTTGATCGACGGAAGTCTGCACCACAATAACGAAAGCGCTTCTTCTGCATCGAGTAGGAACCACCTGATTTTTACCATCTATGTCTTCAAATCTAGAACAACCCGATGGTTCCTTAACTAAAACTGATATTGACATTCTAGTGCGTCATGGCAGCGAGCTCATAGAGAAAATTTTCGATGCAGTCCAAGTCGACGAGCTCCTGCCTCTGATTAAGGATGCTCCATTATGGTACCAAGATGAAACGGGGAATTCCGCGTTACACGCTGCGGCATACAGACGGGACAAAGACCTAGTGAAGCTTTTACTTGATAGGGGCGCAGTGTGGAACGCTGGTGAATTGCATTCAATCATTCCTGCTGAACCTGAATTGAGCTTGTTAGTGGCACAGTGGATGGCCTCGGCAATACAGCGGGCGATGTAGCTCTTTCGTTTAACGACGAGGATAGCTACCGTGTTATCAGAGACGCAGGCTTACGATCTGGCGCGTACACAACAATCAATACCATCTTGAATTGGCGCTGACCTCAATATTTCAGAATTTCTGCTCACTCATTTAGCCACCAAAAACACTACTCCTACCACTCAATCCCATCTCGTCCTTAAAACAGACGATGCGACCGCAGCTGGCTCGACTGATACTTTCTTAAAGTCAAAACTCGCTTTTAAGAAGGACAATAACGGTCAGAATATATGTGTTGTAGAGGTAGGGGACGATGAAGTCGGAGTAATGATGGGTTGGGAGACGGATATCAGTAAAATTTCGTTTAAATGTACGAGTTCATTGACCTGACGAAACCGGAAGTGGAAGAAACCGTCAACAAAGTCTGTGATGGGGTTGGAGAAAGATATAGCGTCCTTAATGTCGGTTTTGGACTAGGTATCGTGAGTTTCAGAGTGACTATAAGCACTTTTGGAGACATTCCGTACTGAATACTACCCGTCAGATCGATTCTTTATTCCAGGCTCGCCAGACACCACCATCCCGTCATTATATCATTGAAGCTCATCCCGACGTATTGCAGCATATGCACGAGCTGGGCTGGTACGATAAACCGGGTGTGGTCATTCTTGAGGGCAAGTGGCAGGATTTTGTCGAGACAGATGAATTATTGTCTATCGGAGGATTCGACATTGTCTACACGGACACCTTCTCCGAAGACTACGGCGGTGAATCTGTTTTCAAAAGTATACCTCTATAACGCTGACAAGGTATCAATAGCACTTCACGAGTTCTTCGAACATTTGCCGAACCTAATGGCCGGACAAGAGTCACGATTCAGCTTTTTCAATGGCCTAGGAGCTACAAGTACGTGTTTCTTTTTTATCACTGCCCCATGCCCTTATGCACCGTCCAAGATGCGCTTTTCTATGACATCTACACGAATCTTGCCGAGCTTCATCTTTCGGATATTGGGCTGAACGTACTATGGAGCGATGTGGACTTGATGGCGAATCAGGCCTTGACAGACAAATGGAATGGAACACGATGTTATTTCGCAATGCGACACTACAGGCTGCTTGTTGGGCGCATGAAGATGTTATAGGAGTCAGTAGCTTGGTGACATTCCCTAATATCACACGTGTGTGTTGTTCCAAAGAGATCTCACCACGAAATCCGATGGATCAGGCGCAGAAACCTTGCTTAGGGCTTCGTTCAAAACAAAGCGCACTATATAAGGCATATATGAATATTCATCGCAACACAATCCAAAGATCTGTCCTCTCGTACCTGTCCTTTCGTGTCCTGGAATCAAATAAAAGCCATTGGATGGCAGTCCGGTAGACTCGTCTACAAAAACCCCCACCGTACCGGCTGGATGATCAAGCCATGTGAATGGAGCCACACCGCCCCGAGCAGATAAAGTGAAGGCGAGACCTTCGGTACTGGTGACCTCGATTTGGGGATCAACAAGCATTGCATTGGCAAGTGATATCGGTGTGAACTGCAATGAGTGTAAGTTTTAGGGGAAAGCACAGTACTGTGTCTGCTGCGCACGTATTGCTCCCCGGAGACAGTATCGCCTTCAATATTTACTGTGAAGTTTAAAAGCATGAAGGAGTCTGTTGCGTTGATGCCAGCCGGCAAAATTGATTGAAGTCCCGACGACGAAAAGATCACGCTGATGTTCAAACTCGGTATTGAGAACTCGCGAGTGGTTGAGCTTAGCATGTTTCCACTCCAATCAAACCAAGTCAGCTGCGCGCTTCCGTTCACTGTCTGCCATCGGTCCGAAAAGGCGATAATTTCGAGCGTCTCGTTGGAGGGTGTCCAGAATGGGTAAATTGAAACGGGCGAATAAGCACCAACTAGCGCATATTGAAGCACTTTCCACCGGCCGGAATATTCTATGCTTGACCAACTTACTCCCTATAAGAACTTAGCTTGCAAACTAGAAAAAGAGGTGCAATGTGGAAGAAGATACCTGCCAAATATCGTTTAGCTGCCAGACGAGTGAACCAAGGTTATTCTCTCCCAAGCCAGATCCTCGACGATACCATGCTATTTCAGAGACCATATTCAAGGCTTGGAACACCTGCGTACTCCAACACCATTGTGCAAACGTCTGATTGCTGTCGCTTGTTCCAGGCGTTGGGAGCCAAAGCTGGACCGCCTCTGTCATTTGTGACTGCCCTTGAGAGGCATTGGGATTAGGCCAAGCAAGCCCTCCGGCTGGAGGGTGATGATCGCGAGATGAAACGATGGTTGAATTGAATGAGAAATCATCCGGCAACGTGAGGACTTCGTCCCAGCTATAGAAGGATGGCATTGAATGGAAGCCAAATTCGTTGACGAACCGAGACACCGGGTACGTGCTGTAGTTGAATGCTTGCGAAGCATCGTAGTTGTAACGTTCTGTATTTGTGTGTTACAGGTTGTAAAAGTTTATGTTCAATGGCAAGACATACCACTGTTACCATATATTTCTCCCATCGTCTTGTTACTGAACCTGAGGATATATGGCTCGAGGCTCAAGTATCCGCTGGTAGTCGAGCAATCGGTATATGATATCTACATGTACCATTGTAAGTGGCTGCAAGAATAAAGAGAAGAACCCACAGATGATGTCTCATTGAGGACAATGTCGTGCAGAAAATCTTGGAACAATGTAACGAACTGGCCAATCATCAGATGATATACGACTAAAGGGGGACGATTTCTTACCTCGTTGAGGTAATGCGTCCCATTTGCAAGTGACACGTTGACTAACTCGACAATGCCTTCGATCTCATTCCCACCGGCCCACTGAGCATTGCTTGGGTGACGATTGACCCGCCTCACATTCTGTCTCACCTCAGGAGCAATGGAGTCCAAAAGGAAGTCATTAATGGGATAGAGCTCATCTGAAAAAATGAGTTCAGACCAAGCTAAGATACCGAGTTCGTCACACAAAGAATAGAAATCGTATATTCCCGTCTCTTCGTCGGATGGTTGGTAGATGCCACCGCCCCAAATGCGCAGCTATAGAAACTATGAGAGCCAGCTAAGTCATAGTTCATTGCAACATACCATATTTTGCCCACTTAATTTTGCACTTTCCAAAATCCAGCGGGCCTGGGCTGTCGTCATCCGGGCATAGAATGGATCGAAAGGTATGATGTTTGTGCCCAGGCTATAGAAAGCCTTCCCGTTTATCTCGAAATGATACTGATCGCCTGGTGTGATTCCTCGCAACTCCACATCACTCTGGGAATAAGGAT
Organism: Hymenochaete sp. R1; assembly: GCA_019400425.1. Taxonomy (NCBI): domain Eukaryota; kingdom Fungi; phylum Basidiomycota; class Agaricomycetes; order Hymenochaetales; family Hymenochaetaceae; genus Hymenochaete; species Hymenochaete sp. R1. The sequence continues at coordinate 154,169 of JAFREE010000047.1, forward strand.
CTTGGATGAGGACGATGGTACGAAAACCTGTCGTCGTGGTGAAGCTGACATTTGATGGCTGGAGTGTCACTGTTACGTTATAAAGTTTTGGTTCTCCAAGATTATGTGGAAACCAGCGCTCAGGGATGGAGTCTGGAATATTAAAATTGACTGAGACCAAAGTTGGCTGAGAAATGAGGGCTGGTATCTGTGGTATAGAAAGTGCATCCGATGTGACGTTTATCTCCGGGAAAGCGATAACAATAGTCGGCTCTTCAATGGTTTCTAAAGAGCGTAGCGCCAGTGTTACGTTGACCACCCAATCTACGGTCTCATCAGGGGCAATCGATGGGTGTTGGCCTACTTTCGAGATCTCTATGGACTTCTCTTCAAAGAAAAGGGTTGGTCCAAAAGTCACCGAGGACGAAGAAGACGCGACGTCACTCAAGTTGCTATCTGAACTTAGGGCAATGAGGTACGCCGGCTTGAATATGCCGCTTGGAACAAAAGCTGGACCCTATTCCGACATTAAACTTTAGAAAGCGAGCAAAGTATTTATTTGATTTTACCCAATCCCATCCGAAATCAGAAGCTGTCTTTCGTACGTATGGGTGGCCGCCTGGATACTCGAACTGTGAGAACTTTTTCAGATTCGGAAAAAAGATGGATTTAGCGAGCGACTCACGACAGAGTTTCCAGCAGGAAAGGTCTCCATGTCTGGTCGCCTGCTAACGTTCAAACCATATGTCGCTGCCGCCTCAAATGTAAGGGTGAGGTTGTTGTCACCATTCATTGGTCCATTCGCAAGAATGTCGGAGATATCAAAGGTGTATTGCGTGAATTGGTTATTTACCCACGCCAATGGACTCCCAAGCAAAGACTTGAGAAGGAAAAAGTGAATTGGCCGACGGTCAGATGGTCACAGGCGCGAACACGCATGAAACTCACAATATTAGCAATTGTGTCGATGCCGTAGAAGACAAGTAAGGCCTTCGACTCGTTTGCGCCCAAGTTATTTAAGGCTGGTGCTATGTCTGCGGTGTATGTCCAATTCTCGTTTGCCACCCATCTCTGAGTAAAGTCTGTGCACCATATTGACTTGTCAACATGCCTAGCGGTAGAGCGACTCGAACTCGGACACACTCACCATTTGCACCTAAAAGAGGTTCAGTGATGATTCCTGCCTCCAGGAGATCAAGGTGTGCTTGCGAAGGGACCCGGCCAGGAATGACAATCGAAGAATTAGAATTCTTCAAGCTCCATTGCAATTCTGAGAGACTGAATTTCTGCGCAGAGGCACAAAGACAGAAATTAAGTATCGCGACAAGTAGAGAGCGCATAATCTACTCCTGGAGGAACACTGGCGGTGGATCAAGAATTTGCTCGTTGGGGAGCGCTCGCCACCACGGCATCTTATAGAGCTGAAATGCATCCCATGACATTTGAGAAGCGTGACGGCTCCGCTTGCCCGCTAAAATTGTACGGGAGAAGCATCTCGAAGTTCGGTGTTTATCAAAAAAAATTAAAGGAGGCTTTGTCTTAAATCAAAATATGTATATGGCATCCAGTATGGGACGTCAGACACCTAAAGCTTATTAGTACTGCGAGGGTCGTCACCTACAAGTCAAGTCATAGCTGTATCAGAGTTCATACTTATGGCAGAAGAAATTGTCTAGAGTCCAGAGAAAGAATGAGATGTCGGAAGTCAGAAATATCAAAATAGAACAGCTTACTGAGACCTGAATGTGTGATTAGTTGGAGCACGACACCGAAAAAAGATTTAACGTGATTCTTGAATCCCAACTAGTGAGCGAAGGCCGAGGCAATCCAAGCATCTCTTCCTCTTACCACTACCTTCCCGATTAGGACATTGTTGAGCCAGAGCTCCATCCCTCATCGTTCAAGTTAGTTTTCTCCGCATTAAGCCTCTACTCACCACCTCCACACGTCCAATATGGACAAACACAAGCCCTCTGGTCCACCACCAGAGGACACGCCTATGCCTCTCTCTACTATAGGGGA
>JAFREE010000048.1:0-153815 GCA_019400425.1 Hymenochaete sp. R1
CCCCCCCCCCCCCCCCCCCCCCCCCCCCCCCCCCCCCCCCCCCCCCCCCCCCCCCCCCCCCCCCCCCCCCCCCCCGCGGGAGAATGATCGCATCTCAGTTGACTGAGCGCCTTTTCGTCACCGTCACCATTCTTATCGTAAACAAATATCAGATTATTATTCACTTTGTATGACAGTCATTATACTGTGGAAAATGCCTGATGGTTGAAGAGGAAGAAAAATGGGACGGATTGAAAGGAGGGGGAGTGAAATTAAGATTTAAGAAGATGGTATGGAACATGACGAAAAGATATTTATACTTTGCTATAGTTTGATGTCCATTCATTATAAAACTCGGATTGGAACAACTGTAGGATGCGTATAAGGAGAGAAGACGAATGGATGTTGATGCAATAGTGATATGGCGAAGCTATAAATCAAGGGAAGGAGGAATGCTAGAATGTTCATAAATACAAAATCGGTTCAACTTGATTTACGCCCGCAGATGCGAATAAAGGAGGCCACAGTCCATCATTTACACCGTCCTTGGCGCGAGTTTGACAAGGAGAGTCCGCTGAATCTCTTCGTGATCGTTCCCGAAATATCGCCGGGTTGAAAAGCTCCAGTGGATATTGCCCACGATCCATGTCTCAAGAGCACTTAGGAACCGCGTAATGTCTGCATCCGTCTGCCGCCCGAAGGATGGCAGTTTCTTCTTGTCACTTGCAAAGGTTTTGAGAAGGGCTTGGAATTCGGAGCCGACAAAGTCTACGGCTTGCTGCAGATTACAGTGTTTCTCCTTTATGATGACTGTGATGATATTTGAACAGGAATGACCTTCTCGGGCTTGCTCCATATTGTAGGAATAGAGATCCTATGAAAAACGTCAGTCATCTAACTCGTCATTCGACTGCGGGCTGTACTCACATTTGCAAGAGCAATCATATCAACTGCACCATAGAACATCCGTTTAAAAATACGATTTTCAAATACCTGGGTTTAAAAAGACGGTGAGGACAGACCTACTCATTGTATAGCCTCCAGTACGTACCTCGTTTGGAAGGTCAAATCCAAAACAATATTCAAAAAGACTGAAACACAGACGCAATGCTATGTTCTCTCTCCGCAGGACCCTGTATTCTTCGAGGCCAAGGACTTCCCCGCGTTGACGGAGCTCTGCTTCCCAGCAAACGGCATCAATGTAATCCCTACAGCTTTCGACAAGCCGCTGCATAGACCTGGGCCCAATTTTCAAAAGCAACCTGGAACGGAAACTGATACGCGGTCAGATTTAGATCTTCTGATGCATATGTCCATTCAAATCTCCATACCTGGCAGTCATGCGAGAAATGATAGTTCCATCGCATTTCACGCCGTTGAGTGTATTCAGGAAGGATGCCATCGTTTTGGCGGCCTCGCTCGACGTTTGGTCGTCCGTAATTTCGTCGAGAGCAAAAAGGAGACTGATGAAATCGAGGCAGGTGCGATACTCTTCGTCTCCTGCGTACGGATACGTATGTGCCACGAGAAGGTCGGCATTAGAGTGAATGAAAATCTTGCGCTTTCGGGGAGAAAGAACCTTGAAGCTATCGAACCAGGCTAAGGACTCCTGTCCTGCTCTTTGATAGTTCGTTTTTGTTGAAGCGCGACATGCAAAGTCGCACATTGCTAACAGGTCTGGTAGCCTAAAGGCAAAGGGCATCGATGTCATGACCATGGTGACGATAGACTGTGCTGTGCTCGGACGAGAGGTTAGGAGAGTTGGATTTTGGATTTTAGTTCCCCCCACAAATTCTTTGACATATTTATACTTTAGTGAGGCACCATTCTCCGTTCTTACCTTGTACTGTCATACGGCAGTAATCAGATCTCTTAATGGCCGTATGGTCGCTGATAATGTCATCCGCTCCACCAACGGTAGGAGGAGATGAAATGCTGTGAAGTCAGCCCGTGTGGCATTCGGCGGACGGGTCTTGCTGAGGTCGCCGGGTTTGTCAGGTAGAATGGCAGAGTCAGTAATTGTCTATGTTTCGATTTACAACGCATGAATCACGACTTCAACTCACCTGTGGTATGTACCTGTCGATTCGCCACGGACACCGTCATTCTCCGTTATCGTGTTTTGTTTTCTGATGATTTGTGGCGAGAACCTCAACATAAGTCCCAAGACGATCATCTATCTCATGAATCGAAAGTTTTCAAAGACCAGAAATAACCAGAAATAACTTGAGTTTTGTAGTTCAATCTAGTTTCTGGAGTAAAGTTCATTAGTCGCACTATGTTGTCCTCGGGGGAAGATTCATGTTATTCGTCCACTATTCGGCATGTAAACGACTGAGGCCGCGGATTGTCTTCCGAGGTTTCCGGGTGTAAGCACCTGGGATGAGTAGGGTCTGCTCTTGTTCACAAAGGACAGTGTAGGCCGAAACGCCAACGCCACTACCACAGTTGCGAAATCCCCGTCGCAAAGGGGCAGTAGCACCGCCGGTTTGCTCGGGTTTGAGGAGGTCAGGGAGCTATCTCTCGTAGACAGGTGGACGATCCAGCTGCCTACAAATGATTCTTGTTTGAGAAGTCTCGAGTACATTCCAGTATGCCTCTATACCAATAAAAAATAGGACAATATGCGGAATGGGGTGAGGGTGTACGTTGAAAATGAAATTGCTAAAAATTAGTAAAATTGTCTAATTTTGTGTGTAGATGATCACGTGACTACCGGGATCACCTATCGCATTTCCGATATTTTCCGATAGCTTGGCTTCCCTGCTTCCGTCTCCCTTTCTTCCAGTTTGTTTGCACGCGTAATTATGCTCTTTCAAGCTCACTGATAACACAACACTACAATAGCGTCGAAGACGCCAGTCATCTTGTACGATATCTTGGGCAATTCCGAAAGATGTTTGCACCGGCTGTGGATCCTTTTCTGTTGGCAAGAGAAAGCAAATTGAAATGATTGTGGCCCCTCACTGCAGTGAGTCATCTTCGTTGGCTCCTCCGATTTGCTCGTAATTCTGGAATCAGTATACACGAGCAGCAGGTTGCATCTGGAGTCTTATGAAATACCGAAGATATCAAGAAAAACAGTCATGCTTTTTTCGCCCTTGCTTGACTTATGAGCGCTTGAAGGATAGACGCCGAGAACATAACTACAATGTATTGACCACTTATTGTAAGGACAGCACCCGTCACCATTCTGATCACGCATTTATCTCGGGATGCTAGGCACCAACCATAGTTATGACGGACAGGCGCCTTTCAGAAAGGTGTTTACGAAGTTTGGTGTAATTCGACCCGGTGAACTTGTTTCATTGCCTGTACTCTTGATCGCCTTGATTTGCGGTCAGGTTAGATTCGAACGCGCGCTGCCATCGGCCTTCAAAGTCGCTTTGTTTACAAATTTTAGTAAATCCGAAGTTAAGTAACTTCTGAGCTTTGCATTTGGAGATTCTTCTATCACAGTGCAACTCTCGGGGCGCGTACTAGTGCCGTAGGGAACATTCGAGTTTATCCATGCGTTGCTCAAGATCCAGAAACAAAGACATAAGGGCGAGGGTTCGCTCGAAGCTCGTTACAATCGACCAAGCGAAGCTTTTTGATTCAGGCTGCTCGTTCTGGAAGCTGTGTTGCAATGTTTGTGGCTCACGCGCTCTTGATCTTAGATTGTCGCTCACAGACTGTCTTCATCACGAATACTCCCAGCTTAGGGATTACTTCCGTGAACTCCGAAGTTGTCTGCTCTGTAATTGAAGACATCGTTAAGTTGCCGCCGTCCTCCGTGTCCGACGTGCAACAAGCGCGTTGCTTTCCGACTTGGGAAGCAACGGGCTTGAAACGTGGAAGGAGCACCGCCGTGAGAGACCGTCGCCGTTGCCTCCGCGTCCGATACGCATGGCTCTCGGGGCTCGGAACGAAGTTTAAAACCGCTTCCGATGTCTCGACGCGATTTGACTGGAGTCAGAATCAGTCAATCTTGAACTCCGTACCCCCTTCGGATCCCGAGATGCTCCTCTATTACTTGTGTTGGATGCGGCCAGCAATGCTTGCTAAATCTTCATTGGATGGCTTTGGACACTCATCAAATATCATACTAACCGAGTGCCGTCCAACCCGTAAGTCCGACCCAAGGCGGGCTCTCGGAGTGCGGGTGAAATTTTCAATAAATTAATCCCTTGAGCATTAGCTTAATGACCGAGATTTAAGACCTATCAGGAACCTATTTTAGGTGAGCGTAGAAGAATAGAGTTCTGTTTTATACAAGAAAGTAGTGTAACATCCATCCGTAACCCAGTCCGTACAAAGACACTTTCTACATAGAAGTAATGGATCACAAACTAAAACAGCCTAATGCGCATTCATCAACACCAGCATACTCCATGAATACCATGGTAAGGTCAAGTTATCATTTTGCACCGACACTGCCTCAAGCAGTGCACAGATACCCATCGCTGAGACATATCGGACCGTGTTGAACGGTTCGACAAGGCCAACTATTCGCAAAAGCCAAGCAAAGATGATCACTGAAGCGACAAAGGCAATGCTTCCTTCTACGGTTTTACCTGAGGTGGACGACCAGCGAGTTCTTCCTATTCGTCTTCCAACAAAGGATGCCTAATTCGTAAAGTCGATATTAAGTATTTCATCATCATATTGCTCAAGTCTCTTACCATAGCATCTCCCACTCCAAGAACTAAAACTCCGGTGAATTCCAGCAAGTTCGTATGTCTTTGAATGTTGTCAATTCTCGGACTGGAATGAGATGCATATCGACGCTTACCCCTCAAGCCATATGGAGCTCGCACACCCCGTCAATAGGTAAAAATGACTCATAATAGCCGTTCCACTGTCCTTCTCATCAAGAAACTCGGTCAGGAAGACATGTATCGCCGCTCCAAAGGGATATAAAGCAAAATATCTGAGATATTCAGCAAATGTGAAGATGGCGAAGGCCACACTAAAGCAGAGATGCGTGAAAGCTGGCTACAAGCAGAACATTACAGAGCGGTCAGTAATGAAAAAAGGCCCGTGCGGATGCACTTACGTCGACAGCAATGCCTGGAATAAACATGATGACCGCAAGCGCGTGGAAGAATTTCCGTCTTCCGTTAAGACTGAGGGTGGGTAGCTTCTTGTCTGCTGCTTCAAGGAGGTCTGTAGCAACTCCAGAGACAGAGACATTGCCATTTGGAAGGATAGGGACCAAATGTGGACTGCCAAAAGGTTGTGAAGCATTGATGTTCAATGGATCTCCCTCAGAGAGGCTGCCATTAACTGTTACATGGGGCGACGCAGCGAGACCGCTCGATGTTTGACCATGATGTAACGTGTTCTCTGTGTACATGCCTGTAACGGGAGGCAAATTCCCTTTATGTCGATACTTCCTTGAACGTGAAAGCTGCCTTCCCCATACCGCGACACTCACGACAGTGAGCATTATCCAGTATAACAATAAAGCTGGCCTTGTCCATTTGTTTTTGCCTTCGAGTATGAAGAACACCGTCCATAGCCACGGATCACGGCCACCCAAGCACCAGCGCATCCACATACCAAGCATACCGCCCACAATGAGCGCAGCCCCCACGTAAAACCCAAACGCCAAGAGTCTTCGATGCGCTTGCTTTTCCTTAGGAAAGCGAAGTTTACGAAGCGGCCTTTGGGCAATATGGCGCGATAGGTATAACAAAGGCGATAAAAGAACACCGACGAGAATAGACCCCGGAATGAGTGCCAATTGGAAGAAAAGCAGAGGCGTCGGAAATCTGAAGGTTTTCAGATACAAGGTTGTCACGGGCCATATCTATTATTTGAAAGCGGCGTTAGAGGATCTTCGACCTGAATTGCTTTCGTAAATAACGCACTCTCGCAATTGTCACATGTACTGCCTCTACGAACAATATGACAGCACCAAATGTAATTAGCCCTAACTCACCCAAAGTTAGGCTATGATGGGCTAATCTCATCGCGAGATATAGCGTAAACTGATAAAAACAAGAGCTCGCGAGCACATCAAAATGCGAAAGTTCTAGATTTACTCAGTAAGTTACATTTTTTCCCTTGAAGAATTGAATCAATTCAAAACCTTACCATTCCAAATGCCCAATTTAGTTAATACGAAGCCGTGTTTCGTTGCGACTGCCGCGAGCGTTGTGAGCACAGAGAATGAGACGTACAGTCGTGATCTCAGCCATTCGCTGCGTGGAACACTAGCACGTTCGGATTCCAAACATGCGCGCCGAGATCTGCAGTAACCTTCGTACATGCGGGATGCAAAAAGATGGACTAGAAGCAAGGACGATGTGAGACTGGACAACTGGACAAGAGCGTGCCTTGATCGGAGAAGCGACTCCGCGGCACTACTTGCATTTGGTCGGGGAAGCATAATCGGAAGCTCTATGAACCAGTTTATCGGGAGCGGGGAACTGGAAGAATTGGTTATCTGTGCATTTTGACTAGAAGCATAGAAGCACGCTGTGGAAATAAGAGGTCCTAAGAGAAGAGCAGTCAAGACTCCGTCATCTGTACTGTCCCTGTGGTAGATTTATATCAGTTCCCTCGACTTCTTTGAATATAAGAGGCGATCACCTGTAGTTCTTAGGTACTGTCATCCAAACATATCCAAAATCATCTTTTCGAATCGGAAACACATTAAAAATAGACGTCTTTCTGTTCACCATCGGAGATGCCGATCGGTACCGCCGAGAGGAACGAGATGGGGAGCGTTTCGCAGGAAGTGCTTTAGGGAGTGAGAAGTAGGAAAGATGTGTCCAAATGAGATAAATTATTGAAAGAAAAATGACCCCTAATAGTTCTATTTTAAAAAACTTGTGAGCATGGATTTTCAATGAAACGACGACTGCTCTCACCCAGTGCGATCCAGTTATCTTCTTCTGGGCCACGCCATGTCTTTTCTATTCCGGTCAAAAGCGAACCCAATAGAATTAGGTTTTCGACCGCTTTCCGAACATCGCCGGATGCTTTGATCGTTCTCTTCCCCCATGGAAAAGGAAGGGATACACAAAACGTATTCGGAAGAACACATTTAGAGGAAGCTGGTTGTGTAAATTGCTTGCCTCGTATTGTGTGGACAGGAGAAGCAGTTCGTTTCATGGGCTGTTGAGGGCTTGCCACTAAGTTCTTGATAACGGGTGAGCGTGACCGCCTTCCGGTCGAAGCTGGTTGATTCAAGGACGGAGAACTACTTCTACTTGAGGCATCGGTATCATTTTGTTTCGGTGTTTGAATGGTATACACATTTGATGAGGGGCCGGAGTCCGCGACAGAATTGGGAGTGTGTTGCTGGTGTGCATAAAGTTTGAAATCCTCGTCCTCTGACGTTGAGCTTTCGCTGGACTGGGAACTATAGAGTCATATAGTCATTGGGATAACATGACTCAATAATAGAGATAAAAGATGGTAGCGCACCTTGAAGACCCTCCTTGATAGCTTGTACTCCAGTCAAGCGGCGGCTTTGCATTCGTGAGTGGCGGTGGAGGCCTACGTCTGGTGCTTCTAGTCGCCACTGACGATGTGTTTCCCCTCGGGGGAGAGGGCGACGAGCGCGAGCGACCCAGTTTGACTCGAAATAAAGATTAAATGAGGGCTTGTCGAGTGCAAGACGGAAGTCGGAGGCAGAGAACTGAGGCAGGAAAGTGACGCGACGGTGCTGACGGAACGGACACGACAGATCACGTGTTAAAATATTCCAAATTTGGATAGATACACGGTCATTAACCGAGACGCGTCCGAGTCAAGAACGTCGCGTGCGCCTTCAAGACGCCTTGGCTGCCAACGACCATCACCATTCAGCGCTCTTCGTATATCTTTTTCTTGCTCTTTCGAAATAGGTCAGCGTTCAGACTCGATCGGAGCTTCTTTTGCGCTTCTTCTAGGATGGATCCACAGACAGAGAAAGTCACATACCTTGAAGATCTTCAAGTCAGTAAAGAGGAGACGAAAAAGGACGTGAAAATAAATGACGAGAACTCGTCAATGCCATCATCTCAGGAAAAGAAAGAAGCGGTCAAGACTGCTGTAATCACTGGAAAAAGGCAACTGACGCTATTGGAGATGGCAGGAGGGAAAACAAAATCTTCCCATCCGCCCGCGAAGAAACAAAAACTGACAAAGACGGGATCATCTTCAAACGCCTCCGATGCCACTTCCGTGTCCACACCGACCAAAGTATCGAACTCCGGTCTGAAGCCTCTCAATTCTATTCCCTTTTCCATGATGGCCTTCAAGGAGTCGCTGACGGAGGAAGAAAGGAACCTTTTGGCACTTGAATCTGAGACCATGGGGAAGAGCTGGTGCGATTATTTCTCGCATCCTTCCTGTCTCATATTTCGCTTACCCAAGACATTGAAAGGCTCAAAGTCTTGTCCGATGAGATCAAGAAACCATACTTTATTTCTCTCAAAAAGTTTCTGTGGTCCGAGGGTGTAATGGGGCCTCAAGACAAGTGTACGAAAGTGTTCCCTGCTCGTACGTCATTTGATTACTTCCGAGAAGCCGTTTTATATCTCGATCTTGATCATTTGTTTACCTTTAAAAATGTCCGACTCTTCTACTGCTTAATGGGGAGTAGCAAACAACATTTATGCCTGGTCAAACACGCCCTTGGGACGTGTGAGGGTGGTCATCATCGGGCAGGACCCATATCACGGACCAGGACAGGCACATGGTAAGCACACTCTTCATGCTTTCGTTCATTCTTCGACATCGGAACAAACTTTTAAGTCCTTGATCAATGGAACTTCCTTGCGCTGTCCATCAAGGCTCAACTCGCATTTTTCTTCACGTCGATTGTAAGAACTCCGCACTAAGTTCTACATATCCAAAGGTCTATGCTTCTCAGTCCCTCGTGGTATTGCAGTTCCTGGGTCCTTGCGGAATGTAAGCACGTCAACTTATCGCACTTTGCTAGGAGTTCATTCAAAATCCACTTGATTAGATATATTCCGAGATAAGGAACGAATATCCATCCTTTACACCGCCGAAGCATGGGTAAGTGCGCTGCGCCAACTTACGGGCATCCAATCGCTCTTTTTTCACAACTTTCCTATCGTCGCATATCCCGTCCTTCCTTTCACGCGGGCTCATGCCTCAGTTCACGTTTCACGCTAACCTCAGAATTTTCCTTCTTACAGAAATCTATCTGCATGGGCTCAATCGGGGGTCCTGCTCCTGAATACAGCATTGACAGTACGAAGCGGGCAAGCAGGCTCTCATTCAAAACGTGGATGGGAAACTTTTACGGACAAAGTGATCGAGATCGTGGACAAGTACGGTGGTTCAAGCCTCGGTGATACGAAGGGTTGTAGTCGGGGCATCGTATTCCTGGCCTGGGGAGCGTGGGCTGCAAAACGGGTCGAGAAGCTCGACAAGGTGTGTGTTGTGTTTCCTTCCTTTTGGTAGAATCCTCGTTGCTGTTCTAGAAGCTCACAGGTCGAGTGACCATGTGTGTTTTATGGGTATCTGGACTCGCTTTCTTTTCCCCCTTTTTCGTCTCTTTTCGCGCGCCACTGACATCGTTCAATTGTCCGTTCTTATCAATCGCAGAGTAAACATCTGATCCTTCAAAGCGCCGTAAGTTCCATTTCTTTGAAGTTTACTCAATCCCGTTGTCTCTTTTTAGCAAACGGTTTATGTACTGCTCAATCGCCTCCCATTTATTCTCCTCCACCCCCACACTTCCCTTATGTTGCATGCATGTTGATGACTGATCCCTGCCGCTCGTTTGTATAGCATCCTTCCCCTCTAAGCGCTTCGCGTGGTTTCATGGGAAATGGTCATTTCAAGAAGGCAAACGACTGGCTACATGAAAAATATGGCGACGAAGGAATGATTGATTGGTGCAAGCTCGACGTCGACGAGCCGAAGTCGAGCGAGACCGGCTGAATATTGAGTTGTTCGTGTGGCTTACGTCTTCTCCGTTTGGTGGGGGAGGTAGGTTTCGGACGGCCACTAATTGACACCGGTCTGACGGCCGTCGAGAGCCCTGCCACATTCCTTCAGGTTCCCCTCTTCACATTCAGTTTGATTACCTCACTTTTTTCTCGTTATTGCGTTCATATCGCTTGCACCGTGGGCTTCTACAATATCCTGCTTTGTGTTAATTGAATACTTTGGATATCATTCTAGCACTGACTGTTACGTAGAACGCTTTCAAGATGGCATCTTCTCTTCACGTCCAAAATTCTAAGGACGCCTTCTTGCCTTAAGGAAACTAGCACCCTCTGAACACGCTTACTTGGTCTGGCATCTCAGAAGCCATGCGCCAGCACCAGTACAATGGACGCTCCTGGGGGATCAACCATAAAAATAATCCGAGGGCAAGGGTCATGAGCAATAGGGAAAGTATGAACGTGAAACAGGAGGTTACTTTCTTGAGGGCCGACTCCCCTTCAAGATTGTTCACCAAATAAAAAAAAATGCTGCCACTAAATCGGCCAAGTCGTTGATTAAAGACCTGTATCTCCGCACTAAGCAATGCTGTACTCGATCTATCGTAAAGCAGGACAGTGCCTTTCGGCATCAGACATACTTAACACGGGACGTAGGGCAATCAGCGAAACGGGCCTACCCATACCCCCCTCTCTTTCTTCTAGCACTACTCGAGGCACTCCATACCATCCGGATAAGTATTTCCCGACAGCAAATTTACCGAGTCAATTTACCACTCAAATTTTTGCCTGTTATTTTTGGGTATCATCGTCACCGCGTCCTTCCCGTTTGGGAATTTAGGTTTGCCTCCGTGCTTGTCGGCAGAATAAGCATCCCACAATGCAAAACCACCTAAAAATTGAACCGAAGCAGCCGAGTAGTACTCCTCCACCCCTGAATTCATGCCGTCGCCCTTCCCTGCTCCTGTGGGTCCACATTGGACCCGCGCCGTCCCGTTCTGTATCTTGTTTCTCCTCCTGTCTTGCGTTCAACAACGAGTCGAGCACTTCAAGCTAACCATAGCCAGGTCCAGGACGGAGCCAAAAACACAAGGCGCTCGAGCCTTGACGTGTTGTCGACGTCTCATTAAGCGAAGACAAAGGGACGGATAGTGCATGGTACGGAGCCGGTACCGATCCCGGGAAATATTGTGAAGAAGCAAGCAGCGAAAGTTTTCTTTTCTAATTTCTAAATTTCTTTTCGGGTGGCATGAGATAGGTCTGAGGTTGTCCAACGGGAGGGCATTAATATTGTCCAGCAGGTCAGCTGCAGAGGTTGAGTCCTGAAATAGAAAGGATCTCCCCGACTAGCCTTTATCAGAAGGAACTGGAAGTGGCGCCGGGTACCAATCCCCTACTCAATCCCCTCATGACGAAGCCGAGCACCGGGAGATGCAAATAGTGTATTAATTTTTAAGAATTCGAGGGTCGCGTTCGCTAAAAATCTCGAAGAACGTCTATCGTACGCAGCACGAATTAGAGTAGCACGAACAGCGCGCCAACAGCTTCGAACTGTCGGCGCCTGAACTCGAAACACCGAAAACAGCGAGCCCGCCTTCAGACCTCAACTCCAACGTTCACGGCATCGGGATCATCCGTCTCCAAAGATAGATGCATGCTACTATCGATACGATACGTGAGCTTATACTAGAAGAATCACCAGCGGTGTGTTCGAGCATCGGTGGCGACATGGGATCGGATGGGGATGATAAGCGAGAGCACTGTCTTGGCTTTGGAAGGAAGTTCAGATCATCAAGATACGATGGGGCAAGGGGCCAAAGTCCAGTGATATATTCTTTTTTTCTCTACGAGGTATCTTTTGTAAGTTTGTATTGCTACGGAGACAACGTAAACCAGAAATACAATCCAAATGAATGCATCATGCCACTCGGTGGTCATGAGAAGAAACAAAAAAAAATGATGCAGAGAAGCCGATGCGACGAGACGAGTAAATGATCCTTGCCATGACCTTTTCCTTCTTTTGACATTCTTTCCCGTTGTTTGTTCCCTTTGTTGACGCGACTTCTCCGTCATCAGCGCGCGACCATGATCCTCCACCCACCACCGCCAGCGCCTGCCCGCCCGAAGCCGCCTCAGCACGAACATAGGAAATCCCGTCCGAAAGGCATCAGACATTGCATATGCCAATGGTGATGATGATGGCATATCGATGACGTTCGTTCGCAACTTTTCGGCGCGAGTTTTTCCCACTAAATCCATCCCCGCCCCCTCGCCACCGATGAATCGGTCAGTCGCGTGAACAAATCAAAATTAAATGCGGGCGGTACGCTTTGCTAGGCGAAGGCGGAAGAAGAACAGCCGAGAGATTGAATGCCGAAGGCACCGTGTCATTGTTTGTGCCAGTGTAGTAGGGTAGTAAGTAAAGGGACCCCTTCGTCACTTCGTCGGGCATCATCACGTTCGGTAAACAGCTCCGTCCATGACCACACACAAGCCATGAAAAAAATCCCACTCGCAAGCAAACATCCTCTCATCAGTTCGACCGACCGGCGGCGTTCGTAGCCTTGTTCTCCCCCTCTTTTTGTTCTTCCTGCTTCAATGCGAATACTGCGGTCGTAACGGAATGAATGGGGTGCGCATGGGCGCTCTCGCGTCAGTGTGCACTGTCTGATCTTCCGCCCCCCGAGCCCCTTCCGAACCCTTGACCGGGTGCAAATCCAACTTGAAAACCAGGTCCCCGCTTATACTGAAGAGTCCGCATAGCCGTCTGCCCATCCGTCCAATCGATCATCCATTCATTCAATCCATTCTACCGCCGGCCGAGTCCCCTTCGAGTCCTTTATCGATTAAGGGAAAAGAAGATCAGGTCTGGCGGCGAGCTGGTGATTCGTAGACAGGCGATTGCTCAGACCCAGAAAACCCCGAGCGCCCACCCCCGGATCCAGACGGGAGGAGTCTTGGAGCGGGGGCATTGCTATAGTGGCCATGGCCGGACGACTGCTGCGAAAATGCTGATGTTGCTGTTGTTGCTGCTCTCTGCGGGTACGAGGAAGTAGAGGAAGAATGTGCGGAAGGATATGCGTCAACGTACTGCGGATGATGCTGAGAAGGAGGATCGTGAATTGACCTTCGTAGACCCATCGCCATGCTCAGGCCGACAGGCGGAGATGATACTGTCCCTACAGGCGACACAGGCGTCGCATTGGTGTTGGTGGTGTAGTGCCCATGGGCGGCGTGCGAACTCGAATGGCCACTTCCACCGCCGAGTGCGGAGTCCAGGTGATGATGCGGGTGTGAGTGCGTCGTCGGTGAAACGTGGTGGGGAATCCCCCTGCTGCTCGGTCCTGCCCCCGCTCCTGATCCAGGTCCGCCCCCGCCTCCGCCGCCTCCGCCATGGACATTGGCAGATGACATTCCCGCCACCGAGTAGAAAGACGGCTCGTCCCGGGAAAAATTGGAGGCCGAGGTCGAAGTGGAGGACCTGTCGGCGTTGTTGCTGGCAGATTGATGGTAGCTCCCCGATGCTCCCGGAGCGGGGAACAAGGAACCGGTCAAGGGCGAGCGTGTCTTCGTTTGGGGAGTGCCGCTGCCAAAGCGGAAGTGCGGATCGGTTCCGAACGAAGAGGAAGAGGGGGTGTTTGGATCGAGCGAAGAATGAAAGCCTCCGCCGCCCCCGTCCTGCTCTCGAGTGGGATACCCGGGATCTTGCGAGAACTTGAAAGGGATAAGGTTGTCACTCCAGTGGCCGCTGGAGCTGTCGGCGCCGAGATGGGTGTTGGATATATGCTGGACGACCGATTGAGGGGAAGAGTCGTTGGTGAGCGGAGAGAGAGATCCGTCCGCCTCCCGTGATGAGAGGGTTGTTTCGGAGGTCGGACGCATGAGGTGTTTCGGTTTGTCCTTGCCTGTCGGTCCTCGGCCAAGGACCGGGCGGTGGGAAGGAGGAAGACCGAGCTGGCTGCGTAGATTTTCGTTCTCTTGCTCTAACTCCGCGACTCGCTCTTCTAATGCCTACAAAGAGCTCAAGTGAGCTCGCCTGGGTCATCATGCTATGGGGGGAGGGAGTAGGAGGAGATATTCTGTATGTTACCTGAAGGTGTGCGGCTCTACGAGCACGGAACGCACGTTGAACATCGCGAGCTCGATTGGGGGGAAGGTTATCATTGCGCTTCCTACCTCTCTTGGACGACATGTTGATGACTTAATGAATCGAGGGGGATAGAGAGATGCAAAGTAGTGGTACAAGGGAAGGGCAACAAAGGGGGGAAAGGTGGGAAGCGGCGGGGGAGGACAAACAAGCATAGATGGAGGATGTAGGGGAGGCATTTTATATAGATAGATGAGCGTAGTGTTTGAGAAGATTAAAGAAGAGAGCTAGGTTTAGGAAGCAACCAGCTGCACCGGAGCGGGTAAGTTACAGTCAGAGAGGTATGTGTGTATGCTCACGGGGAGGCTCTGCCCAGCGACCCTGAGCCTGGACTTGAACTTACATATTACACCCTCCGTCCCCCTCCTGCCCCATATGCGGTCGCCTTAAGCTTTTCGTATGTCGATCTGCCTATATTTTACTGCATCTTATACGTACTCTCTTATTTCTTATCCTTCCTCCTTCCATATTCAATTTTTAACCTCGCTTTGCGTCCGAGTCCCAGGAGCTAAGCTCAGGAGATAGCTTATAGCGCGCCATCCTACACCCCCTCCCACCTGCTCCCTTTCTTTTCCCTCATGCTCCCCCCCTTCTCGGCCGTTGTCATCTATAAACAACGTTGGTCCACTCCATCAGCATTTGAATCCATATTCATGATCATCTCCGATGACCCTTCGCCCTGTCTGGCTCTTTTTCGCACCTGCCTGACAACAGCGTACTCACGCCTCTTCCTGTCTGTCCGTTTCACTGGGTTTCACTAGCTGATCTCCCCACTCGCTCTTGCCTTCCATCTGTCTGACCTGAACTTGTATGCTAAACACTCTTGTCGCTTCCCCCCCGAGCTCGGGCCCTCCGACTTGAACGTTGTCATGATAATCACGTCTGTGGGTAGACGCAATAATGTCGGTCAACGACGGTCGGCATGACCGAGGCGAGAACAAAGCTGCAAAAATAAAGGGGCTCAGGCGCCCAGACAATGCTGGGAAGACTGAGAGAGAGCCCCATGAGGTGCTTTACGTTCCACACTGTATTGAGTTCCGTGCAGTGTCCACTCGATACTCGGCTAACGAAATTCGCGCTGGTACTGCGGATAACTGCACAAAGCGTGAAAACCCAACGTGACTGTTCGTGATTCGAGGGTTTCTTCTCCGCGCTGTAACTGCTAAGCGATTCAATGCTCAGGACATGAACTTATCGGGGGCTTCTCGGTTTGATTTTCCACCAGTGGTTCCTATCTCTTCAGGCAGTAAGCGAGGCACCGAGAGATACCTAGGAAAAGCCCAAGGTTCAGTTTAGTTGCATTGAATCGGCGCGTCATGAAACAATGTGCCAATCCACAGCTAGTTTCGGCCTCCCTATTGCAGCTTTCCGTGCGCTAGACGTAACATGCAAGGTGATGAGACTGCAAGTAAATCCACGGGGAACGCTCTTCGCTAACTATGGAGAACTTTACCGACGCAGTCTCGCGGTGGCATCTTGCGGTGGCAAACGGTAGGACCAAGCCTCTACACGGACACGGGCAACTTGGTCGATGACGACCGTGTGCTTAGTAGTTCGGCCCATTGGCATACGTTCCAGTTCTCATCGCTTTGCTTCAGCTTGCCGAATCGCGCCGGTTCTTGTCAGCTCAATGCTAGAATTAAACTGGGCGTCCTGGTGGTTCTTGACGACCCTCAATCTGGTGCACACTGCGCCGTGTATCTCCGGTGTATTGAGGAGAAAGCAACCGCCGCATGGTAGGAGAGGGACTCCAGTCGCTCCAGCTGGACACCAGTTTTAGATATAGACTTTACGGTCCCATGGAACCCTAAGCCTAAGCGACGACGGCTCTTTATCGTGGACCTTGAATCATGAAATTCCACCAATCTGAGATTTGAGTATTATGCGGGAAGTCGGTATTTATGCGCATTCTCATATAGCGAAGAAGCCTACGAGAACCGTTGAGGCGTTCATAATTCAGCTTCGAGTTCGGAGCGTCACTATGCGGCCGAGAGGCTGGCTCTCTCCAATGCAGGCCTCGGAAATTGTGGCGTTCCGACAAGTTAGGGACACTCGTACACCGGGACCTCGGGAAAAGCAATTTTTCGAAGTTTGAAGACAGGACACAGCGATCGAGCTAAAGCCCTGAAGCCCCAACGGGAGAAGCCACGCTACCGAAGCATGTTCGTCACGCCGCTTAACAACAGGCCCTTTGTGGAGGTAGGATTGCCGTTCGTGATTGGATCGTGAAACGAGCGCATAGCAGCGGTTAGATTAACACTGTCGAATGATGCAAGCGGGAGGTCTTTGGGCGATAAAATAGGTACGAAGCTGCGATGAGTAAGTCCGTGAGCTACCGCTCCGTCAGCGCTGAACTCACAAATACAGCGGCCTCTACCTGACCTGACTGACATCGAAATCAGCGAGGATAACGCGGCTTAGGCGTTAGGCTTTCCTAGACGGGCGCGTACTCAATCTCCGACGATGGTAGAGGTGAGCGCCCGCGATCGGGAGGATGAGCAAGAGCAAGAGCACGGGGAAGTTGCCATCAAAACATGATCTCGCTTGGTTCTATATTTAAACCGAAGCAGTGTGAGACAATTCATGTCACAGTAGTAACCACAGTCTCCACTGAGAACGAGAGATGATGCATGAGACAGCTTGAAGCCTTTGATGTGGGCGTTCATGGGCGTCGTGATTGGGCCTAGTTTGTGAATGACAGCTTTGCAACGTTGTGCCTCGTGAAGCTTGAGGCATAGTGTACGCTCAGAGAAGAACCTACTCCAGATCAATCCGCGATGCGACCTCAAAGTCTAATCAAACTTGCGTTACTTCGCTCAACAGCTGTCGGACTTGGGGAGTTTGTGTCTTTGACTAGCTTGGAAGCTCGTCCTTATCTCGCCCACGTTGATGGCGGGAAAAGGATGAAACAATATGGGCCGCGACGGTTGCCTCGTCCTGATTGCATGCATCATGCTGGAGATATCTATTAGTACGAGGGTCTGCGCATTGAGTATGTAAAAAGACCTTATGCTTGAAGGCTTCCCGCGGAGCAAGGTCTCGCGCTATGTCATTATCAGAATACATTCAAACACACGGTGCAATCTTTGCCACGGCCAACTCACTTACCAAGAAAGACCGTGTCTCCTCCGTGCATTTTCGGGGCAGCAGAAAGAGTAAACTTGGCAAGTTTTCAATGAACGCTGGGGCGGCGGAAGTAAACACGAAGCCTCACTTTTGATAAAAGCTTCCGTTTCTGCGCGAATTGGTCTTTCATTTGAACGCTCCGCTGCATTGGAAGCTCGCATCGAAGAAACCCCGCGCGCTGAGGATTCTTGCCTTCAAGAATGGTATGGTCACCAGAGGAACATGAGACTTCCTCGACACAAACAAAGGGTGGCTTACGTCGAAGCCTAGGTCGACGGAGTCAAAGGGGCCATGAAATCAGCACGCGCATTCATGGAGACTGCTGGGTGTGTTTCCTAAGTGTATAGATTTCTGACGCCGTGGCGTAAGAGCCACCATTAGCCTTCTGCTCTTAGGAGCTCTTTATGTTTCGCTGTGCTGTCTGCATTCCATGACGTGCAGAAGCAAAAGCGCGTTGATAGACTTTAAGGTCGTCGTCGAAGACTCGCGGAAGACATTCTGCTTAGTCAGACGCAAATTTAAGCGGAGTTTCGAAAGGGCATTCCTTCGATCGTCGTGTCCTTCTGTCTGCTTCCAGCGTTCCACTTCTGCCACCCACCACGACTGCACACTTACGTCGCAGCACGAACGGCGTCTTTTCTTGATCAGACTGCATATACTGACCGACTTCGGCGTCTCTTGGTGTTTATCTTAAGAAAATGTGGAGACCAGCTACGAAACAGATCACCGGAACGAACGAAGGTAAGCAGATGCTCCCTTGACCCTGAGGTCTATCACATTGCAAAAGTTTGCATAAAGTCCTCAACAATACTTGTATTTCTATCTGTAGTTCCTCTGGGAAATAGGAGGAGGTTTGGCCCGGCTCCTGTTGAGAGTGCTGATCCACCGCAGCTTGCGCAACCCTCACCCTCCGCATATCCTCGTCCCCAGCAGCGTCGAGATGATTCTGAAGATAGATCCCGGGAGGCTACTCCAGCAGCTGGTTCACCAGGTATGTACATCTATGCTCTTACGTTGACATTCGAGCAGGAAATGAGCGTGCCACCGAATATTTCACGTATCAACCTCTTTTCTTCCTTTATCGCCTTACACATTACTGACTGATGACTCACTAACCACATTTCCATCTATTCTTTTTCTTTTGTCCTGAAGTTGACCCTAATGCACCACGTAAGCGCCGTAGCCGCTGGGGTGAGGCTAAGACGGACTTGCCTGGCTTGCCGACTGCAATATCTGCCAACGGTGTGACTCAGGCTCAGCTTGATAATTACACAATACATGTTCGTTTGGAAGAGATCAATCGCAAGCTTCGGTTGAATGACTTCGTTCCGCCTGAGCGGGAAAGGTACGTGGCTTATTCACATACATCGAGAATTGTTTGTGAACATAAAGTTCAGATCACCTTCTCCGCCTCCAACTTATGATGGTCATGGTCGCCGTACCAACACCCGTGAAGTTCGATACCGCAAGAAATTAGAAGACGAACGTATCAAACTTGTCGATCGTGCTCTCAAGAATGATCCGAACTTTCGTCCTCCAGTCGAATACCACCAACAAAAGCGCTCGCAACGTCCCTCTGACAAGGTCTACATTCCAGTCAAAGAGTTTCCTGAAATCAACTTCTTTGGCTTGCTTGTTGGTCCTCGTGGCAATAGTCTCAAGAAAATGGAACGTGAAAGCGGCGCTAAGATCAGTATCCGAGGAAAAGGAAGCGTCAAGGAGGGCAAGGGCAAGCCCGACCAATTTGCTGACGATGCTGAGGAAGACCTGCACTGTCTCGTGATGGCTGATTCTCCAGAGAAAGTCGCTTCTTGCGTTAGGCTGATTAATAAGGTGATTGAGACCGTAAGTGACTTTCCCTAGATCTTAATAATCCTACCTGTATTGACGTATATTGTTCTATAGGCTGCTTCGACTCCTGAAGGCCAAAACGATCACAAGAGGAACCAGCTTCGAGAACTCGCCGCTTTGAATGGGACGCTTCGTGACGATGAAAATCAGATTTGCCAGAATTGTGGCGGCGTTGGTCACCGCAAATACGAATGCTCTGAACAAAAGAATTTTACAGCCAACATTATTTGTAGAACTTGCGGTAGCGCGGGTCATATGGCTCGAGACTGTACCGTTAAATCCGACCCTAACGCACCTCCTGGTCACGGTCCCCCAGGCATGGGTATGGTCAAAGGCAATTTCGACTCAGAGTATGCTAACCTCATGGCGGAGCTTGGTGAAAGTGGGAGTGGTGGTGGTGGTGTCGGGAAAACATGGGGCGATGGTACACCTGGAATAACTGCAGGAGGGTCAGATGTACCTCCGTGGCGTCGACCAGAGATGTGGCAAACTTCGACTCCTAACACTAACCAGAATGCGCAGAGTGGTTACCGTCCTAACGGATACGGCGGAGGATACGGCGGGCAGCAGCAGCAGCAGCAATGGTACCAAGGACAGGGACAGGGCCAAGGAGGCTACCCACAGAACTATTCGGGTGGTAGTGCTGCTCAGGGTCAAGATTACTACGCAGCTTACGCTCAGTATTACCAACAACAATACAACCAGACGCAGGTGGCCGGCGCGTAGTAATTTCAGATCCTTTCTATCCGGCTTATCCAATCCGCGACACCTCACACATTTCAGGTCTTTATTTACAACGTGGGGCACTTAATTCAACATGCGCCCGTACGAATTTTCCGAATCGAAAGGTTGCATTTGACATGTTCTTCTCTCTTTTCCCTCCTCAAATTCGCTTACAACGATAGGTATTTCGAGCTGTTGCTTCTCTTCTACTCTGTTGGTATCCGAAAATGGTCGTCGATAGTTTTCTCACATGCATACTCCACTAACCTAGGAATTGAAATGTCACAGTAAGCGCTTCTTTAAAAGACCAGTCGGTCAGCAGGAGCTTCCAATGCAAATATTTCGCATTTGTGTGAACGAGTGTCTATTGTGTGAGAACGTCTATCCGTCTCAGTAATGCCAGCTTACAACGGTGGCTTGATATTAATGATACCACCATATCGAATTATCAATCTCACAACACATAAATCATGGGCATGAACCTTCAGCTGATAGATTCCGAGTCCTTGGCAAACGTGAATCAAATCAAAGATCCCATGCACGATCGCATCTCATCGATGTACAATAATGACATGTTCTCGTTTCCCTTTTCAAGCACCTTTGAGTTTGAGAAAAAAAGGAGACGTGCTCGTTGGGGCTTCACAAATATTGGACACTGCCCAACCGGGTGCGATTGAGCCAGGCTGATCCGGGATCACACATATGCGGGGAAATTTGAAAATATGGACTGACGTAGCAGGACCGCGTTACTAGTAATAATTCATTAAGAGAATGCATATATAGGGCGACTATGTCCAATTATAAATCAAAATCCTTCATACAAATACAGCCTTGAGGTGATCGGAACAAGAAACATGTATATGTCATACAAGCGATCAGCTTCACTATTAGGTTTAATCTGTCTTTATCTAAATCCGTGGCATTTGTATTTGCCATGTTTCTGAACGTGCCTCTAGCTTGAAAATATGCGAGGATGAGCGGGGTTATTTCATATACGTGGACGACTCGTGAGTGGACAGCCCCGCTCAACTAAGATTTGCTCTGCGAACGTCGGCCCATTTCAAACGTACGGGTATCGACCATCCTTAATTTCACCACCTGTTACCCAGGCCTCGATGCGGAAACAACAGGCGAGAATAAGGAATGAAATTGGAAATTGAAGAAATGAAAATGAAAATCGGAGCACGTTTAATGAATTTGAAGACATGAAACCTAAAGAGAAGAGACGCGTGAACAATATCGAATTTGCGAAGACCCGCTCGATATCACGTTCCCGTTGTTCATTTCCAAAAAAGAAAAAGAAAAGCTTCGGAGGATCAAGAATATTAACGAGTAGCATCCGCCACTTTCCTTCTTTTAGCACTTAAGCGCCGTTGGGCTTTCTTCTTAGCCAGCCGCCGCTGCCGTTTCTTTGAATTCGTAGTCGTATCTACGGTGACGGGATGGGACGTCGAAAGATCGATCGGGGCTTCATCTGATTTTGCGTCCATTTCAGTGTCGGTATCTGCGTCCGAGTGGTCTTGTAGTTCTGGATTCGGGCAAGTTGGCCCAGTGCAGGAGTTCGAATCTGACTTCGTGTCCGAGCGAGACGGGTCACGGAATGATTTCGAGGCGTTTAGATTGCAGCTATCTTCGTTCGCGGTCACGTTCGACAAGGGCTGCTTCGTGTCTGTCTTCGTTGCCTTGCTTGGTTTAGAACCACTACTTATCCTAGTCCGAGAAGCCCTCGCCCCGACCCCTGCGTCCTCGTTTCTATCTCGTTCTCGGTTCTTCACGAGACCCGATGATTCATTAAAGTTCTCTTTTGGAGGATGTTCATTCTTGGGTACAGAGTTAGATGTTGAGGGTTTATCGGAAGTTGATGGCAAGGATTGTGTACGGACGAAACAGGAGACGAAGAACCCGTTTGTGTGGTCTATGCCTGGCTCACAACGGATGAGGCTCTTCGCATCTGAAGATTTTGCGTTATCAACGTGTCGTTGTATTTCCCAAGCAAGATGTTTTGAACGTCAGTTAATTCATCCATATCTACATGGAACAAGGTCGGGATGGAAAAGAAGACTTACAACTTTCTTGACAGGGAGGGAAGTGTCCTGCAAGTCCACGCCTTGGCCAGTTAGGCAGTACTTCTGAAGGATTCGCAAGGAAGAAGCAACCTAATTTGGCTTCGAGAGAATCGAGCGCCTGAACGACGACATGCTCGTTTTCGGTCGCGTGGACTGAGCAAGTCGAATAAACAATCTTTTGAACAGATGGGACTGTAGCGAATGTCAAAACGGATCAATAATGAGTTCTTGGCTTGTATGCATCTTACGATACAAGGTAAAGAGGTTGAAAGGAGGACACATACATTTCATCGCGTGTTTGATCATCGTGAGCTGGAACACAGCGAGCTTTTGGAGCCGGTCTACTTGGTTGTCCATGTCGTCTTCGTCGTCTATTCATTGTCTCAAATAAGAAAAACGTCGAATGGAAACAAAGTAAGACTGTGTCAGCGCTCACCACCCAAGAGATAGTCCAGTCGTTTCACAATACCAGACCCGCTACACGACGGGTCAAGTAGTCTAAGCACCATATGATAAGCACACGTTTACAACATTCTGGGTCGAAGGAAACGCACATGTGAGTGACTTTCTCGTATTCAGGATCATGAGGGTTGATATTCAGGAAATCACTGTTCATCGCACGGACATTCTTCGCTTTCGCGGTCGCCAGCATTTTTCTTAGCGTCTCACAACGCTTGCGGTCACGCTCGAAGGCCCAGATCACCCCTCTATCCCGCGTCAACGCGCTCAAGAGAGTAGTTTTGTTACCCGGAGCAGCAGTTGCGTCAATGATGTGTAAACTCTCCTCGGTATCATTCGAGGAAATGAGGATGAGAGCGGGGAAGCAGGACGCTTTATCTTGTAGGATGATAGAACCAGAAGCGAGGAGGGGAGAAGCGGCAAACATAGCAGAAGTGGAGGGATGGAATTGCAGGAGGTAAGGGGCATGTGCGTCCACGCAGAAGCCTTTACTGGAACGGTTTAGTGCATGTCATCAACATTGTCATAATTCACGATTCGCTTAAAGCTTCATACGAAAAGTAGGAAAGCTTACGGTGAAGTTAGAGGATCGCCATCCCTCTCAAACCCTTGGGTCACAAAATGCTCAACGGCGGAAGGGACATCCCAAACTAAAGTGTTCACACGAACATATCGAGGTATCTGGGCTGCACGCCCCATCAACAACGACACAAAACAAAACATCCGAGTCCTTACAACCCACTCACCAGCACGAGCATCGCCCTCTTGAGCCAGCTCCTGCACCGTCCTCACGCCCTTTCGGATCTTCACCTTCGTTAGCTCAGCCTGCAGTCGCGTCTTATGCCTCAATATAGCTTGTTTGATGGGGCCATCACGCGCTTGTATGCCCTTCTTTGTGAGAAGTAGATCGTGCACGAGGAGGAGAGTGAGGTTGGGTGAGGTGAGTTTCTTGCGCTCGTGGGTTTGAAGGTCGGCACATTTTATGATCTCAGTGAGGACTGGTTTATCTAGCTGAAGCGCAATAAGCTTTGATTGGCATAGTAATGACTTTAAAAGAAGATATTTTCATACACTTGAGTGTCTCTATGACTAGGGCTGCTGTACGCTTGCGAGAGTTCTCCGGAAAGGAGGAGATGATGCCTTTGATGGACCCTTGCTTTGCCTCGAGCTTGTCCAGAGCATTTGCAGCGCTGAAGTAGAATTCCATTCGATCACTTTCTGAGAAGCGCAACAGTTCTACGCCAGGTCTGTATATGCGGGTTAAGACAGTCTAGTAAATGGTAAAGAAGTCAGCACAAAGACGTATCAAAGACGAACAAAAGGAGTGTCAGAATTTTTTTCTATCGCCAGTCTGGCTAAGCCAGTCGGACAATGTAGATAAGTATGATAATAAAGCATCATATAAGAGTATCATGTAGACAGTGAAATAGGCGACTCACCGTTGAGAATACTATGTCTCGTGGTGGTCACCAACAAACCGGCGAACCTGAAAATTTGAAGACACAAATTCCACGTGAAGCCGATTCGAAGGTAAGCGCCAACAGATACCGCTGCTTGCCGTCCTCCCGCCACGCCCTCAGCGTCCGCCAAAGTCCGTGACAACACCGACGACCCACCTTCTTTGTCTTCATACCACGTCGCTCGTTGTCGGAGAGGATAAACAACCAGTGAGATGTCCTGTGCGAGCGCGCATCTGTATTTCAGGTACTGACTTTATTCAACGCGTGCCTCGGGTGGTCAGTGCCAACGGAGACGGCGCTTTATGAACAACTCGGCGTCGAATACAATGCCTCCACAGGTGCGCCTCTATTCTCGTCCACGGTCTTCTCTTCCGTTGTCAAAGAACGTCAATGAATCACCGTCACAGATACGATCAAGAAGGCATATTACAAAAAGGTGCGTCATGATTCCCAGCCTCTCCCTCAATCCACCCAGCTCATTTAAGTATTCATGAATGACGACAGGCCATGAGACATCATCCCGTTAGTAGCCCTTATATTTGTAGCAACTATCGAACTAAAGCTTTGAACGGAACGTCTATCAATCAGGACAAAGTATGTTCTCTTCCCTTTGTCTCCGTATCCGGGCTTGTGTTCACTATTCGGGTGCCCTTGCGCCTCCATCCGGCTATTCTATAGAATCCTGATGACCCGGAGGCGAGCGCAAAGTTCCAAGAGATAGGTTTTGCGTGAGCTCTCCTATATGGCGATCTTAAAGCTCGCCCACTGATCCTATTCTCAAATTCAGGTATGAAATCCTATCGGACCCACAAAAGCGCGGAATATACGATGAGCATGGACTGGAAGGCGTCACAGGAGGTGGTAGGGGAGGCGACGGACCTAATGTCAACGATCTGTTCGCAGATCTCTTTGGTGGTGGCGGCGGTTTCTCTTTTGCGTTCGGTCCTGGGATGGGCTCGGGCGGACGCGCTCGAGGGAACGAAGACTCGATCATCCCGTATGAGGTCACACTGGAAGATCTATACAACGGAAAGCACGTCAAAATGAATATAGAAAAGGAGATCTTGTGTGCGGGGTGCTCGGGGTGAGTTTTGATCTCATTCAAGTCGTTCCGGATACCGGGGACGCTCACCAGGGGGTTAGGACGGGAGCGAAAGGTGGGGCAAAAGCGAAGCAATGTACGAAGTGC
Organism: Hymenochaete sp. R1; assembly: GCA_019400425.1. NCBI lineage: Eukaryota > Fungi > Basidiomycota > Agaricomycetes > Hymenochaetales > Hymenochaetaceae > Hymenochaete > Hymenochaete sp. R1. The sequence continues at coordinate 24,900 of JAFREE010000048.1, forward strand.
AACGGAAAGGGTTGGACGATCTCAACAGTACCTGTGAGTATCCATAGGCATTTTGCACCATTCTCCGGGAAATAACATACTCTCAGCTTGGACCATCAATGTTCACCCAGCAGAGGGTCATGTGCGAAATGTGTGAAGGAAACGGTGAAAAGTTCCGTGAAAAGGATAGGTGAGGATCGTCGCTGTTTGCTTTTAGTGTTCCAATAGCATTGATCAAAATCCGAAATCTTACTAGGTGCAAGAAGTGCAAGAGCAAAAAAACTGTCAAAGAGAAGAAACGTTTAGAAATATTCATCGAGAAAGGTATGACCGACAGGCAACGGATCGTCCTCAGCGGTGAAGGTGACCAAGCGGTAAATCCAATTCTCTTGATTTACATTATTTTCACCCCCGCTGAGTGAATCTTTCGACTCTGCCAGCCCGACGCTCCCGCCGGCGATGTCATTTTTGTTCTCAAAGAACAACATCATGATGCTTTCCAGCGCTCTGGTACCGACCTCCTCGCCAAAGTCTCCATAACACTCTCCGAGGCTTTGACTGGATTTTCTCGCGTCATCCTCACGCACCTTGACGGGCGAGGTATTGAGCTTGCTATTCCGCCGGGGAGTAAGGTGATCAAACCTGGAGATACAATTGTCCTGAAAGGAGAGGGGATGCCGACGTACAAAAACCCGGATGCGAAGGGCGACTTGTATGTGGTATTCGATGTTGAATTCCCTGAGAAGGGTTGGGCAAATAATGTTGATAAGGCAGTAAGTTCCGCGGGTCTTTAATTGTTGTTCCTACCATGATTGACTCCACGCATTGTCTTTCTATTTCGAAAATTCGACTTTTCAACTCGTGGTCTCTTGTGGTTATTCAGGCTCTCGCTGCCCTCCTCCCTCCAAAGAAGCCCGACTTGGACCCACGGCCACAAGTTGTTGACACCCCTGCGTTCGCCGACGCAGACCCCGCCTCTGTGCGTGCGCGTTCCTTCGTCTTCAGCCCTCCCCCTCCCTACGCTCGCAGGGCAGCAGGAGCAGGGGAAGGGCCTCTTCCTCGCGACGGTATTGACGCTGACTTCCTGAACCGATCCGCTTATTCTGCTTTTCAGTTTGGTGCCGACGAGGATGAGGAAGACGTGTGGACGGATGACGACGACGACGACGAGGAAGATGAGGAGGATATGTTTTATGGTATGGGCGCGGGAGGGCCTGGAGTGGCTGGAGGGAGAGGGGGAAGGGGTCCGCCGGGGCCAGAGTGTCAGACTCAGTGATCGCGGCGGTTCAACTATCTTCATCTTCATATTCCTCGGTGTCGCCATCCTGGTCGCCTCGCTGGCCCCAGCCACGAAACGCTCTGTTCTCGTCCTCTTGTCCGTCCGTCCATCATTTGCGTATCTTTGCTCTCTACTCACGTTCGCTATACCCCCACTCACGACTAGCCATTATAACCCAACTCTGTTATCGCATGTTCACACAATACCTTACGCTCAGCAGCCCTATCTTGGCATATTGACATAGATCTCACCTATCCATAGCCGTCTTGACACAGCCTTTGAATCAGCATTGCCTGCCTAAACGGATCGGTCACAACTGGACAACCCCACGAACTTTTGCTTTGGGACATGTGTTGTGGGCCACACTATTGAATAAAGAAATTCCAGTTATGACGGGAGTGAACAAGTCTCAAAGTAGATAAAGAGCGTCATTACTTTCTGTTTGAGATACTAAAAAATAACATAGATTACTTAACATATCTACTCTTTTTTCCCGTCTTATCTTGGAGGAAACTCATTCGAATTATTTTGAGAGATAGCTGTTCAATGGCTTGGACAACAGCAACCTCGCCTCGTCTTTTCTTTCAAGCATCTGATGCCTATGACGTGTACCTTAGTAGACGTACGCCTGTCTATAAGCAAGGCTCGGAGGCGATGCTCGTCATCATGGATGAAAATACACTTGGAGCACCGTATCACAAAATTTAAACCAGAATCCAACTTCCACTCTCACGCGTACGTGCATCCACAGTTGGCCATACCGCTCACAGCTCGACGTAAAGTCCCTCTGAGACTGGAATAGCTATTCGTTATACATATCATTGCCAATAATCCATACCCACCATATACAGAAAAGAACTGGGTTCAAAGAAACGTAACGGCGAGATAACACCAGAATATTATAATAAGAGTAAGAGTAACGTTTACGATTGAGTGGTGGTATAAAGAAATGCCAGCGAGATACCAAATAAAGAGGAGCTGAACACTGGAGTAGGAGATGGGTTTGTGCACGCGTGTAGAAAGTGGGGAAAACGGGCGAGGGAATTGACATTGAGAACAAGGGAGAAGATCGGAAAATAAAGGAGAAAGGAGAGAGCTCAGAACATCCCCCCGAAGAGACCCTTCGGCCTTCGAGCCGTCGGTTGTGTGTCTTTCCGGAGACTCGTTAAGCTGTTCAACTGCTTCATGATCTACAGTATCCAAGAAAAAATCAGTTAGTAAAGCGCGACGTGCGCCATGAAGAATGCAGGAATGAAGAGAAACGCACCTCTTCGAGTTTGTCCTTCCGATCTTGTAATTCTAGATGCACCTTGATGTCGGGGTTTTCCTTCGCGAACGCAACAATCTCCTTCCGATCAAGGTTATAAATAAGGCGTGAATCAATCTCTCGAGGGAACTACGGCCGATACGTTAGTCCAATTTACCGGAAAAATACTTTGCTGTTGAAGGAAAGGCATTTGAATGATAGGACAGAAACGCACCTCGTACAAGAAATGATCCAGCAATTCGATGTTTATGAACATCGCAGATGTATAGGCGAGCTTCTCAGCGACGACGTCGAGGAATGCTTCCGGGCATAAAATGTCGTTCGCCGGACCACCCTTGCATCGCTTCGACTTAAGAAGCTGGGCACGCATCTTTAGAATCATGATACGGTCGTTATAAGCTTGGGCATGTTTGGCTGCGTGGAAGGAAAGTTTTATCGCTGGTTAATACAGGATAGGCATGGGGCAGTGATATGTGATCTTACCATCGAGCATTTGCGCCGCGCTGTATTTGTAGTGCACTTCCTCCTCCTCCGGGGAGACAGGCTCCCCACTTCCTTGGGCCAATATCCTCTGTCTTCTCCTTTCATTTTCTTTCTCCTCTACACCCTTCACATACCCCATTAACCCATTCAAGCGCCTCGACCCGCCCACCCTGTCCCGAATCTCCCTCACCTTCCTTTCAATCTCGCCAATCTCCTTCTCGACGCTCTCCACAGCCTTTGTCCGACCGCTCTCCCACTCCCGTCCGTCCACCTCAATTTCTTGTTCGTATTTGAATGGCTTAATGCAGTTTTCCACCTGATCAGCCGTCATTCCTACTCGATCCCTTAGGATGGCATGACCGAAGCCAATGATCCGCTCTGCGGCACGCGGGTGATGACCAAAAGGCTCACCCTGTGCGAGACTATCCACTAAACTCCTTAACGCATCCGCCACTAGTATTGTCGAGTCACGTCCTACGCCGCTTTTCGTTAGCAATGACGACGCCGTGCTGAGTTTGTAACGCCAATATGGTTCCACTATTGACTCTGCCTTCACCTTAGTGTCTGCTCCTAACGCACAAAGCTCCCTCACACGCGAGTCAGACCAGTACAACTCCTCCATGACATCCATGACGCGGTCATTGAGCATTTCCTTGAGCTTCGACCGTAGTTGCGGACGAGTGAACTGGCTCGAAGCGTACTCGCGGAAACGTGCTTTAAGTGTGTCGACGGTTTCGGCTACGTATGACTCTGCTGAAATGCGCCGGTCGTTGTAGAGAACTTTGAATTGGTACGTTGCGTCTTCGAGCTCACGTTGCACGGCGTGAGTGATGCCATGTAGTGATGACGCCATAGACGACTCGAGCACTTGCATAAGACGCCGTCGGAGTGTTGAGGTACCAGTCATGAGGGAAGAGGAGGTACCAAAGATTTCCTTATGCGCGCCGAAGAAATCATCCTCGGTCCGACGGACCATCTCGCCTGTCGATTCGTTGCGTGACTTCTTTGCGGACTTGCACACAACGCCGACGTAGCCTAAGTGCAGGGGATATCGATTGCCACTTAGAATCTTTGCACCTTGCTCAGGCGGAACGAGGTCCATTTTCGTCATCACACCAATGGTGCGCATTCCTAACGGATCCACTTTTCGACTCGCCCTCAACGCAGGACTGTTCGCAAGATCGACGTCTGCTGCACACACAGCTAGAATTAAGTTTGGTTCCATGATGTACTTCTCACAAAGACCGGCGATCTTCTCCTTCAAGTCTTCGGGCTGGTCCATGGAAGTAATTTGAATGTATCCTGGAAGATCGATCATAGTCAAATCGGGAACGTTGGGAGAGTATATTCGGAGGTCGATGGGTTCGTCGGAAACGCACTCGGACGCGGGAACGGCGAGGTTGAGATCGGTGAGGACCTTTTGGATTTGCGAAAAATCGTGTATGCGACCGAGCCCAAGAGCAGGAAACTCGCCGTATTCGGCGGATTTGGAGCCTGGAGCGGCAGGTGTGTGAACCAGCGTTAGTTCAATGGGTCTACGGGTGACCATGTTGTTCCCTCTGGTTAAAGTACTTAATCAGTATTTAGAACGGAGAGAAAAAACTCAGTCTCGCACTTCGGTAAGAATTCATGTCCCACAATTGCTTCTAATACGGAACTCTTTCCCGTGCTTTGTGACCCGATTACAACAATGCTCGGAAGCTTCAACGCGTCATTCTGGTCGATCTCCAACAACATGGACCGAATGCCGATAAGCTTTTTCGTTAATAACATAAGCTCATTAGATTGTATCGAACCGCCTTCCTTTGAATCTTCAGGCGAATACGAGGGAGCGGCGAGTGTTGCTGCCATGAGAGCAGCCAGAGCAGCATCGTCTCCTCCATTCGGACTTCTCCCGTTTGAGCTATTCTGTTCCGTGTTGCCCCCATCGTTGTCATTCCGTCTCCGCTCACTTGATGCAAACAAATCTTTGAGGAAATCCGGTGTTTCGAGTTCTGAAAACCTCGACTGGGCCATCTTTAAACCGTCAGAAGCCGACCCGAACACGTCCGACGCTGTCTCCTGGACACTCGACATCCATCCGCTCGTCTTTTGCTTCAGTTCTGCCGATCAAACGATCTTGATTCAGCTACGCAGGCCTCTACACGCATTCTCAGTCAAGAGGCGCACCTTCAAGCTTGTAATTTGCATACCCCAACGCCCCTGCCCCGACCGTCGCACCAGCGACCGGAACCCGGAATGCCCTCGCAGCAAAGCGCGGTATACTCGAGTATGATAATGCCCTGACATGCATACGCCGAAAACTGGACGAGTGAAGGTGCGGAGAGAAGACGTTTGGGCGAGCGCGGAGTTGTTGCGAGGCGAAAGGGAAGGGCCTGAAAGCAGAATATGAGGCAGTTGATGAGGAGAGTTGACGGTGTAGAGGTCCCGTGCGAGCGAGCATGCGGAAGGTGACCATGTTGAGCAGACTCAACGACAGGTTTGAGGCGTCGCTGTCGTCGGATGGTGCGGGATGAGCGTAAACTCTGCTGGCGTGACTTGAGATTGCTTTTGAGGACAAAGGCTAGCTGTGCACTCAGAGATCAAGAGTACCGTCTTTCCGAACAATTCAAGCTGCAGCCGCAGTGAAGCTGACGGTCGAGAACGAGGCGGCAACGGATGTGTTGGGAGGGGGAGGGAGACCGTGACGAAAGTCTTCGGCACGCGCTTCGAGTTACACCCGCGACGGCGCCGACAACGGTACCAAAGAGGTGCGACAGGCTCTTCTGCTCCTGACCACTACGATCCCCTCGACTTCAATATGGCTACAGATCGAAAACAACGTACGTTTATTAGAAGAGGATATGCACTTATAACGAATAACTTCCAATTGCTGAAGCAGCTCGCCGAAAGACCCAAGCTTCTCATAACCAGGGGCTCTCCCCCGAACTTATTCAGAAGCGTATAAAACGGCATCTAGATGAACTAGAGGTATGCCGCACAGTTTTGGAAGACGCACGCCAGATAATTCATTAAATATTGCTCGTATTTCGCTCAGCGGACAAACTACACCGAACCCACCATTTCCATCGCAGGTATCTCTTATGGCGAAGACGGCATGAGTGCCCGAGGACGTGCCCGGGAGACCATTTCTGACAAGAAAGTGTGGAAGGAACCAACAGGCTCCAAATCCGCGCAGGGAACTGGAACAGACAAGCGCAAGAAGGTGCAATCGAAAAACGTACGGGATGCACTGGTGTATCGGAAGAATCTGGCTACACTCATCGAGGAGTCAGTGAGTGCTTCTGCTATCTCTTCCATCATGACGTTGTTTACAATATTGATTACAATCTACGATAATCGCGCACGTAGGGCATACAAAATCTCCCACCCTCCGTCCCAACGTATCTCACCGCAGCCGCACCCCCTCCAGTCGAACCTGCTCGTCCCCTCTGTACCGTTTGCGGCTATTGGGGCCACTACAAATGCATGCGTTGCTCTATGGCGTTCTGCAGCAAAAACTGCGAAGTGACACATAACGAAACACGTTGCGAACGAAGGCTTTACTGACTCCAGACGGTTTGGTCAAAACTTTTGTATGTTTCCATTTCTCGAGAACAGAGGCAAATTCAGCCAGCGAGCTTCTTTTTGAAGTGCTCCTTCACTTCATCGGATCCATCACCGACAAGGTCAGGGAGCCAAAAAGCCTGGAAATTGCTATCAGCACGCATTCTCTTACAAATTTTGTGTCCCGCTCACAAGCTCATTTCCCGCCGTCGCCATCATCATGTATCGCGGGTTGAACCTCACACACCTCGATGGCCCAGGATGCCCATCCAAAGCTGTCACCGGCTTCCTCACTTCAGGTCTCCTCTCCAAGTCCAGCGGCTGCCCCTCCAAATTCGGCAGGTTCTGCAGATCCCACACGCACACCTTTCCGTCAAGACTTCCACCGACGACGAACTTACTGTCAGGCGTCCACTTGACTTCCTCTCCACTGATGCCACGTACGGGGTTCAGAGAGAGGTTCGCGTTCATTTGCATTCGTTCCAGCCCAACATGGCCTTCCAGCTTTGCGAGCAAATGCCCCTCGAACGCGTCAAGGATGTAATGCGCGTTCCCACTCGTACCTACAAGTAGGTACTTCCCATTGCTCGAGAACGCGAGTGAGGTCATATAGATCTGTCGCGGAGGGAAAGATATGAGCTTAAGAAGCGGGTCGTCGAGTGTCATGGTCAAAAACGGCTCGTTGTCGAAGTTGTTCATGTCATATATCAGGATACGACAGAATGTGTTGAGCGCGACGGCGAAGACGAGGCCAGAGCTATCGTATGCAACGAGCGGGCTTGAAGGGAGATGAAGAAGACCGCGGCATGCTGGCGAGCGGAGGTCCCATAATCGCACGGTTCGGTCGACAGAAGCAGACATGAAGCCATCATCAGTGGGCGACATTTCCAACGAGACGACGCGCTCGGTGTGTCCTCGGAAGTACTGCAGGTATTTGTTATCGTGTAGTGAATGGTATCGGATGGTGTCGTCTTCTTTTGTAGAGGCATAGATGATGGCGCTGTCCTTATGGGTGAACCGTGGAAGGTCGACACCGTACTTTTTGGAATAGAGCGTTTTCATGTGTCTAACCAGTACAACGCGCCCAGCGCAAAATCGAATGAGGGAAACTCGAATGATGACAAGGCCAATGACGACGTACATTCCTTTCCGACAGCTGTACAAGCGAAATGATTCATCGTCCGACGCAGTCACTAGAAACTCACCAAAGTCATCGCAACTCATGCCCGTGATCTGTCTGGGTAGTACGCTTCTCGCGTTCCCCGCACTAGGAGACTGAGGAGGCGCTTGCGTAACAGCACCTTTGATGATCTTTGCTGGTTTGAGCTTACTCTGTCAAAGCGAAATAAATCATTTTTTATCAACACGGTGATCATACCAGTTGAGTCCAAGGTTACACTTTGTATATAATTTGAAGTACGTACCAAGAGGGCCTCGGAGAGCGGCATGGGCCCTGTCGGCTTTTCCGCATTTTGTGTAAGATTCGGCGATGGAGCTTGCCCAGCGCTCGCCATCTAAACAGTCACTTTAATTTTCGTGAGATACACTCGGTAATAAGTATAGTGGTGGAAGCCAGTGTAAAGGAACCAGAATGTTATTTTGAAAGCCTTGAATGACCCAGACGGACGTACTACTAAGAAGCTGACCGTGAGACTATCACTAGACTATCGCGTGGGTAACGTAAATTGCATACACGTGACAAAATGCGGTTCCGCTCAGCGGCTCAGCGAAATTGCGAGCACAAGTCTCAAGCTTGTTCTTTAACCACGACTTGGACCCGGAGACCGTCTCAACATCAACTTGAATAGGGGACTCACGCATCGGAGCGAAGAACTGTAACTATGGCAGACACTATCGGCGGACCAGAGGAGGCGGCGAGGCTATGGCGGGTAAATAGAACCATTCACGAGCTAGTCAAGGATAGGGTGCGTTCTTCATTCTTTGGATCTCACCACAGTTGTGGTTGTGCTCACAGAACGCACGCATTCATGGTTATCTTCTTTCGAACCTCAAACGAACTCACTTGCAAATCGGAGGGTAGGGATACCAAGTATCCGACGATGAGATCAACATGGACTTGGCCACCTTCAAAGCATCTTATGCTAACAATTCAGGCGCAGTCGAGTGCGTGTTGTCTTCATCTATTCACTCCACCTTTCTATTTTATACGAAGGCTTACGCTCATACCTGCGTATCTTCGCAGCCGAAATCAGCTCAATTTCTTTACGAATAGCCAAACGGACCCATCCGACCACATTTTCGTGTTCTTCACAGGAGAGAAGAGCGTTGGCGTCACTACGATGCGGAAGTGCGTTTTCTTCTATCACATTCCCCAATCCACAAAGAAGGCTCATACAAAGCTGACGTTGTGTCTAATCTAGGTTCGTCATGATCCTGGACGAAAAATCTATCAAAAATGGCATCATCATCTTCCCAAGCCATATGACGCCCGCCGCTCGAAGAGTGTGTCTATCTATTTGCAACATATCATGTCACAAAATTTAACTGAAAATACGGAAATGCAGGTCATCAACAACATGGGCAAGGACTTCCGGCTTGAAGAGTTCTCTGAGACCGATTTACTTGTCAACATCACCCGTCACATCCTCGTCCCGCATCACGAAGTCCTCCGCAGGGAAGAGAAAGCCGCTCTTCTAGAAAAATAGTACGTGCTTGGTTCTTCGTTGTTGTCGGTGTTCTTCCTCCACAGTCTCCAAGCTCAAATTCCTTTCCATAACTGCTCTATCGCGAGAAACATTTACTGACGTCTCTTGTTTCTATCAGCCGTCTTAAAGAGACCCAGCTTCCGCGCATTCAGCTCGCAGACCCCGTCGCGCGCTACTATGGTCTTGTACGCGGTACAGTTGTCAAGATCATTCGCCCTTCCGAGACGGCAGGCCGATACGCTAGCTACCGCATCGCATTTTAAAATTCTCTTTACTTGGTGATCGGCTATTCAAAATAAAAGCTAATGGTTCGCGCGTTGGGCTTGGGCGTAGTGCGTTTGAAGTCTAGGGCACGTTAGAGCTAATTTCCGGATTGTCCGAATCTGAGTTCGGATACCCTCCCGATGAGTTGTGTGGTTCCAGAGGTGAAGCAGAGCTAGTAGAGTGTCAATCCCAGGATCTCCGTTGGAATTCAGTTTCCAGTCTTTCGTCCTCCCCCCATCCTTGACCTCGCTTTCTTCACTTCGTTGAAGAACATGTGCGGCGTTCCGTCAACAGGTATCATTACATTAAATTGTTATATCATTACTTTGTCATATGTCGGTGAACGACGTCCGTGAGCCGCCATATCACCTCGGGCAGATCGTGAAGGCCAGCAGTACTAGTGTGAGTCAGGGAGAATGAGCGGGACATTGACCGCAATCTGCCTTCAAATTCTTTCAAGGCTAAGCTTGTAGTGTGACTCGTGCATAAACGAAGCCAGTTTTTTTTGTATCAAGGTCCAAGGTAGTACTTAGTAAATCAAGTGAAGCGAATGCGAGCAATCCACTATTTTGAGGAACTTCAACGTTGAGTTGTTCTATGATTAAGCGTGAGTGTTGAGATAATATTAATGTCAGATCATGTATGGCCATTATTACATTCATTGAATGATTAATGGGTATACGAACGCATTCGTGTCGTACTCGTCGTCCACCGGCTCGGCATCGAGGCCGGACGACCGGACATGAAAGTTGGGGGACATTGCATTGGGTTACTACGATACAGAAGCTTGCGATTTCTTAAACGAGTAAGTAATAAAATGAAAGGAGGTTGCGGCTCTATGAAAAGTCATCCAAACGACCTAGATCTCCAAAGAAAAGTAAAGAAAAGAAAAGAAAGACAAAGCAAAGAGGGAGGACAGGCAAAGCGAGTATTAGAGAATAGTATGCGAAAAGTCAAATCATAATCACAACGTGTTGTTTGGTTTGGTGCCTATAAACTCAAAGTGCAAGCGTGTCCTTCCACTTCTCCGTCACTTGTTCGCCCTTGAACACTTCGTGCAGCACTTCTCGCACATCCTCGACGTAGACGAAGCGAATACCGGTCTTGACGCTCTCGGGCACGTTCTCCTCAATGTCCATCCGATTTGCTTGCGGAGCAATGATAGTCTTGATACCTGCACGGTGGGCGGCGAGGATCTTCTCCTTGAGACCGCCGACTGGCAGTACTTGGCCTACTAATGATATTTCTCCCGTCATAGCTGGGTAAAGGGTGTCAATATTAGCTTGAATGAAGGACGAGATAAACCGTACCGATATCCGGATGCACTTTCGTCTTTGTGAACAATGACACGAACGCCGTGAGAAGTGCCGTGCCCGCGCTCGGTCCCTCCTTCCCGATGCTTCCTTCAGGCATGTGAACGTGGACGTCAATATCGGTCATGAACTGGTCCGTCGCGTTCTCAGTGATACCGAGGTCATACGCATGGCTCTTGACCCAACTGAGAGCAATTTGGGCGCTCTCCTTAATGACTTCTCCCAATTTTCCAGTCAGCTGAAGACCACCTTTACCAGGCATGCTCTACATCATACATTCGATGAGTTAACGTTTAATAAGGTCTCAATAATCTGAGCTCACCGTAGCTTCGATGGGCATCAAGGAACCCGAGCCATTCCCAAGGTATCCAAGACCGCTGCTCACACCCGGCGGAGGCGCAAATCCGTACATCCTATCCTTATAGTACACCGGCGGCCCAACGTAACCCTTCAAGTCCTCCGGAAGAATGCGCACGTGAACAGAGTCTGGAACCTGGAGCGGCTTTCGTTCTTCGGTTGTAACGATCTTCTCCCCAGACTCTTCACCCTTGTTCGCTGTCCCAGTTTCGGAGGTAGCATTACTGTGCGGCTCTTGCGATTCAACGGTGTGCGTCTGGTCATGAGATGCGGCGGGTGTTGTCTCTTCACCTTTCACTTTTTGTTCTTCTGGCTCTGGGAACACATCTTCTCCGAGATCCTTCACGATGTTCAATGCAGCCTTGCGATAGACCTAAGGCACAAATATTGTGAGTCTTTAGTAAGTTGTGGAAACGATATGTCAACTAGCCTTGTCAATGTGCTTCTTCAAGTTACGAACTCCGCTCTCACGGCAGTACTGCTTAATAAGCACATCGATGGAAGATGGATCAAGGATAACGTCGGCCTCCTTGAGACCAGATGATTCCTTCGCTTGCGGTCCTAAGTACTTGTCTGCGATGACTGCTTTTTCCTCGGTGACGTATCCGCTGACTTCGATTACTTCCATACGATCAAGTAGAGGTGCAGGAATGGTGTCAAGCATGTTTGCCGTGCAGACAAAGAGCACGTGTGAGAGGTCGACAGGGACATCCATGCTGCACAAAAGTTTATAAGCTTCTGTCCTCAAAATATGTGGTGGAGGAAGACAGCTCACTAGTGATCCAAGAAAGCTGCGTTTTGCTCGGGGTCGAGCATTTCCAGAAGGGCGCTTGCCGGGTCACCATTGTAACCTTTCCCAATCTTGTCTACTTCATCAATGAGCACCAACGGGTTTTCCGTCCCAACACGTTTCAACGCCTGAATAATCTTGCTCGGTAATGCACCAACATACGTTCTCCGGTGTCCCTTGATCTCGGCAATGTCCGTTAACCCACCCACAGAGAAGCGGAAGAACTGGCGATTGAGCGCGCGCGCGATGGACTTGCCGATCGATGTCTTTCCGACGCCCGGAGGACCAACAAAACAAAGGATCTTCCCTTCGACAGTACCCCGTAACTTGCCAACGGCGAGGAACTCAAGGATGCGGTCCTTCACGTCCTTCAAACCATAGTGGTCTTCGTCCAGGACGGTCACAGCATGCTTTATAGAGAAATTCTCTTTCGAGTGGACTCCCCAAGGAATCTACCACAAATTTTGAGAAACTTGAAACTGCTAGATCTGCTACTGAGCTTACCTGTGTGAGCCATTCAAGGTAGTTACGCGTGACATTCGCCTCAGAAGCAGCAGGCTCGAGCAGTGTAAGCTTATTCAATTCTTCATCGAACACTTTCCGGACACCATCGGGCATCTTTAAAGCATTCGCGCGTTCCTTGAATTTTTCGATGAGCTTATCCTTGCCATCTGATTCCATTCCAAGCTCTTTCTTGATACCCTTGAGTTGCTCCATAAGATAGTATTCCCGTTGTCGTTTCGCGATCTTGCTGTCGACGTCGCGAGACAACTTGCTCTGCAGCTGTGCGTTGATAAGCTCCTTCTTCAGAACCAAAAGCGCCTTTCCGAGACGATCTTCCACGGAGAGCGATTCTAGCACATCCTGGAGTTCACCTACTTCGCCCGTCGAGACTGCGGCAGCAAAGTCCGCGAGCTTGTCCGGCTCGTCGAAGACATTGGTCGCGACCTGGTTTATCGAGAAGTTGGTGATTTGATCACGGAATAACGGGTTCAACTGTGCAATATCCTTAAAGACGGAGACAATCTCAGACATGAACGCACGGATGTTCTGGTCGTCCTTATTGTACGGTTGCGTTGTGAGATTCTCAATATTGACCAACGAGATGTCATGGTTGTGTAAGAACGCCGTTTGGACCGAACCTGCGTTCTGACGTGCGACTTCCGTGGACTGCTCATGCTCTGCAGAAATCGGCGTCATGGGTGGGGTCGGTAATCCATCCACGCCTTCCTCCACATTAACAACAGACCCAGTCGACGACGACTCTTGCCCGCTCTTGACTAATTCCGTGAGCCTGATCCTCCGATGGGGATACAAGACAGCCGTCAAGCCCTCATCCTTGTCGTCTTTCCCAGCAGCCGCGAACACGCTCGTAATCTGCGCGAACACACCCACAGGATGCACAGAGTCCATATCCGAAATGACATCCGAGTCCGTGTTTTCGTCCTTGAGGAGGAACGCACCGAGGTACGGTTGCCCACGACGCATCATATCCTTGATCGCTGCGACGACGCCGGGATTGCGTACGACGACAGCTTTGTAGAAGCCTGGAAATAGCGGACGCCGAGCAATGGGGAGTGCGAGGACCTGCGGGTAGTTTTCGGGAACGGATTGCCGGGAGATTTGAGTTGAAGAGCCTGAGCCTGAGTTGGAACGCGAACCAGAGTCTGAAGAGCCATTTGATGGTGGTGAGGATTGTCCAGACTGAGAGTCGGATGCCCCTCCAGGTGAATTTGGCGGTTCAGGAGGTGAAGCAGAGCTAGAGGGGGTGCCGTTCCCTGTCCCGTCACCAGCAGACTCGGATTTCAACCTCCCATCCTCCTCCGGCTTTCTGGCACCATCCTCCAAATTATTCTCGCTTTCAGACCCAACAGCCTCCTCACCCTCATCACTCCGTTCGGTATCCTCCTCTTCTCCATTTTTTCTCGTATTGATCCACCTGGGATGCCTTAAGCTATCTGTCGGGTGCGGTAATCCCGCCGACGCCGACGTATAAAACGAGCGCAGCCGCGTCGCTAACAACTGCTGCTTCGTCCTCGACCGCAGCTGGGCCTGCGATTGCGTGCAGAAAAGGGTGGAAGCAGCATGGAAGTGGAGAGCGGAGGTCCCTGGCTCACGCAGCACACGAGACGCCAGCTGAGAATGTCTCGAAAGCAATGAGGCCGCCGCCGTGACGCTCATCGCTATAAGAGACGCCTACGAACGTCCTTATACAGCCAAAAGAAAAAGGGTCAACCTCTAGCAAATGCGAGTACGGTCGCCAAACCCTTTGGCCGTTGGTCTCCGTCGACTCGATGGCGGGTGAAGAAAGAGGTGAGAGAAAGAGAAGACCGGTTTATGAACTCGCGATTGCGCGCGTATTCAGCAAGAAATTGGTGAGCATGTCATTATTTCCCACGCTTACTAACTCTTTGACATTACTTTTTCTCGTACACAATCTACAATCTAGAAACGGATTTATCTCCAATCTTGCCGTGATTCCACTCATCATTCGGGAGGGCTCTCAGGTTCAAGAGACATCGTCATCTCAAACTTATTCACCACCCACCATCAAATCTGGGTAGGTTCAATTCGAGTCTCTCCGTCGATCACTACGGTATAATCCCAATAACAAGAAGAAAAAAAAACAAGAAAATCAAAGAAGGGACGTATGATCAAGAAATGACAAGAAAAGAAAGAAAGAGAAGGGAAGAGTAGTCGACTGCAAAGGTAGCGATGGAGACACAAGAAAGGAAGAAGGAAAGAAAGAAAAAACGAAAATTCATTTCGAGATTCGGTAGATGGTCAAGGACAAAAAAAAGATAAGTCAGAGTTCAAGACTGAGTCGAAATTGCATGCGTAAGGGAGATGAAGCTGAGGAATGAAAGGTAGAAGGTTACAAGCTGAGAGTTGGGGGAGAGTCCGTGGTGGTGAATGGGGAGTCCGTGTTGATGTGCATAAAAGTTGACATGAAAGAAGCTTAAGCGCGAAAAATAAAGATCGACAGAGCTGTAAAAAGATGAAACGATAATGATGAATGAAGGTGGAGGTGCAAGAAACGAGTCGAAAGAAAGGCAGATTGGTGGACAAAAAGACTGTGGAAAGGTATAAACCGTAAATAGTAAATTTTATTTAATTTTCGTGTGTGTGGGGGTGAGGGAGAAGGAGTAAAAGGGGGAAGGGGACCACCTTCAGTTGCGACTACACGGAATGAGCGAGGCTCTCGTCAGGCTCAGGCGACCCCGTCACTCGTGGAACGTCAATATCGGGCACGGACAACACTTCAGCATCCATATCCAGATCGACTTCCTCTTCGCCCTCATATTCACCCTCGCCCTCACCAACATCCTCTTCGTCCTCACCCTCATCCGCGACTTCTTCATCAAATATGTAGTGCATCTAAAGAAACACAGCACATCAAGTTCCTGTAGAAGCACACAAAGTAAAACTGCTTACGTGTGTGAGGAGAGCCTTGAACAGAGCAGTGATCGCACCCATGTTCTTCATAATCAGCGCAAAGTTGTTATTAGGAGCGCGAAGCAAGTTCGGACAGATGACGGTCGCAAGGTTATCTGGCGTCATATGGTTCTTTTCTTCATAGTCCGCAACACTACAAATTTCAAATCACATTAGGACAAAAAATACTCGGGGTACAGACAATGACGACGCAAGACACACCGATCCATATGTTCCATGAGCCGCCTGAGTACAGAGAAATGCGCACGAGGGAAGAGATGCACGACTTGTCGAATCTTCGCAAGTCGTTCGTCCAGGTCAGGTATCACTTCAACCACCATCAACATCAGCAAGGTCATCGAAAGGTATAATTATATAAGAACTTACCAGCAGCATCGACGATAGGATCAAAGAACATCTCAGGTATGACGGGCTCAGGGAGCACTCTGAACCAGTACTTGGCAACACCGGCGACAGCGTTGATATCGGTGTACGGGTCAATGAAATTCTGGCCCTTGTTCAACGCCTCTCGTAGACTTGTCACCTCCGTAGTCGCCCCAGCGACACGATCTTCAAAAATTAATCATCAAAAACAGCGCACACTTCAGCACGTAAAAGAACCACTCACAAATACCCGTCTCCGTCAACCCACGTTTCTCAATCTCCCTCAGCAATAGATCAAGCACTTTAGGTATCGCATCCGCCCCAACCTCCTCGTCTTCCGCCTCCCTCCGTAACAAGAACGACAGATCCACCCCAAACACCGCCGTAGGGTCCCTAATCGCCGTCAACGGCCTCGGCTGAATATGATCCGCCATCATCTGCGGCCCCGACCCTCCCCCGCCCCCAATATACGTCAACCGTCTCTGCGCATACGTCTTCACCGTCGAGCTCACCGCGCCCATCCACGCATTCATATCGTTCTTCCCCAGCGCCTGGAACAAATAATGTCCGCCGTCCTCTGTGTCGATCTGGAACGTGAACGAGCGCTCGTTGTTGATGAACGCCGTCACATGCGCGTCGACGAGGCTGAGGACGAGCGCCGCTTTGTGCGAGGGGAGGAAGTCGAGTTCGGCGGGCGTCCGGCGCGGGTGGTGGTGTGTGTTGGCTGACGTGTTGTTGGCGGTTTCGGAAGTGAAGGCGGTTGAGATGGGGCGCATGAGGCTGAAGAGGGCCGACATGCTGCGTTTCCCGCGCTGGTGCTTTACGCCGCCAGACTGCAGCTGGCGACCGTCCATAGCCTTGTTCATGTCCTCTTCTCTCCTGTCAAGTCGTTGTTGTTCGTGACGTTTCTCTTTCATGAGCCTTTCGCGCATATACCTGTCGCGCTTGATCTTCTCCTGCTGGGCCAGGACGGAACGCATGAACGGTCGTGGGCCGCCTTTCCTGCTCGGGGTCGGGGGCACGTTAGTGCTCGAGGCCATAGCCTCTCGCAGCGCCTCCTCCTTCAAGAATCGTAAATCGAGATTCGCATCATCGATCGACTGCTCAATCCGATTCAAGCGCTCGAAATCACACCGATCCATCTCGCGACGCTGGTTCCCGCTCCGTACAACGTACGACGAAGCGTTGGCGATGATGTTCCCCAATTGCCTCCTTTTATCGAAATTGACGAGGTTCATCGGCGTCTCGGCTTCCATCGGCGAGTCCAACACGTCATTCAGCGTCAATATCTCCAGCATGCGCTCGAACAACCAAGCAGGGTCAACCGTCAGCCTCTCCTTACTCGACACATGCCCGCTTCTGAACGACGACAAAAGCGATACCAACGACTCCACCGAAGCGTTCCTTGCGTTCGCCACGGACTGCCACGCTCGTCCGAATAACCTACTCTCGGGGCTGACAATAGCAGACGTAAGAACCGCTTCGGCGAACGAACGCACGCATGGCCACTCCACGAGGTTCGTATCCAGATGCATCGCCTGCAAATCTACACTTCTCAACCGACACACCTCAATCGCCTGCAAGAACAACTCCATCCGCGCCTGCCTCACCTCCAACCCAATAAGCCGCGCCGCCAAAGCACCGACGGCCCATTGCCGTAGAATGTTGTACGTTCGAATGAGGCTGCGAATACCGGGAGGCAGGAGCCGGTACAGGTTTTCCCCGGAGTATTCGCCTGCGAGAGAGGTCGGCTCGACTTCCATGAGAAACGCGTAGAAAGACTGGATCTCGACTTCGTCAACAACCGAGGTCGGTTCGCGTGGTAAAAACCAGCCCGTTCGGTCCGCCGTCTGCACTTCCAAGAGGTCGGCGGTCATATGGAGGTCCTTCAATTTCACATGAGCACTTCAATCCAAAAGAACAAGAACCAGGGAAAAAGATGCATACCTCTTGATTCACACTCCGGAACGCGGAAGACGCTATCGCGTCCAAATTATTGACGAGATCCGTAGCACTTATCTTCTCCAAATCCGGCGGATTGATCCCATAATTATGCACAATCGTCGCGGACGAAGCGCCTCTCACAGGCACCTGCTTCGTCGTCGGACGCATCGTCTGCGCAACGAACGAATCCAACAGCGTCTTCCTCTCCTTCTCACACACCGTCAACACCTTCTCCAAATCAGAGCCCGCACTTCCATGCCCATGCGAGCCATTCGCTGAGGAAGAGGCGATGTTGAGGTCGTGTTGGGTTGACTGGGAGAGGAAGTCGCGGATCGCTGTGTGTAGCTCGGGATCGTCAAGTGCGTCCTGGGCGCCTCCACCTGTGTGAACCCACTCCGCGATAGTCCGAATAACGGCTTGTCGGGAACGCAAAACTTGTTCCGCTTCGTCCACAGGGAGCGACCTCCCGCTCCCGCGAGACAAGGAGGATAAATAATCCTTCCGCAATAACTAATACAAAGAAGAAAACGCATTAATGAATCGGCTCCGAGGCCACCACAGGCAATAGACTAGAAGGCCAAAAAAGAAGAAGGAAAGAAGACGACTGATTGCTCACCTCGAACAGCTCACGCGGAGACACAAAACTCCGATAACTGGCCCACCATATCCTCGCAAACTCCTTACAATCCACTTTCACAGGCCTCGTCTTCCCCTCCCTCAACGCCATCTCCCCATTGTCGTCCGCAACACTCACGCTCACGCCTTCCAGCCCATGGATCAGGAAATGCACGAGCGCATCGAGCGTGCCGGCTTGGACGACAGCGTACAACGGCGACTCGCTCTGTTGCTGCTGCTGCTGATCGAGTGATGAGGATGCCGACGGTTTCTGGGAGAGGGCAGGCAGGGAAGCGCGTCGCGCCCGGCTGCTTTTGCGGTCGAGACCCGCTGCGGCGGACTTGACGCGGATCGATGGTTGGCGGCTGGGAGGTAAGTCGCTGTTCCCCGTATCGCGATCCGAGTTGGGCGACGACGCAGCAGCAGCAGCTGTAGCTGCAGCAGACGCCGACGAAACGACGCACAAAAGCAGTTCGCCGTCGAACACAGGCAACATCATCCCCCCAAAGTCAAATGCCCCCATCCCGTTCCCACCGCGCGCCCCAGCAGCTCTCCCATTCCCATTCTTCTTGTTCACCTCATACGTATGTGCGTGTCCATGTCCTTGTCCATGATCCCCCGCACTCGACCCCGCACTCATATTCCTCGTCCTCCCCTCCAACGCGCTCTTCAAATCTGCTGCCCGGACCGTATGCCCGACGTCACTGCTACTACTGAACACGTTGCTCGTCTCGTAGCTCATCTTCTTACTCCTCACGAGCTGGGACCGGTCGATGAGCGTGACGGTGGGGAGGATGTCGGGAACGAGGAGCGGGACGAGAGTTTGTGGGCCTCCTTGATTGTGAGTAGAGGGGCGAGGGGCCCAGTAGTACGGTGCGAAAAGTCCTTTCTTGCGTGGTTCGGCGGCGAAGGAAAGCGCCATAAATTGGTTGATCCTAGAGGGGAAGTCGAAGACGACGCGATAATGTTCGGTTAAGAAAAAGAAAAAGAGAAAGAAACCATCCGCCAATGATTAATTTTCCCACCACTCATAAAGAACAGCAGGGAAGCACTCACTGCCGGAACTGCTTGTGCACCACCGGTGCCTTCGCCGCCTCCTTCCAATGCTGCACCAGCCTCCACACATCCTCCTCTCCCTCCAATCCCCCATCTCTTTGGTTGACAACAACAGCCCCACCGCTCCCATTCGTAACACACCGAACAGCCCGATAAAACTCGTCCCAGATCCCCTTCGCCTCATACATGGTCACGACGGCCCATTCGTTCGACTTGCCCTCCTGAAGCGACTCAAGAAGGCGAAGCATCCTCGTCCGGAGCTCCCCTCCCCACACCGTTTTCTTCGGCTCCAGCACGCTCACCCCAGAACCCGAACCAGAACCAGAAGCCGCCCTGCTATTCGCCATCGAGCCCTCCCCGCTGCTGCTGCTGCTATTCGAAGACGAAGGATACACCCACGCCTTCACCGCCCCCAACGCCGTCGAGTCCACCCTCCTCCACGCCTTCTCGAGCCTCGCAACCGGCTTCGAGCACAACCCCGCCATCACCGCCCTCCACGTACACTCGTCGCCCGCCAGCCTGCTCATCTCGCCTACGCGTGCCCAGCGCCCGATGATCTCCGAGCGGACGTGCGTGCGCGAGTTCGGGCTGCTGCTGCTGTTGCTTGTGGGCGCCGCGTTGTGATCGCGGTCGTGGTCCGTGTTCGAGGAGCCCGGACCTAGGATGTGGGAGATGACGGTTAAAGTGAGCCAGTGTGGTGCGTCGTCCGAGCCAAAAATTTCCGCGAAAGGCGTGAGCGGAGTCTCACCCATCAATACCTCTGCGCTAACATTCGCACTCGCACTCGCACTGCTGCTGTTCCTACTGCTGCTACCACCATGCGAAGCACTCAAAGCAGCATCGATCACCCCACGCTGATAAAGCAGCAAACTCCTCGACACCACCTCAGGCTCGAACCTCCCAAACACCTCTCTCGTGAACCCCCCTTGCTCAAGCGCAGCCCACACACGCGTCTTCGACGAGGACGACTTGATCGAATGCGCCGGGGACGGAGACGGTGACTCCACCCCACCCGGGCCGTGCGAGCTCCGCGAGAGGAGAGCAGGAGCCTGGAGGAGGGCAGAAGCTGAACCCATGGACGAAGAGGTCGAGGGGGCTTTGTGGCTATATCCGCTCCCGTCTACCATGGCGAGGGCTGCACGGTGTCTGGAGCTCAGCGCACTCAGACTTGACGTCCTATTTGGTCTTTCCGGTATCGCGCCGGAGCCTGAGCCTGAGCCTGCACTCTTTACAGTAGGCGTCGACGGCGTCACCGTCGTCGCCGTCATCATCATTTTCATATTCTCCAGCTCGGCTGGGATCGTGTCCTTGATGAAGGTCGTCCACAAAGCCACGTCCGCAGGATGCGAGTGGTACGCCAAGTACGTCCTCACGAGCCACGTCACGCGCGACTGCGCCGTGTCCTTTGCCTCTTCGTCGGGAGACCCGCTGACGAAGTAGCCCGCGCAGCGCGTGAACTCGGACTCAAACTTGGGACGAGGGACGAGGTAAGGAAGGCAGAGGAGGACGGCGGAGGCGAAGGATTCTGGATTTGAGTTAGAGTTAGGATTAGGATTGGAGGAGTTGTTTGGAGAGGCATTGTCATCGGATGAGGGTGATTGCTGGAGGGTGTTGAAGACGGCTTCGTGCACGAGCGCTTCCAATGACCCGCTCGTTACCTTCCCACCCTCATGCACAAGCTCAGGATGCGTCCTCCGTCCCCAGAACGTCCTCTTCTTCCTCCCTTGCTCTCTATCCTTTTCTTTCGTCGCCCCTCCATCTTCTTCGTCTTCCCCCTCCTCCTCCAGCGACACCAGCCCCGTCGGGAACAGCTCCTTGATCGCAGCCGCCCTATCCCCCGGCGGCTTATAAAAATGCAGCTTGGACCCCTTCAGCACCACCTTGAACGGTTTCCAATTCTTGTTCGAGGACAGCTGGGGCGCGGAGACGTTGTAATTGTGCAATCTGATCAGGAACCCGGACCGGTGCACGATCTGCGAGGCGCGGCGCGTCGACTCGGGCTCCTCGTCCGCCAACCCCGAGTCCGGCTCGACGATAGTCGGCGTCGTCGCATTATTCGCACTTTGGCTTTGACTCGGGTTATTATTATTATTATTATTCGCAGAGTTCTTCCGCTCCGGATTGCCCCCGAAGTAAAATGAAAAGGCACCGCCGCGCGCGGACGTCGTCGTCGTCGTCGCTGACGATGATTGGTTCGAGCTCGATTGATGGCTCGCGGAAGGATGGGAATGATCGACGACAGGGACAGGGACAGGCTTCGAGATGTTCATCATCATATTCCCTCCACCGCCGCCGCCGCCGACAGACTTTGCCGCAACGTGTCCTCCTCCTCCGTGGGAATGGGACCGGTCAAAGTCGAACGACCGTTTCCGCGAGGCGACTTGTGGGCTGGGCGGGGCAAGACGATGACTTGGGGAGGCCACAGACGACGTCGGCACGGATGAGTTTGAGCCCGAATGGGAGTGCGCGTGTCGGAGCTGCCGCATGGGGTGGTCGCTCGGCGGCGTTGACGGCGTGTTAGGCAAAGAAGGGAAGGGGAATATCTTATGGTTGAGCGAAGTCGGCGTGCTCGGCGTGCCCGTGCGGTACTGCTCGATCTTCTGCTCGAGCGTGATGGGTGCACTGGTGTTCAGCGGGGCGAGCTTATGCGATACGGATATGGATGCGGGGGAGGAGGCTGAGAACGTGGAGAGGTTGTCGACGGATCGAGACCAGCCTTTGCGAGCGATGCTACGGAGGTCGCCCGAGCCGTTGGACCCCGTCGAAGTCGGGGTCGCGTTGATCAAATCGACGCTTGAGCGCGTCGTGGACAAATCGAGCACAGACCTGGTGATAGATACACCCATAGATCAGTACCCGTACCATTCCATCAAGAATCAAACTTTAGCTTAAAACTGCGAGCGATATGATATGATACGATACGATACGCCTAGAACGCGCACATACCCCCATAGAGGAAACTGAATTGAACTTTGAAAAAGGAAAAGAGAAAAATACTCACCTGCTGGCCCTATCGCTTAGGGGCGAGGCCAAACCACCAGAGAACTTGCCGTCCGGGCCAGGGCTCTGGAGCGCCTCGATCGGCCTCGGGTCAGTTGGGCCAGAGATAGTCGGACGTCTGCGCGAGCTTGTCGAGCTTGAGCTGATGCTTGCGCGGGGTTCGGTAGGACTGGCGCGCGAGCCGGAGGCGGAACGGTTGAACCATTTAGTTGGACGGGTGAAGAAGTTGGAGAAGGAGTTTGAGGGAGAGGCGGAGCGGCTGAATGAGGGCAAGGAAGGAGAGGGTTTGACTGAGTGGGAACTGCTGCCTTCACGGGTGGGGTATGCTGGCTGCTGCGATTGCTGTTGAAACGGCTGCTGCTGCGACTGGTGATGGTATTGGTTTGGGGGCGCAGCTAAGCTTGAGGAAGTGTTAGATGGCTGAAGGCGTTTGGCGGGCATTATGGGCGGTAGGAAACGTAGAAAACGTTGCTGTCGTCGTCTTTGTCGTCGTCGTCGAGGGAAAAGGGAGTGTGATAGTGGATGGGATGGTGGTAGAAAGGAGAGGAGAGGGAGTGGAAGAGAGATGTAGAACAACCGGGAAAGGAGCTAGAGAGCTGGTT
This sequence comes from Hymenochaete sp. R1, assembly GCA_019400425.1. Classification (NCBI taxonomy): domain Eukaryota; kingdom Fungi; phylum Basidiomycota; class Agaricomycetes; order Hymenochaetales; family Hymenochaetaceae; genus Hymenochaete; species Hymenochaete sp. R1. The sequence goes on from JAFREE010000048.1 coordinate 47,880, forward strand.
CTAGTTCTGGATAACTGCTACGAAACAACTAAGAAACGCACCCTCCCCAGTCGTTCCACGCCCTGTTTGAGTACACTCTGTTAGCTTGAGCTGAGTGCCGAGACGATTGAGAGCGTGTCTGGGTGTGTATTGTACAGAGGAGAGAGGAGAGGATGGAGGGAAGAGGAAGAGAGCCGAGCCAAGAGCAGTCCTAGTGATTCGCGTCGGTCCACCAGTAGCTCTCCTCCCTTCGTCTCTCCCTCTCGACGGTCACTGCTGCGCTCTAATATCAAAACAAAATAAAAGCGGAGACTAATCACTCTCTAGTCAAAGCACTTAAAAAGCAGAGAGGGACCACGACTGCTACCAGTGACTGACATTGACTACACTAAACTGGACTGAGAAGAGATGAGCCTAGCGTTGGACGTTCTCATTCTGGCCACCGCCTGCACTCACGTCCTCCTCGCTCCCTACTCAAAAGTAGAAGAGAGCTTCAACCTCCATGCAGTACACGACATCCTCTTTTACGGTCTCAAGCCCTCTCAACTGCAATACGTGCGTCCAATAACTTTTCTTTTCTTTTTTCTTTCTTTTTATTCGAGGTTTTCTCCTTCGTCATCTTTACCAAAGTGCTGGCAAGTGGGCTTAATGCCTCCTTTCACACCAACTCGCGCATTTTGCATTTCAAAATCGCCTTTTAGTGTAGAGCTAACGAACTAACTAACTTGCCCACCACAGTTCGACCATAACACCTTCCCAGGTGCCGTCCCGCGCTCATTCATAGGCAGCATCCTCCTCGCATGGCTCTCAACCCCCGTCCTCCGCCTTTTGAACGCATTCAACCTCATAAACTCAAAGGCGGATATCCAAATATGCTGTGCGTTTTCCTTTTTATTCTTCCTCTGTTGTTTTGTTTGGAACTACGGAGGAGTTTTCTTATCGTTGACGCTGACTCTGACTTTGTCGATTCCCACGCAATGTGCGCCACCATCTACGTTTTACCCTCGCCCATCCTCGAATCAACAAAAAAAACTGAAACTGAAAATCGAATCCAACGCGATTCAACTAAATCCTATCGTCCGGACGCTGACGTGGACTTCGCATCCGATATCGTATCGTATCGTATGATGATGATGGGGAAGAACCTCCAATACTCAAACCTTCCTCTTCCGATCATGATCACCCTACGCCTCCTCCTTCGACGAATGATGATGATGATGATCATCATCATCATCGACTAATGACCATCCAACCGACACCCCCAGGCCGCCTCGTCCTCGCCGCCACCAACGCCCTCGGCCTCTCCCTCCTCCGGCGCGCCGTCTCCAGACGCTTCGGCTTCACCACCAGCGCGTTCTTCGCCCTCCTCTCCTGCTCGCAGTTCCATCTTCCCTTCTGGATGGGGAGGACGCTGCCGAACATGTTTGCGCTGTTCCCCGGTGAGTTTGGCTTTTTCCCCCTTTCTTTTCGTAGTAAAGGCGCCTACGGCCCCTGGATTTGTGTTCTGTGTTTCTGTGATGTTTGGTCTTCGTGATCACCTTCACTGGGATTTTGATTTCTTTTATCCCCGTATATGCACAAGTCTCGAATCAATCCCATCCACTTGATTTTCTTTTTCAAATCTTCAATTCCCTGCCCTCCCGACCTCACGCAAGTCCTCATCCAAACTAACCTCCCCCCCCCCCCCACAGTAACACTCGCCTACGCCTCCCTCCTCCCCCCAACCCCCCTCTCCCCGCGCCCCTCCCAAAACTCCATCACCAAATCCCTCTCCCTCCTCACCTTCGCCACCCTCATCCTCCGCATCGAGCTCCTCCTCCTCCTCGTGCCCTTATCCCTCCACGCCCTCCTCAGGGGCTGGCTCGACCTGCGCACGATGGCGAGGCGCGGGCTGGCCGCCGGGATGGCGTGTGTGCTCCTTACGGGGGTGGTGGATACTTATCTTTGGTCTTTCGTTTCTCCGACTTCGGGTGCGACAACGACAACGACGACGACGACGACGACGACGCCCCTCTGGCCCGAACTCCACTCCCTCTACTTCAACATCTACCTCCAAAAGTCCTCCGAATGGGGCACCTCCCCCCCACACGCCTACCTAACCACCCACCTCCCCAAGCTCCTCCTCTCCTCCCTCCCCCTCGCCCTCCTAGGCTTTCTCGTCGACAGGCGCGCTCGAGGTCTGGGCGGGTTAGGCGGGTTGACGGGCGCGACGGTGGTGTATGTGCTTGGGATGAGCGCGTTGGGGCATAAGGAGTGGCGGTTTGTGGTTTATGTGGTCCCGGTTGTGAATGTGTTGGCTGCGAGGGGTTGTTATTGGCTGTGAGTGGGTTCCCCCTTGTATCCTGTATCTCGTATCTTGCATCTTGCAGCCCGGTTCGGTCGGGTTGGAGATCGGTTTTCGCCTTCGTTAACTAACTAACCAACTATACATTGGTTTCTACGTGCGCATTTTCACGTATCATGGTATTTCTCTCTCTCCGCAGACTCAACCAACGCAAACGCACCATCCTGGGCCGCCTCGCCCTACTCATCGTCTTCGGGAGCATCGCCGCCAACGTCCTCATCACGTCCATCCTCACCCAAGCGTCCATGGCGAATTACCCAGGCGGCGTCGCCCTCGCGCGGTTCAACGAGATATACAAGGACGTTCCGGACGGTACGTCTCCATATTTTTTCTTTTCTTCCGTGTTCCTTTTCACTTATTCATCACTTCCTTCCTCCCTCTCCCTCTCCCTCTCGCACTCGCTCGCTCGCGCAGTCCACGTCCACCTATCAAACCTCGCCGCCCAATCCGGCGCCTCCCTCTTCCTCCACGCCCACGCCCCGCCCTTCCCCCCAACCACACCCACCCACCCACACACGCACACACACTCATGGATCTACGACAAAACCGAACACCTCTCCCCCCTCTCCGTCGCCTCCACACCTCACTTCACACACGCCATCGCAGAAGCCGACGAAGACACCCGCGCGGCATTCCTCTCCGCCTCCCATGGCGTTAATTGGGTGGGAGGGCCCGCGACGGCGGGGGGGTGGAGGATGAGGGAGTGCGTGGAGGGGTTTGAGGGGTTCCGGGTTGGTCGGCCTGGGGTTTCTGGGGTTTCCGGAGAAGATGAAGGAGAGGACGGGACGATGGCGTTGGCGTTGTGGAGGGTGATCAAGTTCCACTATGTGGAGAAGTTGTGTATCTTTGAGAGAGTTTGAGTGATACCCCTTTTTCTTTATAGGATGCTAGGAGCGGGATAATATAATGATATAATGGACGAAAATGAGCTGTGGGTGATGCTATATATAGGACAACTCTATCTCTAAAGAGGTCGGAATAGGGGAGCCACTGGCAGAGCATCCAAAGCTCAGTCTAATGACTATTGATAAAGTTGCTGACTACGTCTAGGAATTCAGCAGAGCTAATTTCGTTTATATATTAAAAGGGAAAAGAAGGGAGGACCATTAGCCAATACAGCGTCAACAAATCCAGAATCCGGAAAAATCACAAACCGTTCGTAATGCACTGCAGAGACGAGAAAGCATGATCATAGATTTGTTAGTAATCGATATGAAGTGGATGTCTGAGGAGAGTAACGCTTACCCCAATGGCCCGCATCGAGTGTCTCCAACTCCATCCGCGGGAAAAACTCCCTCAACCGATCAATGTTCTTCGTCTTGATATAACTTCCAAAAAAGAAAAAGAAAAAGAAAAAAGAGAACGCGCATCAGTCCTCACTCCCAGCACGCATAAAATCGTCAACGACACAACACGCACTTGCTCTTCCCGCCCTTGACGAACAGCGTCGGTCCCTCCCAGTGTCTTTCACCCGGCTCGTAAGGGAAATCGCCGAGCCCGTCTATGCCGCGTTTTAGATAGTCTAGCGGGACGCGAAAACGGACGGGTTCACCGTCGGATGTTGGTAAGAGGTTCGTAAGGAGGAAGTGGCGGATGAGGGTGTCCTAACATAACACAAAATAAACATCGAATAAAAATATAGGCAAAAAAAAACAGAAAGGGAGGACGGGAGCGTACGGGCTCGATCTCCGCCAAAGCGTTGAACGCTTCCTTCTTCGACTTTATCTTCCCATGTTCCTGGATCTCCGCCATCCCGTTAATGTATCGCGTGAACTCCGACGAGAGCTTGCCCCGTAGGGGGGAGATATCGGCGACGATAAGCTGCGAGAGGAGGTCTTTGGGAAGGTCTGGACGAAGAGCTACGGACATGGCTGCTTTGCCGCCCCTGATTCAGTTTGAGCAGGTGTGGCCATTGTCATTTGTTATAGACCGCCTGGAACGTACGTACATTGAATGGCCAAGGAGGGAGATGTTCGAGAGCGAATGCGTTTTGCAGAAGTGTAGGATATCTTCTGCTTGTGTCTCGTAGCCCATCTCTTCCGTTTGTGGTGACTCTCCAAAGTTTCTAAGATCCTGTTTTAAAATAATTCAGTTTTGAGTCCTAATACGATAGCGGGTAGAACGAGAACGTACTAGGGCTATCACAGGTCGTCCTATTCGAGACGCGAACGCTTTCCCTAACGAAGTCCAGTTACGTTTGGAACCTCTTGCTCGATGTTAGGACAAACACGACCTTTGATTTAATAATATCCTGAAATCAAGTCTCACAGAAGGCCATGAGCGATAATCAGAGGGCCTTTCTCTGCACCCGGGTTCAATGGCCCGTTGTAGATGTCATATTTCAGGTCTACAGGAGGCACCCGTGTTCGTGAAGAGTACCGACCTATGCAGCCCAAAGTTAAGTGTGAGGTGGCTTTCATTACAATATCAATGACCCACATGATTTTAGACTTCTGAGTGCTGTGGATGTTGAAGCAGGAAATCGGGGTAGAGAAGTCAAAGCGCGTGCCATGACTCAGACGAAGATCAATCCAAGTCCAAGTAGTCTGTCCAAGTCCGACTGGCGGAAGAAAGTCCTTCTTACTGCAACTGCAATGTCGATCCCGGAGCCGGGCCGGGAGCAGAGTAGCCGATTCGGCGCGCCTCCGGGCGTCGGCGTCGAGCGTGTTTCTTTCACCGCGTCCGTCAACTTGAAAACTCCTTCTAACCCAAGAAAAGCCAAAAAAAAAATCGGAACGGCCCAATGGTGAAAGTGACCATTTCTTCAGCTGCGAAACCCTCGGGTCTCACTCGCAAACTACCTCTCACCGTCGAAATACCGGGCAAGTCTATTGAGACGACGACTGTCGAGGATGTCAAGAAAGCTGTTGCAGCGCAGTTGCCCAAGGTATGTATTCTTACTTCCTATCATCTCTATCACCGAAACTCTAAGCCTTATTCCCTGCGTTATCTAGTTATACACTTCGCGCCAAAAGCTTTCGTTGAAAGGTGACAAGAAAGCATTGTCAGGTGATACAACTCTATCTAAGGCAGGCGTCAAGGATGGCGGAGAGCTTCAATTGAAGGATCTTGGCCCACAGCTTGGCTGGAGGTTCGTCTATATTGTTGAATATGTACGTATACTTTTTTTCTCGCCGTGAAAATCATTCTTTGTTGAGCGTATTTGGTGTACAAGATCGGACCCCTCATAATTCATCCGCTTTTCTATTATTTCCCAGGAGTCTTTTATGGAGGGGAAGTCCAGCATAGTCTCTTGCAAAAGTACGTCTGAAGCTAGAATGAGTCGATTCTTTTCTGATAAACGGCTTTTACTACTTCTAGATATGTATTCGGGATGGTAATGGCCCACTTTATAAAACGCGAGCTCGAAACAGTTTTGTGAGCTGTCTTCCTTCAAACGATTCGAATTCAAAAAGAAAATTCATTGAACTATTTATCCTGGCAGTGTACACCGTTTTTCACACGGAACGATGCCTTTCTTCAACATCTTCAAAAAGTGCGTCCTTAAAACCTATTTCTTCCTCATAAACCCCGACAGAACGAGCCCATTTACGACGCTGACCTTTCATTCGACTCGTACCCTCAGTTCGTTCCACTACCACGTCCTCAGCGGCCTCTTCCTCGCTTTTGCGATCTACAGGCCCAAATACGCCGCTTTTTCTCCCAACATCGTTAACACGAACCGGGACTCGCTCCCCTGGATCTGGTTTTGGACCGGCGTCTTCATCGTACGTGGCCCTATCCCTCGCACCCCCTCGCCTATCCTCACACACACTTATTGCATACGCTACGCCAGCTTGCAGAACTCTCAAACTTGAAGACACATTTAACGCTGAGAAACTTACGCCCGGCTGGAACGACCAAACGCGCCATTCCGTATGGATACGGCTTCAACCTCGTTTCATGCCCGAACTACTTCTTCGAGAGTGTGGCCTGGCTCTCGATCGCAGCTCTTACAGGAAGTTACACTGGTTCGTCTCTTTTTCCGTTAGCCCGTCCCCATTCCCATCTCTGCTTTTTTTTTATCCACGTCGGCTTATTTCTGTGACATGTTCTGATTACGGATGACTTTTTGAATCCGTATAGCTTGGTTCTTCTATGTCATTGGCACTCGCACGATGTTCGTCTGGGCTATCAAGAGGCATAAGGCGTACAAGGCCGAGTTCGGGAGCGCGTATCCGAGGAACAGGAAGGCCATGTTTCCATTCATTTATTAAGCATCGTGTATGGGCGGAAGGGGACGGCTGTGGTGTGTGGAGACGAACCGACGATTGTTTGCGCGGTTTTTGATGGAGGTTTTAATAATCATTGCTAAGATTCCCTCTCCAGCTTATTTTGACAAATGATTGTATCCTTCATTATTTGCGTATCACAATACATGTTACACAGTACAAAACTATTCTTCCTGTTTCCTGATTTGATCGAACATTGGATGATTATTACCAACCGTCCAGATGGCTAATGATCATAATATTCCTCTTTCCTAATCCAGGCCCGCAGCAGTTGGAGCAGGAGCAATGACTCGCGGTCCTGTACTCCCAGTCGAAGGACCTCCAAAGAATGAGGACATGATATCGCCAAAGGGGCTTGCTGCCTGCCCACGGGGCGGAGGGAGAGCGAAGTACAACGTTCCGAGCTCGTTCAGAGTCTTTCATGTGATCGCAATAGTCCACTATGAGTCAGATTTATTTTAAAAATGTCGATATCGACACTCACTCTGCGTACATCTTCTTTTGCTAGCAATCCTCCCTTACTGAGGTACGTTCCGCATAATCGTACCCATGCCTCCTGAGCCTTTTTGTTTCCGGACCCGTTCGCCCTCTGGCAGGTCCTTACAGCAAGCTGGAGGAAGTTGAGCGAAGGCTCAGTTGTCAAAATCACCTCGTCTGTAGGCGTCGTCGAGGGTACAGGTAGAGGAGCCGGGGCCAAGGAAGAACGAAGGGCAGGTTTGGTAGAGATGACCAGTGAGATGAAATGTGTGATGAAGGTTCGAGCGGCTAGGATGTTTCCATTAAGGAGGTAACTGGACATACGTTTGATTAGGACATCTGGAAGCCTGTTGGCAAGTAAGAGAAGAGAACAAACGGTAAAGTTCCACGGAGAGCGAAAGGACCTGGAGGGGGCGAATTCGCAGCTTGCCACCATTCGGACATCATCTGCGCAAGAAGACGTGCGCTGTCACGCTTTCCCGCAGCTAGGAGATGAGGTTCCGCCAGATCAAAGGCCCCTTCTACTCATGCAATATACGATCAAGTTTCGGATCGCGTAGTGTCAGATCAGGCTGTACTTCATAACGATTGAGAACGCACCCTTGTGAAGTAGGTCACCGACATAGTGTTGGAGATCTGGATCTCCTGCAGGGCATCCCCCAGCTTTTGCTGACCATCTTCGATAGAGATCAGGCGTTATGTCTATCAAAGATTTATGACTTCGATGAATCATCGTGACTTACGATATGGATTTGTCAATCAACGTTTTCCGCCAAGTCCCGGATGAGTTGGTCAAAGCGATAAGTTGTGTGAGCCTTCCTAAGAGCACGGCAGTACGAAGGAATCAATGATCGAAGGCCAGATAGACAAAATAGATGATCAAATATAGCATACGGTCAGACCGAGCTGGATCCACTTACCCCTCGATTCCTCAGTAACACCCTCACCCTTGCTATCATACACATCCAACAAGAAGGACGCGAGATCTGTCCCACTTCCCACTTGCTTCGCCTTCAGCATCTCTCGTGCACTCTGGAAGAGCACGTCGATGGCGGTGTCATATTGCGCAGTCTTGACATATCGTGAAGCGAAGGTGCGAGCCTTTTGGTGTGCTTCGTATGCGTGGCCTTCGGCGATCTGGGGCAAGATTGCAGCCAGTGCACGAGATGAAGAAGCTGCTGCTGCAGGTGGCATGAGAGTCGGCTAGGCTCAAGCTGCCTAGATAGTTGGTGTATGTTGTTCAAAAATGAGCTAGCTGAGTGTCGGACGTTTCGTTTCTACACCTTAGAAGCTTGTCGATATCCCCATTTACCCCTAAAATGGCAGCTGATTCCCACACGCGTCCCGGGCCCCGACCCAAATTCACGTTCAATTCTTGAAAAGCCAGTTCGACCATGCCCATCTGTACTGTATGCACCCACAATATACCCTACCTCTACACCATATACGAGTCAGCTCACAACCTCCGTCTCGAACAATGTGTGCGCCGCAGAACTCGTTCATCATTTGTTTTCTCTAACAGAAACGATAACGCAATTAGCCGAACTGCCTTAGCTTCGCGGACCCATACGTTGAATACGACACACTCACGCTCGTTCTGGACCTGATTCTACTGAAACGAGATGTGTTTCGGCATCTTTTGTATAATCGAGGGTACCCTCCAAGAGTGTCTGTGAAGTCTATGAGTGAGCTGGGTCCGAGCCAGGTTTCAAGCGAGGGATTCGAGGCTCAGCGGGAACGAGTGCGTAGAAATGGTATTGCTACTCGTGTCACCCTTACTGACATCTATAAAATAGAATAGATGGATGCATATTCTTCAATTGGGGTTGGCACTGATCTTTATTGATGCATGTGAGTTTGGTGTACACTAAGATAGCTTTTCGACCCTCTGATCTGGTGCAAGTCATTCGGTGGTCTCACCTGGGTTAGCTTTGGTTCTTCATCGAGTCTATAGCGAACTCACAAAACCCCAGAAAGTGACGATGGGAAGCAAGATATGATGTGGAGGAAAGAGCGTGTCGAACCTCTTCTACGGATTTTCGCGGGGTGCATCATCGGTACGTTTTACTTCCCGCGTGCAGTTTGAAGAATGGACTTGACAGTGCCCTGTACGGTATTAGAAACAGGTGCATTTCATATAGGAATCGCAGGAACGTCAATGCTCGCCCTACGATTGAGCCGTATATGGCAATTGAGACAAGTAACGCCCGGACAGGGAAATAATAATAATAGGCTAAGGTATGTTTTTCCTCGCGGTCCAAGATTCTTCAATTGGTCAATTGGTGACCCTTGCAAGGCTATCGCATGTACCGCTCACCCTCCTCTACTCCTCCTTGACCAAGCTATTTCTTCTCTTATTACTCGCTTTATGGAAACCTTCAAAGATCCCTTCGACGAGAGCATTCGCACAAGTCAACGGCACGGATACTGGACTATACCAAGAACTTATGTCTCATGAGTATACGCGGCGGGCACTAGAAATGCTCGATGACGATAAGCTAGACCGCGAGTGGATTGTAAGGAACGTTCTTGGGGGATTATCGGCGGGATTTGGTTTGCGAGGTGAGCATGCCGTTCTTCTTATGCAAGGTCCTCGAGGGACTTATCGTACCTTTGCAGTTGTTCTCGATATGCCACCCGCGTTTACGACGCTCATAATCCTCATAGGGTATGTACCCCAAGATTGCGATATCGATTAGAGAATGCTAACAATCTCGTCCAGGTGGGCGGTGAAGACTTTTGTGGCCAACCTTGTCTCGACATGGGTGAACAAAGGCGACAGCTCTGGCGAAGTATTCTTGGCATATAGCATACCGTGATTAGCTCTGCCAGAAAAATGTGCGAAAGGTTGCTCTGGATTCCAGGTATACGACATCAATGCATATGCATCAGCGTTCGGATTGCTCTGTAATGACGGACGTTGCGTTCTAACGGTTTTAAAAGCTTCGTCCCATTTCTTCTCTTATATCTCCTTGGGTCTATCTACGGCCTGGCGCCTTTCTTTTCGTCTGTATCCCACGCGTCTGAAACCGATCAGTTGAAAAACGCCCGAGGTCTAATTTTAGATAGAATTGATTCCGGGTCCAGTTCTTAGTAATAATTAATTTTAGTATTAGTGGCTTAACTAAGTAACTGACGTAACCGATCATTTACAGTGCGCAGCTGCTGGTTGGTGTTGGTGGTGCGAAATTCACAAGGGCCGCTGCTGACCGTGTCATTCACACACCCTCTAGCTCCATTCTCACTCACGCTCAAGGCTGCTCCTCGTCTGAGGCGACCTAGCCAACTACAAGCTTGTCATGAACGCGCACTTCAAAACAACCTTGGCAGCTAGTTCACTGGTGCTTCTCTCCTTAGCATTCGACTGTATTGCTCAGCAGCAAACCACCGCGCGTATTCTGCTCTACACCGCAACTGCCGACTTCCGGCACGACTCTATACCCACCGCCATCCAGTCTCTCAAAAACCAGAGCAACGCATTTAATGTGCAATTCGATGCGACGGAAGATAAATCGAGGTTTACAGATGACGGACTCGGCGAGTATGATGCTGTCATGTGGGTCAGTACAACGGGTGAAGGTGTGTGGCTTGAGTTACGAGTCTGGGCGTGTGCCTCGTTTGTCTTTGGCGCTTGCTAAATGGTACACACAGTGCTCGACGATGGTGGGAAGACTGCTTTGAGAAACTACCTTGACAAAGGAGGGAATTTCATAGCTGTCCACAGCGCGTCAGATAGTCTTAGGAACACAACTTGGTTCGGAGAAGAAGTTGGTATGTCCAACGTTTCATCAAAGCCTCAAAGAGCTTGCTAACGGTGCCACTCTATTAGGAGCTTTCTTTGACTACCACCCTGTGCTTCAAAATGCGACCGTGGACGTGGTTGTGTCAGATCATCCCAGCACGAATATGCTTCCCGTGGAGTGGCATGTACAAGATGAAATGTTCGTCCACAGTTGTTGCTTGCTTGTCGCTTTTTTGCTATTTAATGACTCCCACCCGATGCAGGTATAACTTCAAATCCGACCCCAGAAGTGTTGGGGCAGTAGTTATCCTATCTGCCAACGAATCGAGCTACACCGGTCCGTGGATTCCTTCTTTGTAATAAAAATGAACAGTCAAAGTTCAATATAAGACTTCAGACGACGGAACACGAAACTTTGACCAAGGTTCGCCCCATCCGACAGGTTCGCAGCCTTCAACCCTGTATTTTGGAATAGCCATCATGATAATGACCTTTTACCCCCAGCGTGGTATCAAGAGCACGGGGCCGGCGTGGATTCTGGTAACTCGGCAGGCAGAAGCTTTTATACTAGTCTGGGGCACCTTAATGAAACTTGGCAGGTGTGTGTCGACATCGTGACTCTCGAATCTTTTTATCACTTCAAACATTTATTATATCACAGGACGACCTCTTCATGCAGCACATAATGGGTGGCGTAATGTGGACTTTACAGTCTAACATGACAAAAGCATTCAACATCAGCGGGCTTGTTGGGAATGCAAATTCGGACGTCTCCTCGTCGTCTTCAGGAAGGTTCGGGTTTCAATTGATGTCATCGTTGGTGTTATGTGTGATGTTTGCTCTCTTCATAGTGCGTCCCAAGCGACAAGTGCATCCAATAGGGAAGCAGTAGCGCTGTCTTATATGGTGTTATACCCTATATTGTTGCTGCTTTGCTCATCGACGGCGCTCGACTTCATCTATTCATATTCATAAAATCGAGGCGAAATGTCGTGCACAATAGGACTTTAAAAATTGTTTTGATTTATTTATTTTCTTTTCAAGATCATCCATTCAACACAGCGTCGATTGATAAACAATGGCAACTTCGTATAATCAGTATGAGTGACATCGTTTACAGTTTTCTATTGCTGATTATCCTTGCGTGTCTTGAAATCAGGCTGCTACCGAAACTTGATAATAAAAGGCCTCGCTTTGATTCTCGCTAGTGGTAAGTACTGATACTCGCAAAGAAGGTTTGACTTTGCTTTTACAGGCGTACTAGAGATAGGTGATTAACAAGAACGAAATTTCTGGGGTTCGAGGCAGTTTGCGAGCATGTTGAATGTTATGATGCTCTTTATAGGTGTCGAGCTGGGACGGAAAAGGAACAGGTGTGTCTTCTCTATCTTCTCGAACAAGAGCCGTTAATATTGACTTTACTATCATTGCTACTGTACGATCGCTCGGCCCCGATCGGAATCCAACAAAGCAAGATTCAAAAATCAATGCAATGACATCTTTTAGAGCTCAGGATCTACTTTGCCGCTGAATAGCTTTGCACACTGGCGGGTCCTACCGTCAGGCATATAAGAAATCGTCACGCCCGCACCCTCTCTACCGCAGTCCCTTAAACCATTTCCCTCTTACAGGCAACCCCGACCCCAACTTCTATTCTCCCTAACTTCTCTCCGAAACTCCGGCTCCAGGCACTCCCTCGTACCACGTCACTATGCCATCGTTGCCTAAGAAGTTCCGTTTCTCTCGCTCTAGCACGGGATCGAAGTCTTCGAACTTCAAGCTGAAGAAGCTTTCTGACGCGGACATAGCAGACATGCTCTCCATTTCCGCTGACGAAAGATATGCGAAAGAACGTGAATACAAGAGCGAGATAGTTGATGCCTACAAGTTCTTGATTTCACGAGTCACAGGATTAGATTTCCGTGGTGTTCACTCGTGGGATGACGGACGCCGCGAGCGAGCTCGGCAACGTTTGGTATTCCACGCGGAGCGGTTTAAAATCCAGGGTAACCCTCCGTTCTTTTCTCTTTATGAATATCTTCAAAGGTATAGTCCTTCCAACGAGCCTATCCGAGAAACCCTCTTAATAAGTCATCCGGCCATCCAAGAGCTTATGACCGACATACAGACTTTAGAAGCTGAAGTTAATCGTCTCGATGAGCGGGTGCCCGCACGTATTGAACACTCGAGGCTCGAGTATTTCGATAAACGCGTCACGTTTATTGCCCTCCAGATGTTGCGTATCGACGTTCTGAAACGCCGACACCCCCCAACTACAGACAAGAAGGGAGGAAGGAAGCATCAGAAAGAAATGGAAAAGGCAAATAAATCACTGAAGCATGTCGACCGCGAGGATTGGTCCCGTTACGAGGAAGTGCGAGGGAAGTTGATCGGTGAAGAGGGTCCATACCACGAGTTGGGCCAGTACCTGAGCGAAGATGCTCAACCTCCGATTAGTGAGGATAGAGTCGGCGAGCTCGTCGTTGCTTTAGTTGAGCAATTGGCAGCTTTATCTACGGAGCTCGAGTAAAGCAATCCGTTATCCACTTTGTTCGTACCTTCGCATTGGCAGGACAAATAAGTAATTAGATAGAGCATGAAATAAAGCAAAAATCCGTTCTATTGCTTTAGCGCGGACAAGCAATTGGCGAAGTGACCTTCAATGAAAGGTCTGGATTCAAAATGGTGCAGTGATCGTGTTCGAGGAGGTCCATCAACATTCTCGTGGAGCTATTTCTTCGCAATTGAGTTTCGTTGCAGCTATTCTCCAACCTATTAGACGACTGGCTATATGCAGTCGCGCAACCTTATCTAGTCCAAATATTCTTTATTCAATACAACATGCAGCGCAAAATAATGATACTGAGGAAGAGAGGAAACAGGCGGGGAACTCTAAGTCTGGGCGAGTTCGACAAACTGTGCTCGCACGTCCTTGATGAAATGGAAGATGTCTCGAGATTCGTTGAGCTGATCTACGAGGAGGGGTAAAGTCGGTATAGGAGGAGTTGATACAAGTACTATAAGAGCAGTTAGAATGAACGAGCAGGGATGTGTAGTGAATGGGGTTACGGAACGTACTACGATACGTGGTCTCGGAGGTGTCGACAACGATGCTGAACTCTCGTTCTCGGTTCGAGGGGTCGATGGCAGTGAACCGTAGCAAGAGCTTATCCTCTGGTAATGTATGGTACGTTCGTGAGACTTTATGACAATGTGTCCGATGCAGAGGGGGTGAAATACGTACGGCCCACGCCCTCAATGGCGAACTGTAGCCGTTCTTCACATTCGTGGAGCTCTTCCATCACTTGCGTTGCATGAGACTCTAAGACAGCCTTCTCGTTGCCCTTTTCTGGAAGAGAAAGCGCCACGATGGGAAATTCATATGAGTTGCCGTGACAAGAGAATCTGCCGAATTAGACGAACCTCGCCGTAAATTTGCGATTTCGGATGAATACTGTTCGATCTCTACATCGACGACTGACGACTTTTCCTTTAGCGACGAGAACTGTCTCTTCAAATTCGAAACAACAGTTTCAGCTTCCTTCTTCTCCGCGTGTTCTCGCTCCAGTACTAAAAAAGTACGAAGCGTCAGTTTTAGCTGCTCTCAACGTGTAGGTAGCCAATCGTTACGCACCTTGCATCAACTCAATCTCCTTCACTTTACATTCCCGTATCTCCCCATCTGCCTGCGTCAATCTTTCCTGAACCCTTTTCACCTCTGCGCCATGTCTTTGCTTCCTTTGTACGATCTCTTCTCGCGCGCGCGCCGTGTAGTTCTTCACCGCCTTGAGAAATTGCGACGATGTCCTTTCGAACTCGGCTGTTCGGAGGTCAATGGTGGTGTCTCCAGACTCAATATGAGCTGCGAGGTCAATCGTAAGCGGATTCGAGAATGCTCTGGCCATTTTTGTGGGACTTGCGGGGAATTAGAATCAATGTGTGAGGTTGAGAGGTTGAGAGAGAGAGAGAGAGAGAGATGCCATGGCGCGATCCTTGCAAGTCGCAAGTCCAACGCGGTCATGTGATTTATAGTGTCTAAACCCAAAATTTTCCTTACGCTTCTTTACATCCATCCGTTGCCTTTTGCCTTCACCTCTTCATCCTCGTCTCTTTGTCCAACGGAATGATTTGGGCACCCATAAGGACACCAGACTCCTTTTCTACTCACAGCTTCCACGTTCATGCGAATTATGTCGACGCTTCTCATCCCGATTCTCTCGGTGGATACGGGTGGACACATATTGTCCTTTTCGTAATGTTGACTATCGTCACGAAGTCTCTACCGAATATAAAACTCCTGGAAGCTCGCCTATCCAGCTGATATCGAACGATGCACGACAGTCAAGTACCGAACATCTACATGATCTTCATCTCCCTCGATATCATCTGAGACCTAGCAACACAGAAAATGCAAGCATTTTATCCGTCAGTGATTCTACGCATTCACTAAAGCACTCACACTTGGGCTTGCTACTCGCTTGAGCGAAGCCTCGAACGGGCCCTACGGAGTCAGTAACTAAGACACTACTGTTATGACTGTGACAGTTATATTTCTCCGTCCAAATGTACTTGAAACGATGGCTGGCTTGACAATCTGAACAGTCATTTCTCGGATCTTGGTGCTCTTGAACCTTCTGTGATGTGATCTCAGACCAAGAGCACCCAACGCCGTGTCCGGTTCCTAAACAAAGCGCACACGCCCTTTCCTTCGATACTCCTTCTCCAACTTCCTTGCAGTTGATTCATTTGGTGGGTCTTTTGACGCAATGTTGACTTTCAGGGACCAATGGCTTAAATCCCAGGGTCCGGTCTAGCCCATGAGGCAGTAGATGCACCAGAGTTGGAGCAAAATAAGGGTACGTGTACAAGCAAAGTGACTATTCCACATAACTTACTTTATAACAGTAAATTTGTTCGTTGTCGTTCTCAGCGCAGGTAAGTGAAATTCTCTTCTTTCGAGACCTCTATACAACTCGCTCGAAATCTATTAAAAGGCATCATTGGTCTATCGACTGCTCTTGTTGTGCAGGACGAGGACTACGATATCACTATCGTTGCGAATTAATTCCCAGATGAGTCAAGGAACGTCAGAAGTCCAAATTTTCGAGCTGTGTGTCTGTTTTTTTTTGTCCCATATGTGAAGTTGAGAAACTTCAGGATGCCCCTTTCGTTGTCTGGGAAAAGGCGTTTATTACCCAAAGGGTATTGGATTTAGTTCGTCACGTTCTCATGGCTTCCGACAGACGTCACTTCTTTATCGTCATCTGCGAAAAACGCAGTCGAGTTCGGAGGAAAGGCCCTAGGAAAACATTCGAAGTTACCTTTTTGTATTTGTCACAAAGAAAAGATGTTTCATTTCCCATCTAAACTCGGACTCAAAACGTGCTTCTTGAAGCTCGAGCGTTCTTGTTACTTGTACACATTCCGTCGATCTCGCCGAAGTTATTGCATGTTTGCTTATGCGCGAATGTGGCCATTATCCGAGGAATTCGTGCTGGGATTCAAAAAGGCGGCTAGTAGTGATTGGAACTCGAAGCTGTGATATGATAAAATGATTGACCAAGTCAAAATCTGCAGTGGAATTTATAGGAATGAGTCCTATCCCTTAAAACATACAACCTTTATCCTTTAATGCACTAATAAACTAATTAAGAGTAAAAATATTAAGCTCACCGAGATTGCAGAATCTTTCCCGACTTCCCCTCAGATCCGTCGGCCTCCCGTCGCAGCTCCGCTTGTATCGATGCCGGCGGCGTACGGTTTATGTTCTGTCGGCCCCGAAACATCGTCAAGCATAGATGAAGATGAAAGATTCCAATTTCTATCAAACTCATACTCTCTCCGTGACCATGACTTTCGTTGTTGTGCTTGGTGCAGGTGAGTTACGACTTCCTGGCCTCTTTGGAGAAGCAGATCGTATAGAACGTGTATCTTTAGGTGTTGTCGGCCTATCGACTGCTCTTATTTTGCAAGACAAGGGCTACGATGTCACCATTGTCGCGGACCAGTTTCCGGAGGACCCAAGGAGCATTAGATATACGAGTCATTGGGCCGTGAGCTTGTCCTCCTTTGCACGCACTTTAAAATTTTGACAAGAAGGTTTTAGGGTGCTCATCATGTCAGCCATGCAGGTGACGATCCACGGAAGCAAGGTCTATGCACTCTACATGGATTAATGGCGAAGTCCTGATCCGTGGTAATAAACAGATTTGGAAAAAGAGACATTCGCTACGATGTGGAAAATGTCCGAGCCGGGAAATGAATTCGAGCATTGTTTTCTTCGTTTACCTCAGATTGAATATTACAGCGAAAAACGTGCAGATCTAGGTTTCCTAGAGACAATGCCAGACGTAAGTAGTCGTTATTCTTTTCTAAATAATTTTGACCTGCTCAATCTCTCCTTTAACTTCATGAATAACCAGTTCAGGTATCTTGAGGAAAGTGAACTCGTTTCCAGCAGTGCGCAAGGCATTTCGTTTTCGACCGTGACGATCGATATGCCCGTCTACCTCCCTTTCTTGATATCAAGGTTCCGCGCAAGGGGCGGCCGTACAGAGCGTATATCCATCCAACACATTTCCCAACTTTTAGGCGGAGCTTACACCAAAGGTAGTGCACCCAATGCGATAGTCATCTGCACAGGGCTCGGCTCAAGATTGCTTGGCGGTGTCGAGGACAAAGACATGTATCCCATTCGAGGGCAAACGGTGCTACTGAAGGCACCATGGATTAGATTCGGGAGAACGCTTAGTAGCCTTGATGGATTATGGACGTATATCATCCCAAGACGCAGCGGAGATGTGATTGTTGGGGGATCGAAAGTCGATAATGACTGGTACGGTTTTCATGTGCAATCAGTGGTTACGATACAGCAGACTGACTGCTTTGAAAGGGAACCGAAACCGAGGCCTAACGAAACTGAGGACATCCTGCGCCGAGCACTTGCCCTCGCACCAGAACTCTCACCTGCCTTTAATGCCAACAAATCCCATGAACCAGATTTAAAGGACCTCGAGGACATAGTCATTTCTGAGAACTGTGGTCTTCGCCCTGGACGGAAAGGGGGAATTAGATTGGAATCTGGCGTTATCAAGAACGCAACAGGGTTGCAAATCCCTGTTATTTATAATTACGGGTAAGTCAGGTACTTGTCTTCTCGCTCAGAAGCATCTGGATTGAATGCTCGTTTGTTTTTGAAATTCACGTTGCGTTAGACACGCTGGATATGGTGTCCAATCGTCTTGGGGTTCTGCGAAATACGCCGTCAACCTCATGGAGAAAGCTTTGGCTTGAAATTGAGTGGTCAGCAATTATAAGAAAGGAAGGAAGGATGCCTCTTATTCTGCTTTGACCTACACAGAGAATATTACGCGAATCAATACGTTCTACTTCACAAAGCCCTATCATTCTTATAAGTCACATCAACCTTGACGAAGTTGTTATATAGTTCGCCGGAAGCGAGAAGCGTGTCGTTGCCGGAGAGGGTCGTTCCGGGATTCAGGAAAGCGGCTAGTGGCTCGTGGAACTCGAGAAAAGCCGCCGCTAAGAGCGAAATAGATGTCTAATGAGACGAAAATCGGGCGATATGAAAGGGGGTACGTACCACCAGCAACATATCCATCACCCTTGCCTATTTCACCGCTTCCACCGTGTATCTTCTTTCGAGCACTCTCCGGAACGATGAAACCTCCAGAGTAGAATTGAACGCCGGATTCTACGCACGATTTGTTCATGTTCAATTGACTTTAGCAAGACAAGGCCACTCACGATTTGTCGAGAATGCCAACTTCAAGCCAGATTTCTCCGACGATAGCTCTACCACCGGGTCCCTTTTGACATCTGATGGACGAATGATGTCTTGTAGTATATCAACCTCCGGAAGTTCCTTCAAGGGTATGCGAAGTGGAATGGGTGTTGGGGCGGATTTCTCAAAGACATAAAATTCATCTGAATGAAACGCATTTAGCATTCCGAAGATTTGAAATGGTAACTGATGATACTAGTACCATATCCAGAATCTGGGAATTGGTGGCCTATGATCTTTGATGTGTGCTCTCTTGGTGAGCCCTTCACGGGATTGAGATTCCCGGTTGAAAGGAAGCTTGAATCAAGCTCGACGGAGTGTCCTGCCTTTAAAACTACGTCAGAAGGGTTATATTTATGACAATGTTGTAGAGTTCACCGACCTTCATGTCAAGTTTATGACCTTTGACGGTAAGCTCGGATGGGTCGCTTTGCAGACTCGCTTCGAGGTTGAATCCCCAATGCTAACCAAAACACAATTAAACGAAGGAGAAGACTGCAAACAAAGATAGCCAAACTCACCTGCGTCAAGTTCACTGGGGTAACTTTATTTTCTTCCAGCAGTCTGGCCCTATACACAAGCAAGATGCTCCCGAGATGATACTCTCCCTTATCGGTATCAATCTCAGCTTGGCCTGGAGACACAAGTCCAACAAGTACTTCAGTCTTCAAAGTCCCAGGGAAACCTTGATCACCGTCCGGCGAGGTATAGCTGAAGACAACAGACGATGGTATGGATCCAATTGTGACCTTCTCCGAGTCACTGAAAAGAGTTGCTTGCGATGGGTGAAGAACGTCCCAGTCGACATCATCAAAACCTTTTGGCCCGCCGTGCAAAGATACTTTGGGGTCCGACTCTGGGATATGCATAATCATGTCAATGTTGCTGAAAGGAATGTTATTTCTAGCAGACGTACGGTTTCCCTGAATTGAAACCTGAGATTTGAATCCGCCTCTCTCGATATCGTGCACTCCGACGGGAATTCGATTCGTATAGCGTCCTACGATTGTGTTGTGGTACTTGTGGTATTCACTCAAGAAGTCGTTGGCATTCTCAGGACCAATGAGAATATCGTGGGTCTGAATAGGTAGCTCAGAGATGGTAGATGCGATTATTTATTAACATTGCTCACCTTTCCGTCGGCCTGTACAAAAATCCTATGCACGGTAACGCCATGCGGTAGAACCTATGTAGAGACGACGGATGAACGCTTGAAGACCCTAGCTTTGTCATGCTACAGCACGCACCTCAATCGCCAACGACGGTGTTAAAGAGGGCAAGGCCAGAACAACAGGAGTGAATCCGGGCGAAGACATTGTTGAGAACCTTGGTACGGAATTTTCCCGAATAGACTTGTATGAAAGAGGTGTAGAGAGAAAGAGCCAACGCTAGCCATCGTCGATTGTGCAACCCTCCATGGTCACAGGCTCAGCGCCCAGCTCGTCATCGGACCATATCTCAGCCACATCAGCTACTCGGCCCGCTTTCCATATCAGTCTTTCTCTCCTCGTCTTCAAGAACTTGAAGGATCCTCCGAAGACGATACGATATACGAGTTTATTTTGTCGTGCGGTTGGTAATTGTTATGGATGGTGAGAAGACAAGTTGGGACCCGCGTCTGCTGATCAGCCGACGTCTGCAGGTTTGATGATCCTGCTCTTCTACTCAAATGTTTTACTTCGAGATTCCAAAGAGCTTCAAGTTGGAGTTTCAAAGAGGACGAATCTAGGAGGACGTCTTATCTGGAAGGCCTTCGTATACAAAAGCCTTAGGAAACAATATACCCACGGGCCGCCGTTGCCGCTTCATGCAGTTGCTCGGAGAAATTATTTCGAAATAAGCATAACGACAAGCAAGGCAGAGCAGTGCATAAGCCTTCCTTCCTCTCCATCATATCCCACAATTCGAGGCACTTTTGACGGTATTGCTGCAACTAAATGGCATCTTTGGAAATACCTGTTTCCACATCACTGGAGGATGTCTTCCCAGATACAAGCATCCTAAATACTCAACGGTATATTGGAGTCTCAACTTTTCGCCGTGCTTATATTAATAGACCACATTCAACTACAGTACCTGTTACCAGAAACTGACCGATGCTTTTGTGGATCATTTCGGGAGAAAACCAGCCTTCATCGTACGTGCACCTGGTCGAGTCAAGTGCGTGCTATCTTATCATCTCCCAATCCGATTATAATCTGATCGCACTGTCAGTCTCATAGGCAAGTTCTATTATGTATTCCGAGACATCACTCATCAGACCACTGCTTCTCTTAAGGTGATCATGTCGATTATCAATTATTCCCCGCCATTCCAGCAGCGATTGAGCAAGATGTTCTTATGGCGGTCAGTCCTCAAGAGCCCGGAAGTGACCCTGGTCGAGTGACTGCCCAGAACATGGATAGCAAATACACAAGACAAACTTTCGCTCCAGAGAAAGGCGCAGATGGTAAATTCATATTGGATATCGACAAAACACAGTTACGCTGGGAGAGCTACGTGAAAGCTGGATATTTTGTTTGTTGTTTCTATCTTGGCCGAACCGAGCGAAAGTTCTCTAAACTTGATCTTAAAAGGGCGTATTGGAAAGGTTTTTCAATGGAAATGACGAGAAACCAAGGGCTCTCGACCTACTGGTCACTGGATCAGTTCCTCCTGGATCGGGCCTCTCATCCAGCGCGGCTATGGTCGTTGCTTCGACACTCGCTTTTCTGGCTATCAATGACAAGCTCGATGGGGTAACGAAGGGGGATCTAGTGGAGATGTGTATCATCAATGAACGAAGAGTTGGTCCGTAAATGTCCTTTCGGTTCCCCAATGAGACCTTAGCTCAACTTCTCTCGCTTTCAGGTGTCAACAGCGGAGGGTAAGAGTTCAAGCTCTACCGGCGTATTTGTTCTGAGACGCGAAAACAGACTTGACCAATCTGCCTCCGTCATTTGTACCGCGAACTCTGCTATCTATATCTCCTTCTTCCCTACCCTCTCTGCTACGCCAGTCCTTCTACCTATCACACTCACTACCCCACGGGCAGTCTTCGTCTGTGCCAACTCCCTCGTCGTCTCCGACAAAGTCGTTCACTCTCGCACGCGCTACAACCTCCGTCATTTCGAGTCGCTCGTCTCTGCTCGAGTACTCGCGCATAAACTCGGAGTCGAAGTCGGGCCAGACGAAAAGATCACGCTTCGGGAATTTCTGGATCGATGGTTGGGCGTGGAGAAAGGGGACGACATCAGCTTTGAAGAATTCAAAAATGGGCTTAAGAACGTTGAGAAAAAGATAAACGTATTGAAGCTCGTAGACAGCGATGGTTCCGATGGTACACAAGTTGGTGTGACAATGGATGAAATGATTGCGTTGTCTGGAATGAGTCCCGAGGCCTTCCAGAAGGTATTTTTATCATGGGCCAAGAGTGCGTCTCCAAGTCGAATCTTATCTTCCTGAAAGCTACGCTAATGGAGACATCAAAAGTCGAAGCGACGCACTTTCAGCTATATAAACGCGCTAAGCATGTTTTTGCAGAGACACTACGCGTCCTTGAGTTCCGAGAAGTCTGTCTCCGTGCTACCGAAGCCGACGGGGTACAGGCAAACGGGTCGGCGAAGCCATTGCATGAACTAGGCCGTATCATGGACGAGTCACACAAGAGTAGCATAGAGCTTGCCGATAATTCGTGTCCCGAGGTTGATGAATTGGTGAGGCTGGCAAAGGAGGCGGGTGCATACGGAAGTCGAATAACTGGTACGTTGGCGTATGCATCTCTGTTTTAGATATTCGTGTCGCATGTGCTTCACTGGTTTTTTTTCAGGTGCCGGATGGGGAGGCTGTACTGTCTCGCTTGTAGACGAGGGACGCGTGCCAGAATTCATTGAGAAGTTGAAAGCGTCATACAGACCGTATCATGGACTTCATGGCGATGAGCTTGCTGAGGTCGTGTTCGCTACGAAGCCGAGTGGAGGGGCAAGCGGTGAGTAAATGTGATTTCTGGAAATCTGTAGTTTACTGACGCGTGATTGATATTCAGCACTTATTTTATAAGCGATTTAAAAGAACTCAAGGACATTGTAACAAGTATGATGGTGATACCCAATTGTAGGGCGCGGCAACGAAATAAAAAGAACATATTAAGTACTCCCTAAATCTTACTATCAAGCATCGCCAGGCTAGTGAAGAGAATTTTTTTTTTTGGGGGGGGGGGGGAGTGGATTGCAACGATCTTCCAACTGGACGCTTGACCGTTCTCTTCTAGTCATCTTGACCTATGTACTGTAAAGACAGGGATCATTTCCCCTTCTACTCGACAGTCGCCTCTTCGTCAAAGCTCGAAAGCTGATCTTCTTGAAGATCAACATCGATACGGCATCTCCAGTCTCTTCCTAGTCAAAAACCGCGGGGTAAAATCGCACCAGACTTTTGACCGAGTCTATAAGCATAGGTGCGTAATGTTGACTACACACCGTTTTATTAGCACCCCCCCCTCTCCCATCCCTTCGATGTATTGAAAAGCATGGGTTATCGATAGGAATCTGAGCCGTTCCTTTTCTGATTACGTCTACCCTTTGGGATACTAGTGGCCACTGCCCCGCCAGTGTCCTACCCTCAAATCCACCCCCGGACCTTCGCCCCTTTCTTCCAGCTTGAGGCTTTCATACTTTCCAGGTCGTTCAGGCGATACCATCGCGTCCCGTACCTCTTACATCCGAGAGACGCCCGTACCTAGTGCATGATGCGTCATGCATGATACATCCCAAACCAGCGAATCACGTTCGTCCGGATCCCATACGCTGCTTCTGTATCAGATAACTCTCGCCCATTACCGTCATCGTCACCGTCGTTATCAAAATCGATCGGTTGGCGCTCCAGCAGTCATTACTACTACTGCTACTACTAGTACTGGTTACTGTCACGGTACCAGTAGTACGACCAGTTACCCAACACAGTTATTATAGTATCAGTATCAGGACTGGCGGCCTGCACTAGCATGTGCCAATTTTCTCAAGCCTCTATTCAGCGACTATTCACAAAAATAGAGTTCCTTTCAATTCGATACGATTCGATCATCGGGCCTCGATGCGGTCCTCCGCCTCCGGGGCCTTCCGTTCATTGATTTTGATTGGGGTTTTGGTATTCGGTTTTGGTGTGTGGGATTCAAGCCTTTTTTCAATTATTTTCTCCACTCAGACTCAGACTCAGAACTCAGACCCTCTTTCATCACAGGACTACGAACTGCGAACTGCTGGCGACTGCTGATTGCTGACCACACGACCCGCACGACCGCAAACACCCCGACACGGGGAGCCGTGCTCTCCGAAAAAAAAGACCATTAATATTAATAGATAAGTTGATATCAACCTATCTATCGTGATGTCCATGTCCATGGTAATACTACTACCAGCCGCACAGAGACATTACTGTAACCGTGATGTGCGCTTCCATACATGCACACTGGCAGTCTGGCATGCACCCCAAATAATCAATAACTCGCATCTGATCACCCCAAAGGCTTTCCAAGTCCCCCCTTTCGATGTCACCATCCATTATATACGTATACATGCGTATCTACTACGGAACAAAACGGGTCGCACGCAAACTAAGCCTGGGAGTTGACACCTTTCATTTTAATTCCATATCATAGTATCGTTCGTCCCGAATCGCTCGTTCGCATCCCAGGCCACAAACAACAACTTTGGAAGACATCATGCATGATGACCAAACCGGCATACGATACCTTCCGTCCAATACTACCAATACTACCAATACTACCAATACCGATAACAATAACAATAACAATATTAATACGAATAACGTTTACAATTTACGGTGCGATACCACCACCAGCCGGAGCCAGCAGTGTGCGGTAGTACTAGCACTAGCATTAGTACTATGCGCATGTATACATGTATACGAATGTACATGTACAACTTGAAACCATCCGAGAGTATGTTAGTAACCGAGGTAAAACAAAATACAAATATACAAGAAGATAAATAACATTCAAGAGGATGAGTGCCGGCCCGGCTTGAACTTGAATGAACGTTGGTATAAGTATGCATGTATAAGTAACATCGATATCGCCGACTCGGAGTACTTACTTACTCAAGTTGGTGATAATATCAATATCAATGCTTCTCCCATTCTCGTTCTCGTTCTCGTCCTTGTTCTTATCCAGTACGTCCACCCACCCAACCCTCCAAATCACGCATCACCCAACATCCCAAGACGGGAAAAAAAAGACGGTAAGAGAGTATTTTCATTATATGGTTTAACTGAGGTATGACCAAAAAAAAACGGGTACCAAGTACTAAGAACTAAATACTAAGTACTGACACTAACGGAGAAACTAAGAACGGCTAAATGACATACCCAGACCCAGACTCGAAGGTCGGGTCGGGTCGGGTTGGTACATGAATATACACATAGTGAGCAAGGAACGAGAGGTTCAGAGATCGAAAATCGAAAAATTGAAATGTAAACGAATCTGAAGTAGCAGTAGAAATAGAAGTAGGGTTGAGTATGTATATGAAGGCTTTGTGTGGTGCACGTGTGGAACTGAAATCGATGTGAATGTGGATGTGGTTGTTGAGTTGATGCGATGTGATGAGATATAGATAGATAGATGATCAAGTGACCGAAAGAGAGAAGAAAGAGAAAGAAAGAGAGAAGAGAGGATGAGCGGGTAGATTGGATGTTATCGATGTTATCGGGGATGGAGAGGAGATGAGATGGAGGGAATGGGCCGGTCAAAGGAGTCAACAATAGATACAGGTGGAGAAGATGGCTCAAGCTCGAGAGCTGCGAAGAATTTCGATTGAAAAGGAAGACGATGGGTTATGGAATGATCATATGCATACACGTTGAGAAAAAAAAAGAAACCAGAATGAAATCGAGACGACCCGTTCGCTATTGACAAAGGTCGAACACAAAGAAAAAAGGAGAAAGAAGAAACGCCCAATACGGAGAGGAGAGAAATGATCATCTGAAAGGAAAATCTCGATCTGGATCTCGGAAAGCGGAAAGCAAAGAAAAAGCGACGACGGAAACCTTAAGAGAGGTAGAAGAGCGATTGGATGGGAGGGAGATCGGAAGACCAGTCCTAGCATCGCGAAAATGGCCGGA
This sequence comes from Hymenochaete sp. R1, assembly GCA_019400425.1. Classification (NCBI taxonomy): domain Eukaryota; kingdom Fungi; phylum Basidiomycota; class Agaricomycetes; order Hymenochaetales; family Hymenochaetaceae; genus Hymenochaete; species Hymenochaete sp. R1. Next base: position 73,574 of record JAFREE010000048.1, read on the forward strand.
AATGGGTGAGGAGTTTCGGTTGAATAAACACGACAGCGACTTTGTCGGCCATTGGGGCAGACAAGAGTCCAGTTCAACGAGGACGTTGGCTATAGTACAAAAAATGACGAAGAAAAGAAATGTCCGAGAGTTCCTGTTAGAGATAGGAGTCAAGTCCGATCAGCCAATGGATAATCAAAACAAAAGAAGGAGCGCAACTCACCAACAAAGAAAGAAGACAAGAAAATGCAGATGCAGAATGGAAAAGAGGAGAATGTACAACACAAACCCAGACAAAGAACGAGGATTCGAAATAAAGAATTGATGATTGGATAAATTGATGCTGGTTATGTTGAGAAATGTTATGCGGGATGAATGGTCGGATTAATGGTACACAGTATGAAACCAAATGCGAATGCGAGAGGTGCGTGCGTGAGCGATGGGGGTAGAGGAGATAATATAAGCGGCACCATGACGAAGCAGCGGAGTTACGATGGAGGTGAATCATATGCGGAAGCGGCGGAACTGGAAGAATCTCTACCACCCAGATGTGTGATATGTATCCGCCCAGCTCCTATTCCTTTCCAGTCGCCTTTTCTTATCTTCGTCATCTGCCTGCGTTGCGGTCGGATTTCCATTCGGTTTAATTCCGTTGCTCGCGTTCGACTTCATTCCGTTCCCATTCGCCGCATTTGCAGGTACGATAGTGGCGGTAGCTGTCCTCCTGCTGACTCCGTTCCCAACGGGTCTCAGGCGGCTCACCTGCCTCTCCCATAGCAGATTCCTCCTCAAGCTCTCAGAGAGCTCGTGAGTAAGCATAGTCCGTCGAGTCGTTCGGGGTGTCGATGGCGGTTGTGGAGCCGGGAGGTTATACGGATAAGCAACCGTAATCGGCTCTGTAGCGATGCGAGATAAACCGTATGGGGCGTTCACTTGCGTTTGATGTGGCTGCTGCTGCGGTTGTTTCGTTACTGGATTTGCAGAGACGGTACGCCTGCCGTTCTGTTGATGCAGCATCGCGAGTCGTTTTTGCGCAACGCTTTCCGAAACGTGAAGCTTATTATCTTCTTCATCTTCCGACTCACTGACTTCGACGTCCTCTGGCCTGCCTTTCAACCTCAAAGGTGACCGTTGCCTCCCATTCTCGCTTTTCTCATCCGACATGGTGGAGGTGTTGACACTGCTTGCTACGACATTCGCTTCCACCGGCCCAGCCATCGCGCTCTTCGTCTGCTGTAGCATAGTTAACTTCGATGGTTGAGAAGGAGACGGTCGCGGTCCTGCTGCGTGCGCCAAGATATCTTGGGTAGACCTGGTATGTCTGTAAGGGTGGTCGGATGGGAAGAGGGAAGGATCAGGGTGAAAGATCATAGAGAGCAGGCCGGGCTGCGTGCGACATCGGTTGAGGTCTGAATAGGATCGCCTATCTACCTTTGCGAACATAGAACGTTCGCGCGCAGCAGCAGCGGCTGCAACAGCGATCATACGATCTGCTTCCGAATCGATCTGATTTGGCTTTTCGCTTTGCCCGTTTGAAGCACTAGCGTCGTCTGTTCCATCATCAGTCCAGTCAGTGTCGGTAGATTCATCGGAGTATCCGGTGTCAAAAGCACGTTTGGTTGTCGAAGCAGGAACGACGGGTTGCTGAGTAACTGGCCCCTGACCATTGAGTTTTGCGCCTTTGACGGAGCCATTGCTTTTATGACTCCTTTGTGAGGAGGACGATCTACGAGCCGATGGCATCCGACCATTGCAATTCGTAGTCGTCGCCGTCGCCGCAGGCACCACTGACGCCTTCTCCTGCTTCGCCAAGTGTCGATGAGGTGATGACACAGAAGCTGGCGTAGGGAGCGCGCTCACATCTTTCGAAATCGATTTCTCGATCACCTTTTCCTTCTTGGCACCCGCGCTCCTTGTCGACTTTGGCTTTGCCGAGGGCCCATACAGACTTGCTGCAAAGTTACCACCTAGAAGAGAACCCGGAGCAGCACCGGCTGCGCGTCCCCCGAGTTTACTGCGCTGAATAGTACCTCCCGTGAGGCCGTTAGGCCCGTACTGAAGGCGGTGCACGCGACTGGTCGACTGAGTGCGCTTCATCTGCGCGAGGCCGAAACCACGCTTCGACTGCGTGTTGTTCGAGTTTGTATCGCCGCTGAGGTCGACGTTGTCGTTGATGAGTTCGACGACATTGCCATTCGCGGGTCCGTTGGTGCCATTGAGAAGAATGTTATTCGAGTTGATCTTGCTCTTGGACTTTGAAGAACCTCTTCGGGTGCCACGCTTAGTTGGGTGTACTCGGGATCGGGAGTTCGAGTCATTACTACTTCTCGAGCGCGTTGTGCTGGTCCTAGAGGAGACACTGGCTGGGATGTTGTGAGTCGTTTGGCCATTCGGATGGGTGGGATGCGGGTGGCCAAGAGAGGAGGGGTTTGGTGGGGAAGATAGGACGCCGGGAGCCACACAAGCGGTGGCTGCGGGTTGAGCCAGGTATATCATGGGAGGAATGGCGTCGAGGACAGGAGCGCCGCTCGTCGTCGTGGCTGTCGAGAGTGAAGGAGAAGAAGAGGAAGGGGGGTATGAGATGGAGAGGGTAGACGAGATGAGAGCAAGAGGCTGAGGGTGGGATTAGGTGTAAAGAGGAGGGGGAAGTGGAAGTGAGCGAACGCAGGTCTTTAGGCTTGCAATCTCACGTGCAATGTGAAGTGTGAGAGCCGACTACCGGATTTAGGGGTCTAGAACCTGTGAGGGACTTGGCCGGAGTCTTTCCGAGCCGAGAACTTTCCTGCAGCCGAGTCCGAAGCCGCCAATGAAAAGCCGTCGTTGAAATTCGCCGTCCCTGGCTCTGGCTTCCTATTCGCTGCGCTGAATTTGTATTTCCGTCGCTTTTATTCTTTTCTTTTTCACCTTCACTACACAATCACAATATCATTTTACATGTATATTTTATTCCATTTTATTTTCTAAACAGTGACAACAGGCTGCTTACGTCATACGCTTCTCTCCATACTCTAGTAAACGGAGTCAAGATAAGCACAGGCGGCATATGATAATCATAATATTAATGATATGCTTCCGTCAAGTCGTCTGCAACAACACACCAAGCACAACAACTTCTTCGATCTCCTTCGGCCGTGCTTTGCGCATCCTCCGCGCATCTCTCGAGAACACGCCACGCTTTGATACATTGCATATTGCTGGTCTCCTCTCCTCCCCCTTCCCCACATCTACCATGTCCTCATCATGCATCAGAGCCAGCTCCTCTTCCGTCTATGGACGGCACGCCCAGGGCTGCCATCGACGATCTGTTCACGGGGTCGTCCCAACCCCCGCGGAGCTCGAGGGTCAACTCACACTCTTCCTCTCGCCCTGTGTCTTTTCCTTCCCGACCGACCAAACCATCTAATGACCTATCTATCTCTATCTAACTAGTACTAGTATTCCAACACAATTAACTAGTACTCCGAGTCCTCGTCTCCCCATCTTCGGCTTTCTCTCACATTCATTCATCTTCCTCGGCGCAGACACTCTGAGAGAGCACCAGTACTGTCTCTTCGCCACTCACGACCACGGCCACGGCCACGCCCCCTTACCCGCTCTCACGCTAAAACTTCTAACCTAAACGTCTTAAACCCCGCATCCGCATAAAGACACAAGATACAAGATACAAATCAACGCATGCATGCATACAGTCCTAGTCAATTGCTGCTCTTATCGCCCTACCCCTTGATGTCGATGTCACCCTATCGATCCCCCCACTGGCACCCCTTCTGGTTTAGTCTCTCCCAAAGCCTCTTTCGTACACAACACAGTCCACCCCCGCCCCTGGCAACCTACCCTACCCTCCATTCCTCTTAGACTGCAGACGGGACAGGTCTGACAGCGACACACACATACAAAAAACACGAGTTTTGTTTTGATTATTATCAATATCCCGTGAAATGAATGAATTGGAATTGGAATTCAGAAAATCAAAAACCAAAAGACAATACGAAAATACGAAAACTGAAAGATGTGATGGCTGGCAATTAATGGCAATGGCATGTATGCCAGTGTTCACTCAGGAGGCAGGAGGCAGAAGGTAGGCCTCGTGTCGCGCTTACCCGGGCCCGGAAACTTGAATGGCGCCATATACCTGCAATACCTGCAAGACCCCGCTTGCATATGCATGCATGGTTTCAAGACTCAGGAGGCCAGGAGGCAGGGAGGAGAGCCGTCCCCGCCCCGTGAACCCGTCCCGTGAACAACGACCCAAACAAAACAGAATGAAAACGAAAACCGAGTCGATGTCAATGAGCCCCTCTCTCTCGCCTCGTCGAGTTCGTTGCCGTGGACCGGGCCGGGCCGGATAACAACCAACAGACCACCGTGACCCTTCCTCTAACTCTAACTCTCACTAGTACTCTCACCGGCGCTTTCCCTACTCACTTACTCGCAACTCGCTCACATGTACATGTACAAAGCTGAGGTCAAACGTTCATTATGATGATGATTACGACTACTACGAACGCGAACGCGAACGTCCGAGTCATCTCCATCTCCCATCTCCCAACTCACCAGTCTCCCGCGTCCACGTTCCACGTCCACGTTCCCGGAGCTCCCTCAGGCTACTAGTATCTTCCCATTAAAATCGGAAATCGACGAAATTGGAAATTGAACGTCCGCTGTCCGCTGACGTTGGTGTTGGTGTTAATGTCTTACTCATACTCATGCATACGCAACCCCCCCCCCCGCGCAACTTGTGACTCATCCCATCGACTCATCGATACGCCACCAGCCACCAGCCACCAGACACCAGCCACCAGTCACTCTTGGGATATGGGATATACACGAAGATACCAAAAAAGAAATACTTAACCCAAAGTAAGTGACTGGTACTTGGTACAAGCACCGCCGCCTCCGTGCATGCGCACTGGCATACGTGGCCCCCTCTCGCTCGTTCCGTTTCCGTTTCCGTTCCCGTGTCCGCTCAGGCTCAGGCTGCCGCAGCCGCAGCGTAAGCATAAGCATTCACCCAACCATTCACCCAACCATGCATACACATATACTCCATACCACTGGCACACCACTGGCATTACCCAACCATACACTCGTCACTGTCACTCAGGCTGAGGCTGCCAGCCAGTGCTACCGAATAACTACACTACCAGTACCAGTGAACAAAAAAAAACCGCCCCGCCCCGGGGTTCCCGTATTCTATTAGTACCTGTACCTGTATCAGTATTAGTACCTGTATTAGTATTAGTATTAGTATCGGTATCGGTATCGGTAGTGGTATCGGTATTGGTTTTGGTATTCCCAGCCCGCTTACAGATACAGCACCACTGACAGTACCAGAATCCCCCTCCTCATCTCTCACCCCTCGTCTCTCATCTCATCTTTCATCCGTCCTTTCGTTCCAATTTCACCATGACCTCCAGCCACACCGTTGACCTTAAGCTTCGCTTCCGCTTCCGGTCGGTCGGTCGGTCCTTCCACTTCCTTCCGAGCCAGCGATCCGAGATTACTAGTCCGGCCCTAGCTGGCTGGTTAAGCTGGTTAGCTCGGCCAGGAGCCAGGGACTGCGTTGATCCGCCCTTTCCGAGTCGGTTTCTTTTGGGCTGGCCCTCCTGTTTCCTGTATGACGGGATTCTCGGAATTCGTTATTATCTTCAAGTTGCCTTGCTACACTTCCTGCCTTTAAATGGCTGGATGGCTGGACGGCTGGACGGCTAGGCTGGGACGCTTACGAAAGAGATAGACTCACGGAAACGTTTCTACTCGTATGCATTACATTACCCATTACCAACGAGCTCGATGACCTCAACCTGACTCACGGGGACGGCAGTATACTAGTACTAGTACTGACGGCGTTTGGTTTCGTTAGTGGGTCATCGAATGCCGTACACAGCGTACAAGCTCGTACAGCGTACAGCGTGTTCCCGACCCGACGGCCCACGAGCACTCGCTACTCGCTTTGAAGTCCGAGTCCGAGTCTGAGGGGCGGGGAGGGTCTGGTCCGTTGCCTTGCTTCCTACATGCATGCATTAACGTTGATATTGCATAGTACTATAGCGCGACGGACCCGGACCATGCGTCCCCGCCTCCAGCCCGCTCGGACCATACATGAGAAAGCGGCGCAAAATGTACAATAAATGTTGCACCACTCGTTGAATGTTTCTCCGGTGAAGCACCAGGAGCACTAGTACTGGCAGGACTTATGGACTAATGCCACCGTACCGTACTGTACTGTACTGTCTTATCACGCGTTTACGACGAGCGGGCCTTCCAGTTGGAGTTGGAGTTGGAGTTGGAGTTGCACTCGGTTTCCGAAATGCTCGGTGCTAAGTTACGAATGACGAATGGGTGTATGGGCGGAGTCTCGAAGGACGGAGTGAGGGCTTCGAGATGGATGGGGGAAGCCCTGAAGCCTGTCGACGATTGTCATGGCGCAGCTTCGAATGTGGTATCGCAGAGGGTCGCTGCACGGGGGATGCAACGGGGGATGAAGAACCGAGCCGAGCCTGAGGTGTGTGGTATCAAAGCAACAAGATCGAAACAGTGTACAGTACAGAATTGAATTGTGTGCTTGCTGCGTACAATGTTGTGTGTTTTCTGTTTGATGCATAGTACCAGTAAGACGTATGCATCGTATTTGTAGTTGGCCACGACGAGAAGGGAGCAAAAGAGACTCTTTGCGCAACCCAATGACATAAGTGAGAGTATTACATAATGAACGCGACAAGGGGTGTTTTATTCGATAATGATTGAATAATATTAATGATGATTTCCCATCAGAAACGGGAGAGTGTTCGTATAGAAAAGCCCCCGGGTGAGGAGAGCAGCAGTGGCCGTCGGGTCTGTCCGCGTCTCTCGATCCACCTGCGCCTTCTCTTCCCCCCCTTCCCCATCCCCATCATCATCCTCGCCCTCATCTTTACTTCCTCTCCTCCTCCTCCCATCCTCCAGCTATAACCCCCTTCTAATTCCAACATAGACAAGACATAAGCCAGCCCCCGCCTACAGTCCACAGACCACACAACACGCGATCATTCCTACAAAACAGAGATCCCATTCACTTGGTCCATCTCTCGATCCCTCCTCCTTCTCTTGTGTTTCCCCGCCCGTCACTCGTCGACACACACACCGGAGATCCTCCCTCGCGTGTCACCCGACCCGACAGACAACATCGACATCCTTACGCTTCTTTCGTGCTTAACACGCTCTTACTCTTACACCGCGTTGTCGTCTTTGCCGTTACCCGTTACTTGATCCGTTTCTTGTGTTTTGTTTGTTGCACTGGCTTTGTCTGCACCGCATACGCGCATCGAACGCGTCTGATCACCCTCTCTCGCGATCTTTGCTTTCCCCCCGTCTGCATCCCACTCATTCCCTTGTCGCTCATTGAGCATACATCCCCCGCACACAGCCTATTTGCACCTTTAATCTCCTGCATACACCAACTTTTTAAGCTTCCCTCTCCTCTCTCTTCCCATTGACCTACCCCGAGTTCACACCTCCTCAATAATCACTTCGCGACTTCCAAAACAACCTCGTATCCTTTCCTACCTACCATTTCTTAATCCCTTAATCACTTTCGTCCAATCGGTCACTCGCCTTTCACAAAACAGATACAGTCATGTCTGCATCCGTGAACGTCCACCACCACAGACGTAACTCTTCTCTCATCTCCCTCTCGCACGGCCCTTTCTCTGGCTGCAGCTGGTCCGACGGTTTCGAGTAAGTGCATTTCGAGCATACTCCTCCAAGGACATTATTACTTATCGCGTTCTACTTAATCTGCGTCTAAATGATAAGATTCAGCACTCGCTCTCCTCTGACTTCTGCTGTTCACTTGGACCTTGAGCTCGGCTCTCCGACTCAGGTCAACGCGCCTCCGACACCGTTCAACCCTGCATACACTTCGTTCGCTATCGCAACTACGCCTTCCATGGTTGCTATGAACCTATGTTCGCCGCCCTCAGTCGCACCTCGGACAATGAATCTGAACAGCGACGAAGATTTCGAGAAGGATTATGTGAGTAGCTCCCCATTCCCATTCATTCATTCTTGACTCGTTCCACTTTTTTTCTTGTTTCCTCTGTTGTTAAATTGCCGGAGATATGCTCCATCGAGCGTTCGACATTTCTTGAGAAAACTTTCCTCCCCCCAATCCGTCCGTCCCACCTCATCTCCGTGTTTGAGCCGAGGGATGACAGTGGCTCACTCACTCTCGGCGTGTGGGTCAGAGTCAGAGACAGAGATCAGACTTTTGAGTTTGATGCGCAGTACCCAGTACTGTAGGTGAGGGAGGTTGAGCGGACCCAATGGCGTTTGTGTTGATTGCGGCGTCTTCCTCTCGCGATCGCCGGGGCGCTCTCGGTCTTCCCGCGCATACGTCTCCTGTGTATCCCGCGGGCCCCGTGTACGCCATCTCGCTATTCTCATTCTTCCCCCACGGATCTCTGCAGGAGAGGACAGGAGAGGAGTCATGGAATCTCCCCTTCCCCAATTCGCGCGTTCCCATTCATTCAGTCGAAACTGAAACTCCCGATGCCCCCTCCCTTCCCACCCTCTCGCGTTTCTCGGCGTTCCTGCAAGGAGTCGAAACGAACAGACGCATTTGGGTATGCCCGTAGTGGTTCCTCGTGGGTCGCTGTTCCTCCGCCTCCGAGCTAATCCAATCCCTTCTTCCCCTCCGTTCCCCTCATCTGCTTCCGAAGCTTAATTCATTCCGGCTTCTGGACTTTCTGGATCCGGAACGGAGTACCCGTTTCGTCGTTCCCCTTCATTTTCAAATTTTATTGGGACAACCCATTTTGCCGTTTTCGTTTTCGTTCCTTGTCTACACAGTGTCCCTTCACTTCGCTGTGTTCGGTCATGCCATGGCCTCTCGCCTCTCTTGCCCTTTGCTTCGCTTTCACTCCGCTCCGTTGGAGCTCTAATAGGTGGTACTTGATGCTTGATGGCGTTTCCCCCGGTACTATCTTTCAAGCGAATAGCGAGGGTCCTCATCTCATACATCAATGTTTGGATGATATCTTCTCTGTGATGAAGGGACGTCCGGGGGATGTTTGATGAGATGTCGTCGCATTCATCGCTCACACCCCAATGAATCCGTTCGTCCGTCTTGTTAGGGTTTCGGAACTCGGCATTTGCTTGGACAACAGGCGAACGCGAACACTTTCACATGCCCTTTGATTTTTGCTTGGCTATGTTTGGAGTGGCCTTTCCCTTTTTTCTCCGGAAGGCTTCCATTTTGATTGCTGCTGATCGACGGGCGGTCCTTTTATTTGGGTCGTCTCGGGGTTCCTCATGTGGGAAGTGTGGGAACCTTCTCGAGAGACTCGACTTTAGTGGCGCCGATTCGTTCGCAGATTTACGATTTAGAGAAAGACGGATCCTATTTTCGTTCTTATTATCCTTTTAAACTTTTCTTTTCTTTTTTTTTTGATTTTGAATTACCTTTTTCGCGATGAATTTTTTATTCTGATAAACTTCTTTTTGTGCTTTTTTCTAGTGCTCGAATTTCGCATGTTGCAACATCGTGCTCCCTGACATGCACGCGCTCATGGCCCATTTTGAGGAAGTCCACTTCCAGAATCAACCCCTGGCTCAAAATAGCTTTGCATGCGCGCAAGCGCCGAAGTTCCCTCCAAACACCGACATTCCGGTCAAGCCGCCCGTCTTGAATGTTGATACTACGAATGCAGGTCTCATGGGTGCGAACTTCACGATGAATGCCCAGGGAAACATGATGAACATCAACATGGATATCGATGCGGAGACCAGCGCTATGTTCAGCGGAGATGGCGTGGCCTTCGCGCATACAGACGCGCCCTCGCCGTACTCCTCAGTCGGACCCGAGACACCTCCCCCACCTCAATCGCAGCCGTTCGAATCTATGACGGCATACAAGTCTGTCTCCGATTCCGCCAACAATTCGCCGAATCCGGGCTTGAGCGCAAGCCATATCCCTTCTTCGTTGGCACCCTACCCACACGTGGTCGGTGGTGTTGCGTGCAGGTCGTCGGCACCGACATCGCCCTTCCCCCGTGCATCCCCTTTCTCGTTCTCGCATATGCAGCCGCATGGCGTCTCTCACTCCCCGTACGCTTCTTCGCCTCTGTCGACGGGCTCCCCAGGCTCGTATACACCACCCGAGGACGAGAGCTCCAGCTCCAGCTCCGGCTCCACCGTCGCTTCGAGCCTCAGCGTTCCGTCTTTGTCAAATGGCACCGTTGCCGCTGCTGTGTCCACCACGAACGTCGGCAACGCGCACGCGCACGCGCAGGCACCTGCTGACATTCTAATGCATTTCGATCCTCTCGACGACCTCGAGGACGTCCCCACTCCACTCGACAGCACCCCTCCCTCCCCCCTCAGCGCGCCCACGCGCGTCCGGCCCGTCCTCCGACACGCCGGACTGAACCAGCAAGCGTCGAACTGCCCCTCGATCGGTCTCCCGCCCTCGCTTTTCTCCACGTACGACTTCCGTGGGAGCGATGATGGGCAGCAGGCGGACTGGGAGCTGGACGAGGAGGAGTTGGAGAGGCGCGAGAAGGAGCGGGAGGCGAGGGAGAAGGAGGAGAGGAGGAAGGCGGAGCGGAGGGAGCGGGATCGGGAGAGGCGAGAGAGGCAGCGCGCGGCGGAGAGGGAGAGGCTGGCGGCGCTTGCGGCTGCGTCTGGGTCTGCCGACGCGGGTGGCCAGCAAGCCAACAGGGGTGCCAGCGAGGCCGTGGGTGGGACTGGCGGTGTTGTAAGAAGGGAGCGGGAGAAAGCGAGGAAGAGCAGCGCGGTAGGAATGGGCGTGGGTCTCAGCCTCAGCGTCGGATCCAAGAGCGTCCCCGTCTCTCCAATGAGCGCCTCCTTCAGCAACGCAGATCGACGCGGCTCCGGGTCCGGGTCCGGGTCCTCTTCGGACGAGTCCTCCGCCTCCGCGCCCCCGTCCGACTCAGACAAGCCCGAGTCCCCCTCGATCGAAAAGCTGAGGGAACGCGGGGGCGAGCGCGGGGCGATGGCGAAGCGCGGTGTGCGCGAGAAGGCGTACAAGTGCATGAAGCCGGGTTGCACGAAGAGCTACCTCAACCCGAACGGGTTGAAGTACCACAACGCGAAGGGAACGTGCACGTTCGCGGAGAAGTCGCCTTCCGAGGATTCCTCTGCTGCCGCTGCAGGTGCCGGTCTACAGAACGGCGTCCTCGTCGCAGCTACAACGACAACAGCTGACGTGCACGGAGTGCCGGCCGCTGCAACATCCCAGCAGCCCACCCTCCCGCTCGTCTCTGATTCGTCCATGAATACGAGCGCGATCGCTCAGTTGGCTCCGCACCTACCGAGATTCGGCCCTCAAGTCCCTCAGCCACAGCCACAGCCACAACAGGCTTTCGTGCCCATCATGGCCGCGTCAATGCCAGTGCCAGTCGTCCCTATCGCCCCTACAGTGCCGGTGCCTACACAGGTCGTGACTTCTGGCGCTGGCGTACCAGCTCAGACTGTATGAGTGGATCTCAAGGATGCAGACCTCGCTCGTATCAGGCATCTAGCATCTAAGGCATATATATCATAACGTATCTATACGATACCATACTATCTCCGTTCAGTCTCGACCCTTGACCCATCTCCGAACGCTCATCTCTTCTCCTTCCCCGTTCTCGACTTCTTGCATATACCGCTCCCCGCTCCGCTCGGCTGTATCTTACTTATCCTGCTTTTCTTCTCTCTTCCTTTCTTCTTTCTTCGTCCTTTCTTTCTTTCTTTCATTCTTTCGTCCCAGTCGTCTTCGGCTTGTTTATAGGCTCGTACAGCGTGCGCATGCCGTCCTGTCTTTACTCTCCCGTCTTCCTTTCTTTTCTACTCTTTTCTTCTGTTTTCCTCTTTCCCTTTTTAGCTTCTTTTAGTTTTGTTTCTTCTTTCGCTTTCCCTCACATCGAACCAACCCACCTCCGCCAATATAGTGATACATAGCGACATAGCGTACAATAAGGGCCCCTCTTATAACACATAACACCCCGCCCTCTTTCTTCTTTCTTCTTTCTTCTTACTTCTTACTACACCTGATCCGCTGATCCCTGTTCCATTTCGTTTCTCATATCTCTCATCGCCTTGTTGACACCACCCCTCCCCCCCCTCTCTTTCTTCTTCTTCTCAACGCCCGTACCACCGCCTGGATCGGAAACCTCCCACCCCAACAAAAAAAAAGAAAAACTCGTTTATTGTTCATTCTCGCTCGCCTCGTCCTCATCCTCATTCCGTACGTATAAGAAAAAAAATCAGCTTATTCGACTTCGCTTCTTCCTCCTCTACCTTTCCCCTCCACCCACCTTACCTACTTTGTCCAGCTTTCATCGTTGGAAGGTTGGCTGGTTGGTTGGTTGGTTGGTTGGTACGGCCGTGGGGATTGGTTGAAGTGATGTGCTTTATACATAATGTAATTCTCCCCTGCTCCTCCATCCCCGCCCCTCCCCCCCCTCGCGGTGTTGCACTACTCCGTTTTTCTTTCCTCTTCTGTTTTGTTTTTCTTTGACTTGTCGTTTCTTTCTTTTTCTTCCTTTACTTTTACGTTTTCGTTCTCGTTCTCTACCCATCCTCGTTCCCCGGCTTCGCACATGTGCAGGGATATGGGAGGAACTTCTCAATAGCGGGAGCGAGAGCAAGAGAGAAGGGAGGGGGGGGAAGGGAAGGGTCCGAGTCCTAATATCTGTTCGATAATATTTGTCATTTGATGTGGATGTGGATATGTGATATGTGCCATATAGCGGAATGGAGATATTTGGTGGCTGGTCGAGGAGTGATTCGAGTACTAGTACTAGTGTGTTCAAGGTGTGCAGCAGGATGCTAGGACGCAGGAGCAAGAACTAGCCAGATACGAAACACGAGATAATAAAGATCTAGAGCTTTGAATAAATTGAATTGTGAATGCAAGGTCACGTGGGGCGCGTTTTCAAGAGCTGACTGAGTCAAATGATCTCTGCGTCTGCGACTCTGGGTACGCTCGAAGAAAAGGAAAAGGTGGATGTATGTGAACAACAATGCATGAAGTGGCTTCCGGACGAAGTTCTCAATCTTCCACCACACATTTGGCGCCTCGCTCAACTCAGGATATTATACATACTTATTACTTATTACTTATATTCTAGTATTCTGCTTCGCAGCGCTTTTCTGGGGATCCAGGCTTTGTGGACTCGGACTCTTGCATCATAGCGTACTTGATTTCGTTCCCCATCGAAGGATATGTTGACCAGCCGTTGTATGCTATAGAGCACCCTTTGACGAATCGGCTCGATTGTTAGATCAACTGAATCCTTGCTTTTATGTTACTGATATTGTGAGCAATACATAAACAAGAGACAAAATGGAAGAAACTAGCTCAGCATTCCATAGTGGATAGCTAAAACGTTGAAAGTCTCTTCACTCAGGCTCAGGCTGGCAAACATCGTCTGACTCCTTCCAGATTCAGCGTACATTTGTCACGCCATAGCCCCTGCTACTACGCACCGCTCCCAAGTTACTAGAAGAAGCCACGTTTGAGCCAGAGCTCGACGCTCGTCCACTTGTCCATTGATTCGTGCTTCGTCCGCCCGGCGCCGAGGAGTCAAATCTGCCACCAGCCCCTGGCCTTTCGACTCTCTCCCAGTCGTACTCATCCGACTCGAAAGCCCGAGCCCGTTGCCTCTCCCTTTCGTCATTCCTACCACTACCCCGCGACCCGGGTGCAGTCGCGCGACCTGTGGCGAACCCACCCGCACCACCCAACCCAAGGCCCGCCCAGAAGCCTGGAGTACTTCTTGCGTTTGAGTCCGGTGCGAATCTGGTTGAGTACGAATTCTTTGGAGAAGGAGGGGGAGGGCGTGCGGAGTAAGGTGGAGGTGGATCATGTCGAGGGTTCCTGAAGGAGCTGAAAAACCCGTTCCCTCCGTTACCACCTCCATTATCCCCTCCTCCACCTCCACCTCCGTTACCTCCTTGGCCTGAGGGTCTGTATTGACGGAACCAGCTTTCAAAGTATGGTTTGAGAAGTTGGTAGAGAATCACGATGAAGATAGCGGCGGTGAGAAACAAGAAAACGTAATATCCAAGGGCGTCATCTAATGCACAACGGAATAGTGAAGTCAGCGGCCGAGATGAGTAAAGAGAAACTACCATTTACTACTCACAGAAAGAATCACTCAGAGATGTATCAAACTTATCATCGACGTTGATGAGGTGATATTCGAGACCGCACGAGCCTGAAATATCTTATTAGTCGAAGTAGAGTAAATGAAACAAGACAGACCGGCCTTTCAAAACATATGAATCGCCTGGTTTACTCCACCCCTCGCAGCTCACTTCGACCCTCCCGAATCTCAGTTTCCCTGGTAAATCTGCTTCACACTAAGCGATGCCAGTGTAAGTATGCGGTCCCACGACGACCCGAATGAACTGTGCTCACCGTCCAGTCCACATCGGCGCCTTCTCCGCCAGTGTTTACACATCGAACAGCTTCAGGTTCGAAAAGCCTACACGCTTTCCCGATGCACTTGAGCTGTTCGACCGGTGAGGCCCGACGTGATCTAGTAAGCTCGCCCCGGTATAAAGTCAACGTGCGGATGGCTGAGAGCTCGACACGAGACATATTGTGTCTGTCTGGCAAACCAAAGGATGTGAACAGAATGCGCACAATCAAGTTTTGAGTGTTTCCGGAGAGGACTTTGGAAGCGGTGTTTCCTGCAGCCGCCAACAACACCAATGCATGGCTACGTGGAAGTACGTGGTCGACTGATCATTTAGTGGCCATGCCATGACTCCATGTGTGATTAATCCAATTTAACATACTCACGTGATGACAATTCACTTACTAACAACTAAGTCTAAAGCTATTTCTATCTCTCTGCCTGTTTTCGGAAAAGGTCAATAATGAGATGGGATCTAAGTGAACACGATATATTTAAGGATTTGTTTTCAACCGTTCTGTTACCTTTCCGCAGCTTCGATGAATCATTTTAACCGCGAGAGAAACATTAATACTACCATAGTAGTTCAGTTTCCGCTTGGTGGATCTGAATTGGTCAAGATACAAGTAATTCCATTACAAAGCATGATGGGAGGAAATAGATATAATTACAAGGTAGAGCCCAAACAACTCCGTCTATTAACATGTCAAGATACAGATTAATGCGCATACACCACGAACTCTGAAAGGTAAACTGCTGTGTTAGCTCAAAATGCGACCACACTAATCCTGAGGGACATTTCTACATCCATCCGATTGCTGTGTATCTCATTGTCCACGATGGTTCTCTGGCCCACTGACAGCATGGAGGTACGAGCCCCAATCCTCGATACTGGGGGAGTTGAGATTCGCAACAGGAAAAACCCGAAGCCAAACTCGTGATCAGAAACTGTGCCTTTCAAGACAGAGAGATAGAGTAGAGGAAAATAAGAGAGTTGGTGAGGGAAAGGATTGGTACGTATGGAAGGGACGAGACTCACTCGAAGTTTTGTGGGGCTGACGACCACATCTGCAACGCTTCATTCATTTGCGGCATTTGCTGGTAACCGTCCGCACTCCCTACCATTCTTCCGCCGCCATACGGAGCCCTTGCGTTTCCGTTCTTATCCATGTTGGCACCGCCTTCCGGTAAGCCATGAATATACTCCTGGCCCATCATGGGAACGTTGAATAGCTGCGGATCTGACTGGAAGAGATCAAAGATATTGAGATTGGGCATAGTCGTGTCCGCCGAGGCCGCCTCGGTAGTCCCCTGTCCAAAAAGCTGATGATGCTGGTGATGATGGACCCCCTCAGCCTGCGCCATCGCAGCCTGGCCCTGCATCCATGCAAGATCCATGTTCGACTGCCCTTGCATCCCAGCTATGAGCTCTGGATTAGCGCGAGCAAGATGTTCAGTGTCATACGGCAGTCCGCTGATACCGGCTGCCTCGGATGAAGACGGTCCTCGAGCATTGAGACTTATATTCCGTCGGCCAGCCATTGGTCGTGAAGCATCAGAGGCAGATGATAAATAATGGAGTGAAGGGCTGGAGTCGTTCGAAATGGGACTATCCGACCCGCGTTCTCGTTTGTTGCTAAGCGGAGGTGATGCTTTGTCAAGAGGGATATCCCCTGCGCAAGCTAGTTCGTTCAGTATGTCCCAGAGGCGGCCGGCTGAGATGAAGCTATCAAAGCGAAGCAAATGAGCCCAGACAGTGGTTTCAATGCTAAGAAAAAAGTCTTACCGATCCTCGATACTGCGAAGCAAATGCATACACTTATGCACGTCTGACATCTGCTTACCAGAATCGACAAACGTTCCAGACTTCTTTGCACCCCAGATGTTCAGCAATAATACTATTCCGGCCGTGAATGTTGCGATTTGAATTTGAGGTAAAGGCAGTGTTCCACGGTGCCTGCATATGTCCCCAACATGACTGCATGAGCGAGCCGCGTTGGTGCATATTGCCAAGGACGGGAAGGTGAGTGGTGAGGGTTTACGAGGTGAGGGGATGAACGGTCTGTGGATCAGAATTTGCAGATGATAATATGTAGCATAAAGGGTGGCGGATTGGTTGAAGTGTAGGAGATTTTCCCGATGAGGATCCCAGCGTACTACACAAGCGTCAGAACAAGGCGTCTGTAATTACAAAATGTACCCACAATGATCAGGTACAGTGTCTATCCATTTATTCAATGCTGAGTCTAACTCAGCAACAATATGTTGTTCCCACTGCGGGCCAACAAAGCCAAGAAGAATCTTTGACTTGTTAATAGAATACTGAAATAAAATTGATATTAGGAACCGTCGCAAACTTAATCAAAGAAGAACCTACAATAGTCCGAAGGGCGAAAGCGAGAATCTGATTCAGTTTGAGGAAGCTGTTGAAGTATGACACAGTGCAAGGAATATTCGGCGGTTGCTTAAACGCTTTCGCCGGATCAGGGTGTTCCCAATACTCATCATCAACTTCTAAAGGAAGATCGAGATCAAAACTAACGGCATAAAAAATAAGTATGCTGATCATTGTCGTATGATGTTGATACCTACTCTTCGTCCTGAATAGCACAAGGTCGGCCGAGTGCGGCACTTTGAAAGCGATCCAGAGCGACAAGCACCCTGAAATATGTTATTTCAGAATATGAAACTCAAGACGAACCAGAAATACTGTCACTCACCAGAATGCTCTCTTCCAGAGCTCCGATTCGACGCTTAGTGGAGCGTTGTAAACCTTCCGTCTGTGTGCACCAACGTCCTGGGCAAGGCGCAGACCTATCCCAACCATTGTCCATGAGGACTGAGGTGAAGATGAATTCTGGAGGAAGATTGTGGACAACTACGACCATCGGACAGCCATTCAGTCACTAGCCGTTATCTCCACACATAACAGTATTGAGACGTACTGCATATATCTGCATGTCATATAACCTCGGAGGTCCCATGAATGACTTTCGATGAACCTGAACCTGTTCGAACCATTTCCACCCCGCAGAGTGGCCTGAGGATCCATCATTAAAGCACCTGGGATCATCTGACCAGCGTGCTCCAAGGGAACACACGAGCATTACGACAGAACCAAAGCCGATGTCATTATGATGACGCCGGTCTGCAAGAGCACGTTCGAAGGAAGGACGGTGAAGGAGAGGAAAATAGGGATTGAGGCAAACGAAATAGTAGTCGACAAGAAGAGGGACCAGATCGTCTGGAGGGTAATGATACTGTACAATGCGTTCTTCTGCTAAGATCTCCCACTACGCAAAGCGAGAGTCAGTTAATGATTGGGTTAGCTATTTGAACGACAATAATGGCAACATACAGGGTGCGGGGACCAAAACTCAGCTCTTCTAGTCGGTGGGATGCTCAGTGTTTGCGGTTGATCTGTCCCAGAATATTCTCGCTTTAGGTTCAGCGCAGCCTGTACTAGCATAACGCCGCTTGATTTGCCATGAAAACGACGATCGAGTGGTTCAACGGCCAGCCTCTTCAGGCCTTCAGCGAGGGTCGCCGGTCCGCCGAGCTCATCGTCACTGGGGGCAAGATCGTCCGGGTCCACGTTCGACGCGTCGTTACCGTTCAATACTGATGTTGATCTACTAGCAATGTTGTGGGAAGGAGACGTCTGGTCATTTGCACGGGAGGGAAACATCTCCGAACCCTTTTTGTCGTTTGCCCAGGTTTCGCGATCAAGATGGGCGCCCAGCTCTTGAGTAAAATCGGCATCCGGGCACAGCTACGAAAACGATTGAGTCATCAAGAAGCCGATGCGAAGGCGAGATCTCCTACTCGTTGTAATAGTTTCTCCATATTCTCGAGTCGATTCTCCAAGCTTTCCACGTAGCTACAACAATTTCAGTCAGACCGCCGTGTATGCGGGAGCTCAATGCTCACCCTTTAGGTGGTCCCCGTTTCTGGCGAGTCCTTAGCTTGGAGGCATCCCATAATAGTTCGATCATTACTCACTTTGGCTGCCTCGATATACGTACACTCAAAATTATACGCTGAGCAATTCGAGCATCGATTGTTTGGCATTTGCCCGCCATCACCTAGAATCATGTGTTTAGTCATGTCCAAAACGCAGTCTTTTCACGCATACTCACAGCGTACTAGTGGGATGCTTAGATTAGCTGCGCAATTTGGTATAGTTCGAAACTAACGACGCACTTTTCTTTCTTCTGCAAACATCACACGCCCGCTGTATCCTCCTCTTCTTGTACTCCTGCCCCTGGTCGTTCTCATTGTTATCCTCCTCCGCAGATGACATTATCGCACCAGCAAGACCAAGTCGAGAGTCTATGAATCAGTCGAGAATATGAAATGCAAGCAAAGAGATCGTGAGGGTGAAAAGAGAACGACTGCGGAGTCAACGGAGTATTAAAGTGGCATCTTTTAGACGGCGCGCAGCAGGGGTCTCCCCCTTAAGAAGAGAAGGACCTTCTCTCCGTCCGTCCGGTACCGTCTCGTTGCTGACAAACCATGTGTCTGTGCCTGTCCGGAAAAGGAAAGACCGCTTAGTGAATCTGGAAGCCGGAGTCTACGGGTTCACATTTTCAGACACGCGCCACAACCCAGTTGCTGCTCAAACCTCTGAACCAGTGCACTCGCGTTTCTTAAACGTCTCTTTTGTATCCTAAGTCTTGGTCTAAATGATCAAAGGAGAAACACGGGCAGTACATTGGTTTATCGGCGGTTACGGCTCCAGGACTTATACATCATGCTGGGTTGGTACCAACGCCGACAATAGATCGCAATCCGCGCTCGAAACCAGATCAGTCAAAAAGAATCGGTATGAACTCTCCAACGAGTGGCGTTAGAATGATTGTGTTCTGTGGACGTCAATACTATCTTTATAGCACTGCTCCCCATTCTCAAGGTTCAAACGTACGGTGTTTCTTTTACTGGTCTCATTTCGTATCGACCTCGTCTTGACCCACAGTGCCACCTGTGAAGTTGAAGTCATGGTGGCCTTTACATATTACTTGATGAACTGCCAGTAATCGGGAGAAGTTGTGCTAGTAAGTATCTGGGATTGTCGTAGTTGCTCGCCATTAATCCAGGTGAGTTTTCACTATACTGTTTTTAACTACGTCTGATTATACAGTAAGTCCAGTACTCTATTCCTATTATCACTCAGGGTCAACACTCCTATATGTGAATTGGAGTAAGTTGTGTCAGAGACTTTGATGTTCTTGGGATATTTGGCTATTCAGATTTCGTGTATTTTTACACTGTTACCGAACACCACGGACTGAACGGGATCAAAACAGTCAAAGAGTCAAAGACCACCCATATCTGTGGTCCTTGCGAAATGAAGCCAGTGTGCGTGTGCGTGAGACCGAGGACTTGTCGTAGTTAGTTGAGATGGAAACAGTCAAAAGGGTCTTAAGGAGTCTACAAAGTCGCTACACTTCCCACAATGTCCGCGCACATATATCAGTCTTTTACATTTGGGGATATGAATGTTTCTAATACAGCATTTCAACTACAGACCACACAAAACATACCGCTGTCCATGAACAAATTCCATCCAAGATGTCTACCATAGATTATCTTTCTGGCTTACAATCTACTGCTTTTCCTTCCGAGCCTTAAGTACTGTTTCCTTCAGCCTCTTGAGTGCCTCTTCGACAGCGTCCGGCTCACTCAAGCTGAACGATGCGCGCACATACGCCGTCTTCCCTCCTTTTGCGAGGAAACTCGTCCCGGGCAATGCCAACACCCCATTCTCATACGCCTTATTACGAATGATCTCCTCCGAGTCTTCCTCACCACCAGCATCGCTCACGCCAACGTGAGAGGGATCAGAAGGAACGTTCAAAAGGAGTTTGAACCAGAAGAACATTCCCGCCTCGGGAGTCTCCCACTGCGCAAGCCCGTCGAGATGGCGGTGCATCGCCGCCTCGAACACGTCGCGCTTCGCACGGTAGAATTTAGAGACCATATGTGCGTGTCTCATGAAACCTTCGTATCCGTATGACTCGAAGACGCTGTGAGCGATCACCTGCGTTAGGGAGGAGACTTGGAGATTCGCATGGGATGTCTAAAATACATCAGAGAAACGTCAATATGATACAGAAGGAAAAGCTTTGGGAGCTTACGTGGATATCCATCGCATTGAGAATGGGTACAGGGCCCGAGGCAAATCCTATACGGATTCCAGCGGAAAGAACCTTTGACATACTGTCGAAACGAACGACGCGCCCCACTTCGGGCTGGGTCGCTTCCAGAGTGAAGTAGGATTGAGGTCGCGGCGCTTTACCATAGTAAAGGTAATAATACGGATCATCTGCAATAAATATCAGCGTCAGGGTATACTTGCCATTCCCATATGCACGATAAAACGCCTTACCTTCCAAAATGAGGAAGTTATATTTTCTGGAGAGTTCCAGGACTTCAAGCCGGCGTTCGGTAGTAGCAGTCATTCCAGTCGGATTGCAGCCAAACTGGGAGGAACGTTAGCTTTTGCTTCGACGCATCACTTAGCAAAGATCACTCACAGGAACCGTATATAGAAGTTTTGGATAGGGCTTTGAGCTTGGCCAGGCCTCCAAGATAGATCTCAGTGACGACGATTGGATCCCGTGGGCGTCAGTTTCGACGGCTGCAAATCCGTTTAACCCTTGTTTACAGGTTTAATATCACGACCTTGCACTCACCAATTATATCTGCGTGAAGCTCGTCGCAAAGTGGAAGCACTCCTCTATGGAAAGGCATTCAGTAAGAAGTTTCTCAGGTTGAAATGTTAAATCAACGCACGAGTAGACTGGTGTTTCGACCAGTATACTATCTCCGACGTTCATGATCGAGTTGAAAGCCTAGATAACCAACGACTTCAGAAATGCGCTATTTAGGAATTCTAAGAACTTATCTCACTTTAAAAAGCAGGTCCTGCGACCCAGCGCCCATGGAAACCCTCCAGGATTGATGCTTTTCTCTCCCATGTGCGAATGTTTGTAAACCTTCAACCCATTCTATTAGAGGTTCCCATCCGGAAGTCGAGCCGTATTGTAAGCCAGCGGCAAGCCTATCGCCTGTAATTTCCAACTGCGTCGCTTTCGGTCCTTCATCGGTCCCATCGGCGTCAGGTGGGTTACGGACGGTGATCTGTATGTTTGAGATGGGAAAGGTGGATGGGTTGGGTTTGCCGGCCAGGAGCGAGATGACACCCGGTTTCTTTTCGAGTGGGAAGAGGCCACGGACTGGAATATACCGTCAAGGACCAGCCTGTACATAACGAACTTCTAAGTACTACGCACTCGAGTTGGGCTTCCTTCTCTTGGATTGCTCTGATAAAAATGGAATATAGAACTCGGGTGGTAGGTAGTTCACATTGTCATGCTTCTGAGCCGTCGGTGACTCCTTGTCTTGCACCAAAAGCCCATCGGAATGGTTTATCTGCCAATCGAGAATGAAGAAAGATACTGAATCAGCAGTTTGAAAACATACCTTAGTTGAAGAATCTAATACGGACGGCTCTGAGCCGTTGACCGTGGTCACAGTCGCGGTGATGGAGGAAGATTTTGACATGGTTTGGGATCGCCGAGCCCGCGTCAATCACTGGACGGACTTTTGTAAGCTTGCTTTTACATGCAACGCGCATATCCACACTCGTGTCTCAGAGCCAGAATGACTCGACTAGACACTTTCCGACTTATCGATCAATCAGAAGGCAAGCAAGTATATGAAAAATCATTCACGCGGATTGTTCGAATTAAACGTAATTTCTCTGAGGCATCGATAATGTCACAAGAGAGGGGCTTGCGTCGTCTTTCTGCGTTCTCTTGTGCAGTGCAAGCAAGGCAGATTCAAGCCGTACCTCTGCCACTTTGTTGAAGTCTTCTCGTCTTGATATATCTCGTGCAGCGTCCTTTCACTAGCATGGAATCAGAGAACTCATTGAAATGGGTTGGTTGGAAGTGCACGTTATGCGTATGCTAGGACGGGTGCATATCGAGGAGCACGATACGTAATACGATAGAGAAGAATCGTAACCACCAGACCTTGATGAAGATTACCAAATAAATAAAGCGTATGTACTTGAATTTGGGAGTAAAGCAGGAATCTCCGGGAATAGAAGAACAGATAATCAACAATGATCAGCAATGGCGGGTAGAGAGAGCTGTGTCGAAGAGACATATGCAGTCTCCGCGACGATGGTCGAAGTAAAGTGAGAGTGACCCGGTGAGAGGAAGAAATTTAAACAGAAGACCAGAAGAGAGGGAGCGAGCGGTAGTCGTGTGTTACTTGTGTGACAGACGCGCTGTCACGAAGTCACTCAGAGACAACGACACGACGCGCCGCTCCTTCCTGTGTCTCACCATCGATGACGATCGAAGCGCAAACGCCTCGGCGCTCAAATAGATACCAACCCCTCGTAGTAGGTGGCTCAGGCTCGAAGCTCGATGACCATGTACATGTAAGGTTTCTCGGTGACCCCATCTACACCCGGTCGGCGCAAGCTTTTGACGTGGACGAAGAGGACGAGGTCGATGAAGACGCCAACAAAGATACATTCTTTTACGAGGGTTTTCTGAAGGAGCGCAAGAAGCGAGGCCTACCTAAGAGGTCCGAAGCCGATGGAGGAGAAACAGAAGAGTTTCATGTGGGCGATACCGTGTTTGTAGAGACTCTTTCCCGACTTCCTAGCATTGGAGTTATCGTAGCTATTTGGGAGGTGAACATTTCAAACGAGAGCGACGAAGACAGGAAAGTACAAAAGGTTAAAGTTCATTGGTTCTTGCGACCAAACGAATTGGCCACAGTGAGGGCGAAAAGGAAATATCTAGATGTAAGCAGCCCCTCGCTTTTGTTGACAACTTGTGCTATATCGCTTACCGACACGTACTTAGAACGAAATATATTTCTCTTTGTCAACTAGTGCGACTCTGTCTCCCCAAGCTATCATTCGTCGTTGCAATGTTCTTCCTCGGGCTCCGCGACCAGCTGTATCAGATTCCACGTTCCGGACGAAGAAAGGCAAAGCCCCTGCTTTGACTTCAGACGAGTACTGCTGCTTCTCTGCTATTGATCCACGACGGGGGCTGTACTATAACTTCAACTGGGAGCGCCATCAATCCCAGTCAAAGTCGTCTGGTTTTAGTGAAGGATCGGCATGGGAGATTATTCCTGACAAGCGTCTGCGCAAATCTGAGGAGCGGGATAACGAGGATCATGACAGTGGGGAAGAATTTGTTGCAAAGTCTGAGGATGGGGACAGCTCGGAAGAGTCTGAAGGCGATGTATCGCTCGACGAGGAACCTGAACGGGATGAAGATGGCGCGGAGGATGCAGTACCCCGAACCCCGTCAAGGAAACGAAGGCGGACAAAAGTTCAAGCTACTCCCCAAAGTCGCAAACGCGGAAGGCGGACTATAGCAGCTCCAACACCTCACACACGCGCCGCCCTCCGAGCTCGATCGAAATCGAAACGCTCTCAATTACGACCTCTTCCAGAACTTGCTTATGACGCCCCTGACTTCACGACTGCAATGCTACCTGAGAACGCTTGGTTGAGGGCTATGCAAGTTTTGCACGTAGGGTCCAGGCCTGAAAACTTGCCTTGTCGAGAGAAGGAATATGGTCAGATCATGCGTTCTGTCGAGGGCCTACTTGAAGAAGGTAGTGGCGGTTGTGTGTGTAAGTCCTATATTTCAGTGTTCTTCAGTTGATCAACGGGCCTGACAAGCAGTGAAGACGTTTCGGGAGTGCCTGGAACAGGCAAGACGGCCACTGTTCATAGGATTGTACGAGATCTCAAGCGATTGGCTGAGCGGAATGTAAGTATACTCTATATTTACAAAGTTCTCGTTTTGAAGCGCCTTTTACAGGAAGCCAATCCGTTCACCTATGTAGAAATCAATGGATTGAAGATACCAGATGCCTCAGCTTCGTATAGTTTACTTTGGGAAGCTGTTTCGGGTCATGATGTAGCGTCTGAAGGGCATTTGAAGGTCAGCTCGAAGGAAGCGCTAAAGCAGCTTACCAAGTACTTCAGTGCAGGTGTACGAGCTGGACCCGGAGGTCATGCATGGTGAGCTTTTATTCCTCATGACCAAACGACTGGTCATTAAGCATTTTGGGCTCCAGCATAGTGCTTATGGACGAGTTGGACCAGCTCCTGACAACTAAACAAGAAGTCGTCTACAATTTTTTTAACTGGCCTACGCTGGTCAATTCGAAGTTGATAGTCATAGCTGTGGCAAATACTCACGATCTGCCTGAGCGCGTCATGACAGGTCGAGTGCGCAGTCGCCTAGGTACGAGCTTCTTCATTCCACCCAACGCCGTTCCATCTGAGATTATGACTTAACAGGAATGACTCGCATCAACTATGAACCTTACAAGAAACCACAGCTAGTAGAGATCGTAAACGCTAGGCTGAAAGCCGCTCAGGAAGGATACAACGGAACCTTCCCTGAAGTCCTGACCGCAGACGGCATCGGCTTTGCAGCTGCCAAAGTCGCCTCCGTCAGCGGGGACGCCCGACGTGTCCTCGATATCTGCAGACGAGCCGTCGAGCTCGTCAGACCCAAAGAAAAACCCGCCCGAATCGCAGACGTGAAAGAGGTCATCACACGCATGCAAAGCAGTCTCACCGCGTCTTACCTTGAAGACTGCAGTCTTCATGAACGGATCATGCTTGCGTCGCTCGTGAAATGTATTCTCAAGAGCGGCGTGCTGGAGATACCGTGGGGAGACGTGCAACATCAGCATCTTATTTATACGCCTGTCCTTGCGGGGCATGGTGAATCCACTCGCAGACCCAATGCGTATGAGCTTCGATGCATATTGGATGGTCTGTTAGCATCTCATACCATACTCGTTGAGGACGTAAGTGGAGCCGCCTCGTTGAAGAAGGCGGAAACCGATCGGAAGCTTATGCTCAATGTTGAGCAAGTGGAGGTTCAGCGAGTCCTCGGTGACATGGGTGGAAACGTTTGGAAGACAGCTTTAGGTGTATGATGACGGGTTTAAATCGATTTAAATCTCGAGCTGAGTACCGATGACTATTCGCAAACTTCAAGTATTTTTCAGTGCATCCGTGGAGAACGTAGTATCGACCCCTCTTATCATACCAACCAACGAACTTCATATAGGAAGACTCAAAATAATGACGTGCGATATTTCTCAATTTCAAAACCAGTGTAGAATCTCAAGGCCATCATATAGGAAAGCGCAATAAGGCATTCTCTCGAGTATCCCGACCTGACTCAGCGGAGTCAGGCTCTCCTGTAATACTATGCAGAAGCACGTAGATGTTGATGACCAATGCAAACAGCGAAGACATGTCCTGTGCTCTAGCTCTAGGATTCGTTAGGAGACGCTGCCACCACTAGCACATTTTCCATTATTTCCCTCTTTTGCCAGAGCGTTTCTATTAAGTACTACCAGTAATATTATCAACATACTGGCCCCCTGCATCTCCATACCAATTTTCCGAATCCAGGCAAGTAAGTTGCTTCAGAAAAGGCTCCCCCTTCTCTAGTACCCAGGCCAAAGAAGAGGTATCCACTTGAAGTGCTAAATTCGACTTGATTTGATTTTGAATCACCCCTTTTAACATTCCACCTATCATTCCACCTACCACCTTGCGTTCCGCCTCTTCCCTAAAAACAACGAAAAAAAAACTTCGCAAACGATCTAAGCCCAAGTCTAACAAGTCTGGTCCTAGTCTAAAAGATTCGCCAAGTCATCTCGAACTGAACTCCCAACAAACTCGCAGAAGTACTGTGCATCAAACAACAACGACTACTGTCCATTTACATGTACATCTCAATCACCACACCGATTTTCAAAGAGCCCAAAATCGCAGAAGGGAGTCGATTGGTGATACATATGTTCGTATTATGGCAGGGGAAGAAGTGCTAGTAGGCTAACTTGGATACACTCGAACTCCGTAACGACCGACCGATCAAAGACAACGAGGGAAAGACCAAAGAGAAAAGGAGAAAAAGGGAGGCACCAGAAGGCAGGATGGTAAACATAATCGTAGAACATAAGGTGTAGGGCAGTGTCTATTATGGTATGGTATTTAAGGGTCGACCGTGAAGCCAGAGGAAGAAGGTGGGGAAGGTAATTCGGTCAAGTTTATCAAGGGGAGGGGAAGGCCCGGGGGAGGATGGAATATGGAAGGAAAGCAGCAACAACAGAAGAAACACCAAAAACATCTCAAGAAAGAAAGAAAGACAGCAGATTCACAAACAACCCCACTTCACCACGAAAGCACAAAAAGAAAAGAGAAAAGGAAAGAGAGAAGAGAAGTCCACATTCACATCCACCATTCACGCTCACCGCGCATTCGGGACATAACTATACGGGTATCCCGCGTACTGCGCTGGTGCCGCCGGGGCCTGAGCCTGCCCCTGACCCTGCTGTCCATACCCATACCCTCCCACACCACCAGCATACACACTCCCATACGTATGCCCCGACCCCGAACCGGAAGAAGCACTAGCAGGCGGCGAGGGCGTATACACGAGTACAGGACCGGGGTATCCGTTGATACCGTACGCGTACGTGTAGCTTCCTCCCGCACCTGCACTTGCTGCGCTGGCGTTGGCGGTAGGCTGAGCGTACATCTGCTGTTGTTGACTTTGTTGCTGTTGATATTGCTGCTGTGCTTGTTGTTGTTGGTACGGTTGGTGCGGCTGCGACTGGGTCTGTGACCGCGGCACGACAGGTGGGCTGACCCTCACGTATCCGTATCCCGGTCCTCGCGAGGGCTGCTGCGCAGTCCCGCTACTTGCGATACTGATGCTCCCCGACGAGCTCGAGAGGACGCTTGGGATCGTTGGGACGGCGGGCAGGCCGTGGCTGTCGACACTCTCGCTTCCCGAGTTGTCGTGCTCGCGAGCACGGCTGTGACCATGATGGGAACGTGAGTGGTGGGAAGAGACTGTGGCGGGTGGGAGGGGAGGTAAAGCAGGTGAAGTCCCGATGGGCTGTTTACGGGCGTATGGAGCTGTTGAGGGGCCGCTGTTCCCGTTTCCGTTTCCGTTAGGGGCGTATTGAGATCGAGGTTGCTGTTGATAGTATTGCTGCTGTGGAGAATGACTCGACCTATATCCACTATCCGCCTTACTATCTCCCGAACTCAGACTGCGCGTGAGATAAGCCGACGCAGCAGCTGCGATACTGGGCCTCGAGCCTCCCGAAATACCCGACGCTCCGCCCGTCGACACAGCGCGCGCGATCGCATATGGCGACGTTCGCGGATAAATCGAGCCTTCCGTCCCCACCCCTCCGTTTGGTACCGCCGTACCAGGATGCGTGTACGACCCCGATCCCGACCCCGAGTATTGTCCGTAACCAGAGCGCATCGAGGGAGCCGCATACATGTACCCAAGCGGCCTCTCACTACCTGTGACGGCCCGATACGCCCTATACGCCTGCTTCACCCCGCCTCCAATCCCGGAAATAGGTCTTGTCTTCGTTCGGGGCGTGCCTACTGTATAATGCAGCACCGGTCTCACCCTCGACCGAGGCTTGTACCACGACTCGTCCTTGGCATCCGCGATCCCAGCATCCTCGCCCTCATTCTTGCTTTTCAACGCGGACGTGATCGCAAGCGTCGAGTCGCGTGCTACCTTCTCTCGCCCGCGTCCGTTCTGCGCGGGAAGGTAGTCTGATGTGATGCGAGGCGTGTCTGTGGGCACAATCATCCCTCTTGGATGGTCTGGTTCCGACGCGTTCCATGGGAGACGGGCAAGAGCGTGCAGGACTTTCGCGACAGGTGCGCCTGCACGTACGAGTTGATTTGGGTGAGAGGAGAGTGAGGCAACGTTATGTCCGACTTTGGCCTTATTTTTCGACTTTGTTTTTGACTTGGACTTCTTCGAAGACTTGATGAGAGCAGCGGCGGAGAGGGAAGGGGAAAGGGGACGGTTTGTTGCACGGGGTGTGCGGTGGAGGCTGTTTAGACGCCGTTGGATGTCGATGAGAGCTGCTCCTGAACTCGAGGTTGTCGAAGAAGCCGAATAGGAGGAAGGAGAGATGCCGATACTGTGATCATGTACGAGCGTCGTCCCTCCCCTATCATGCGTCAATGCAGTATGCTGCGCAGCAGTCGTCCCACCCATTGTTTCTGTACTCTGTCGCGACCGCAAAGACCGAGAAAGAGAGCGAGAGCGCGAGCGGCGCGAGTCGGCTGCAGTAGGTGTGAGCACTTGACCTGGCCTGACCGTCGACATAGTAGACGCCCGTCTATCTCTCTGAGCCTGCATCACCCGCCTTCGAGACGTCTCCTCGTCCGGCACGGCCAACAACCCACCGACTTTCGTCGCCTCCTCCCTCTTCTCCCTCCCAGATCCAGAGCTAGAACCAGAGCCAGACCCGTCACTCGGCGCAAGCTCCGAGTATTGCATTCTTATGCTCTCCGGCGCCGGCTGCGGGTCCCTAAACTCAAAGTCAAACGGCGGCGTGCCCGAATGGCTCTTCCTCCCACCCGGGGGTGAGCCAGTCGACGAGCTCCTCCCAATCGAGTGCGAGGCAAGATGCTGGAGCTGATTGCGCCTAAGACTGAGTTTCTTGAGGAGGAGGGTTTTACCGCGGGAGACGGATTTGAGATTGGGCACGCGGAGATTGACATCCCAAGCGTGGGCGCGGGAGCGATATGTTGGGTCCCTGTTCCCGAACTCGACGTCTTGGCTTTCGCGGCGGATGGGTTGGGGACGGTGATATGGGCTTAGATAGGGAGTAGGGTCACCGAGGTCGACATAGTCATTGTCGACGACCCAGTCATCGTCCCCGTCGTCTTCATGGATGTCTGCTGCTTGCCTATGATGACGGGTTGAAAGGGAAGGGGAGTTTGAGAGATGCTTGGTATTGGAGGCATCGTGTAGGTGAAGAGCACCGGGGACTGTGACTGGGGATTGAGCTGAACGTGCGCTGGGGATCATGGAGGTGAAGGGCGAAGATGGATGAGGGAGGGAGAAAGAGAAGGCCAGTTCGTCGGACGGTCTTTCAGGCCGCGACCCATCGAGACGAATGAACGAGCGCGTCATGCATGGATCACACGAGGCACTCGCTTTTCACCTCAATTCGACGCATACAGCAATCTTCGCGTTCTTGAGGAATTTACACGACAACCTCCAACGACAAACGGACATCTCCTTCATCCATTGCATTAATGTTCTCTGTCATACAAGAAACTAAAACGAAACAAGCTATCGAGATCAAAGAAAAAAGTGACGAGGGTGGGATTCGAACCCACGCCTGCATACGCAGATGAGAATATACTCGTAGATGTACGAGCAAGCACGACCAATGGGCCGACTAGCTTGAACCACACGCCTTAGACCACTCGGCCACCTCGCCGATAATTCTGTTGAGAAAAAAGTGTGTGGAGAGTGCGGATGGTCAAGAAGAGGGAGGAGGACGTGCAGCAACGTCAGCGATATCAAAGAGTGGCAGCAGCGTGTGTAGCTACATTAGTATAAGTGTAGTATACAATATGCTTGCAGTACCAGATGTGGCAGTATGAGCTTGAAATAAGGCAGAGACTAAAGAATGTGTGCTAGTTTTGCATGCCCAGGTTTATAAATTGATGCTTCTTGGGCTCCTGTCCAAGTCATGTCGCGTCTTGGCATTCTTTACGATGTTTAAGGTGCCCGGGTCGTTATGGAAGATACACAAGAGCGAGGCGCGTGCAGTGCCAGCGATTGAACGCCCAGGGAGGAGAACTGAGAAAGCGGGGCAGGAAGGAAACCACGATTTTATTTTTCAAGTAAAGGTACTTTCCATTAGTCAGTCCTAGTACTTCAACACAGACTATACTTGAACCCTTGCCCCCTCTCTGGATTTAAATGACTTCCTCCCGATCCCAGTTTCCAGATTTCAAGCCGTCGCATCATTTTCGCTTATCCACATACGACTGGGACTGTGAGAACGAAGCCTTACTAGCGCGCTGTGCAGCAGCCGTATGCAGAGATATGATCGAGGCGCGGAGGCTACGAAGGTCGAAGTATTGGTTTTAGATCTATGTATGGAGGATTGAATGAGATGCGTATACCTTGTTTGTTCATGATAGTATTCCAATAGCTCGTAATACTTCTCCATCCGGTGTCGTTTGTGTGTAAGAGCGAGGAACGTGCAGATCGTCACGATAGCTAATGGAGAACGTATGCAGATAGTTTGAACGTCAGATCACGGAAATAAAAGGGGAAGTGAAGCGATTTGCGCACCAATAAGGACGGACATAACCGTCAAGCCGTATTCCCAAGGCTTGATCTTCGAAGGCTGCCCGGGCGGTTCACTACATACGTTTGCCGTCGTATGACAATATTGCTAGTGGAGAACAAAACGTAGACGTTGATCCCGAAGGAGTCTTCAGTCAGCGCAACTCGAGGAAGGGAAGAAGGAAAGAGACTCACAGACCGACACTCCCTATCCTCCCCACACGACTCCCCAAGCACTTTCATAACCTCACACAACCCCGAGCTCGCCCCACAATACAACCACGGCCACGCCTCCTTCCGACAATTATCCCTTGACACCGACACGTTGTACGCTCCCCGCCCCGCCCCCGCGTTCGCGTCCGGACTACCATCCGAATCCGAACCGGAATTACGATTAAACCCAGTATACGTCGTATGTTCGCGTACGCACTGCATCCCGAGCGTGATATTTGCGAGCATGCAGGTCCCGCCGAGACAGGCGGCGTGGACAGGGACGAGGGCGGCGAGGTTCCAGTTCTTGTTGGCGTTCTTGCCTAAGGAAGATGCGTTCGCCCCGTTCGTCTCGTTTAAAGATGTAGTCGAGCCTGACGTCGCGAGAAGTGATCCAGACGAAGGGGATAGGAAGGGGCTTGCACATTGGTAGTCCCTGTCGAGGTCGCATGTCTCTCCGGGCTGTCGGAACGGTAGGCACGAAGCGCCAGAGTCGGGACAAAATGAGGTCTGGGGATCGCATGTGGGGGGAAAGTCTTCGCCTGGGGCGAAACCAAAGGGGAACTCGGAGGTGCGGCAGCGGCGTCTGGTGCACGTTCCAGTTCCAGTTCCAGTTTCAGCGTCCGTTTGGTTTTGATTTTGGTTCGAGGTTGAGGATGTCGATGTCGACCTCGAGGAAGTGCTGGAAGATTGAGCTGAGGATGTCGATTGCTCGTCTTTGAACGCACGTCTGTCCATGTCCGCCGTCCCAGGCCCGTCACTGGCGCTCGCGCTCGCCGTCAAACTAAATGTCTCCGTCTCCGTCCCCGTTCCTGTCCCGTTCCCCGCCCCCGCTTCCGGATCCGAAGCACTCGAGTTCCCACCCATCGCGCAAAATGCCCTATCATCGCAATCCGAGAGCCATCGTCTTGACGAGGCGTCCACTCGATCATTCGCAGTCGAGCAAGAGCCGCCTTCTGTAATTGTACCTGCCTGGACCGTGATTTGGCTTGAGAAGAGGCCCGTGAGTGTGTTGAGAAGAAGAATAAAGATGATGTGAGAGCGGATGCCTGGATAAAGTCGTCGGTGAGTGTGCATCATGCAAATCTAATGCCAAAGTTTGAGTCGGCACAGACGGAGGAACAGGTTGCAGATGTGGGGCTTCTTGGACTTTGAATTCATGCTGGAACGTTGTGCGAGCTCGAAACGGTCAGCCGCATAGTATGACCTATGCCCAAGTTCTTGTCCGACCTGGTTTGGTCAAATATCATATGTCCCAGTTCGTATCCCAATGGTCCGTGCTGTGATTGAGATTCTGTCCTGAAATAAGACCTCCATCCCGCTGCCGTCGTTACTACGCAGAGGCGGGTTGATCCTGTTCGTGAAGAAACCAGATAATAAAAACTTGATGTCTTGCGGGGCAGCCGTGGCAGTACAATCTCAAAGGTCAAGAGCTTCACACAGCTAGCATGCTCCAATATCGTACGCAAGAAAATCTACCAAAGCGACCTTTCCCTCGAGCCATTCCTTCTGTTTACCTGTTAGTATCCTCGCCGTTGGCGCACAGACAGAAAAGAAAGTGCGCACCATAATACTAGCGGTACGTTCGATCGCGGCCGGATTTCAATAGTATTCCAAACCAATAGATCGAAAGCCAGAGTCGAAGTTGTTCTAATACGAGTCAAGTGATTAATTGACACTTTCTTATCGGTTTGTAGTGTACCAGCCACAAGAGCGTTAGCCGCATGCGTACGTTGTGCAAGTGCAACAACACGTAGACTTAGTTGAGGAACGAAACATCATGATGATGGTCCGAATATGAGCAGCAATTGCAGACAAAACTGGACGCGAATCATCAGGTTCTCAAGCAGGACATCCGCGGCAACACGCTTCGCAAGTTTGACGAATGCGACGCTGGCTTCATGCTTTTTCTTCAAATTGAGGACTGTTCTACGACTCATCCGGTCTAAACATTTAGATAATTTCGTCCTTTACAAAAAGCAGCTTGATCTCGACAGAATATCATATATGTCGCGCATACACATACACAGCATGAGGTGTGAAGGAGGCCGAAGCCCAAATGAAAACATGAAGTACATGTAAGTACGAAATAGCCATTTTTAATTCCGTTGCACGAGCTCCGCCATCTGCGACGAAGGGTCGGAAGTTGCTCAAGGAGCAAAGAGGGTGGAGATGAAGGGTTCGCTTGCAGACTTGCCGCCCTTCTTAGGCTTCTTCTGCTTCTTGATGCGTTCCTGCTTGACTAAAAGTCATAAAAAGGTCAGACAATTCCTTGAAACTGAAGCTCCATAAGTAAAAAGGCACTTACGCAACTCCTGCCTGCGCAGGGTCTTTGCATACGGGTTGAGACGGAACAACACCAACTTGTTCTTGAGCGGGTTCTTGTGCTGCGTCCACGGACGACGCGTGATCTTCGCATTCGCGGGGCGAACTACGCTCTGTATCTCCGTGCTGTTAATCAACCTTGTCACATCCGGATTCGAGATCTTCGCAGTCGGGAGGAAGTAATCTTTCTTCTGCGCGCTCGCCACGTCGAACGTGCCGAACACTTCGTCAAGCTTCGCAAATGCAGCCTCGGTCCAGATAACGAAGCGGCCGAGGTGCCCACCGGGAGCGAGTTGGAGGACGTTGAGGCGGGAGACATTGACGACTTCGACTCCAGGGAGGTTGCGGAAGGCACGGACAATACCGTTGTCCTCGGCATAGACAACGAGCGGGCCACGACGTTGACGATGGCGGCGGTTGCGCAATTTGCCCTTACCAGCACGCACTTTACGAGAAGACGACACTTTCTTGACGTCGGTGTACGCGCCAAGGGCGTTCAAGAGCGTGACAGCCTCCTTCGTCTTACTGATGCTCTCAACAGAAGA
Source organism: Hymenochaete sp. R1 (assembly GCA_019400425.1). Taxonomy (NCBI): domain Eukaryota; kingdom Fungi; phylum Basidiomycota; class Agaricomycetes; order Hymenochaetales; family Hymenochaetaceae; genus Hymenochaete; species Hymenochaete sp. R1. The sequence continues at coordinate 107,255 of JAFREE010000048.1, forward strand.
GGCAACAACGAGTGGGACCTCCTCAACCTGCTCGATACGGTGACCACGCGCCAGGACGAGTGCTGGGAGTGCCGAAGCCGCGAGGGCGGACACCACGGCGAAACGGCGCTGGTTCTGGTTGACCTTGACGTGCCAGCGGCGCCAGACCTTGGTGGGCGCGAACATGCGACCTCCACGACACATATTTCCGAAGGCACCCTGGCCAGAACGGTGGGTTCCCGAGCCGCCAACGCGCGGAATACGGGCGACAGCTCGACCCGTACCCCAGGACTCTGCACTCGTTTGGTGACCCGCCTTTTCGCTGACGGCGTACGGCTGGCGCTTGTTCTTTGCAATGCTCTCTGGGAGGTCATTACAGCTGGCAATTTTATGTTATAGATTTATGTCTAACGTACTGTGCACTTGCTGAACGACGTCAAGTCGGATGGGCGCCGTGAGTACGGCGGGCAAAGGGAGAGAGGACGAAGCCTCTGCAATACCAATGAGAACTACAGTAATATTTCCAGCTGCCTGCAATACGCACCTCCAGAAGCAGAGCGCACGTTTACGGTCGGTCTTGAGGCCATTCTTGTCGTTGTCGTTGCTGATATTTGGCGATGTCGCGCTCACGAGCAAGTTTCCTGTCGATAAGTCAAAGCCGATTCCGTCCAAAAGCGGTAAGTACTATACAGTGCGCTTTTAATAGTAGGTGATACCCACGCCGTCACGTGCAAAATAAAAATGAAACAAGCGATCAAAGCATCAAATCTGCATCATCTCCGATTCTCGCGACGCGTTCCCCGATCATTCTCGATTACTTTATTACTCCGCAGTCTCGTAATTCATCGTACCGACATGCCTGTTTTGGAAAGCGAGAGGGAAGTTCACCGAAGGCAGCCGCCAGAATGAGCCATGCGAGACGCTTCATTGGACAGAAGGCCAGAGACGAGTCGGGAGTTGTTCGCAAAGAAAGGCTAGCAAGGGACAGAAACGACTAACATTTACTAAGGAAACGCGCTTGTTTGTGTGAAAGATATTGACAACGAGGCGAATGTCCGGAAGCGGGTTGGCCAAGAGAACGAAAAGATGGGGAATTTCTCGGCATCACCGTATCGAATCTTACGTTGTCTTGGATGGTCACACTCAAAAATTTTAGACCAATGCGGCGATTGATGCCTCACGCACATGCTCCGATGAGAGTACAAGAAAGACTGACGATGTCCAACGAGTGGAAAAAGACAAGACGACGAGTAGCGACTGGACTGAGGAGTCAACGAGAAGCGAAAGGGTGGGATCTAGGCCAAGACTGAATAGTCACAGCATCCGAATCCGAAAGCGGCGTGACGGGAGAAGGAACTCAGGAAGGTTGTTGAGGCTGACCCAAAACGTACAAAAGCGCGCCGGCGTTCGAATTCCTTGCTCTTTTCATCCCCCCTCTCCTGCCTCTTCCCCTTCACCTTCATCAGAGCTCGAGCGTGTGGCCCCTTTTCCACCCCTCTCTCAATCTTACAGATTATTTAGCCTCACAGCTATTTTTCAAGTCGTTCGTTACACATATCTACTCTAGCCACCCACTTCTATACTCTCCATTCAGAATGCCCAGCCTTTCTCTGTCCCCTCTCGTAGTCGCCGCCGCGGTCGCCCTCTCAGTCAGCGCCCAGCAGAGCACTTTCCCTGCTACCCCTTTGGCCAGCAAGCACTACGCATACTCTGATATCGTGCGTCGATTTTTTAAATCTTTATTTTTCACATTTGATATTCAGTTTGTTCCTGACTCGTACTACTCCCGATTTAATAGCCATACCAAGTCGACACCGACACCAATCTCATTCGTGGCACTCAGCACGGCTTTAACAAGTGCAACGGAACCACGGAAAATCAGGATTCGCTCTGCCAAACATCCTTCCTCAACCACATTGATGGTTCGTGTTTTCCTGCATCTGCCACTTACCCGATGTAATCGGCTAACGGCGTATTATCCCCTTTCAGACTTCTGCTTGTGGGCTCCCGGCGAGAAGGACTCGCTGATTGCTGATACGGAGGGAGAAGAAGTTGCATGGTGTACCAAGCCCGGACATGGAAGCCGTATTATTCCTCCTGGTGCCCTCCAGGGTGTTCAGTACATGCGCACACCCGACTATGTCCAAGTCGTAGGTTTCATCGATCAGTCCAAGATCAACATCCAGGAAGGTGACTACGGAGGGGAGCTCGACCCGCACGGTGCTGACCTTCGTGGCAACCCCATGGGCGGTCTTGTCTATTCCAATATCTTCGGTGACAACAGTGGAAACAACGATAGCTACACGCAGGTCATTGAATGGCACAAGTAAGCGTTGCGTGATTAACTTGGAAGTGATACTGGAGCTCATTCATTCGCAGCTTCATGGGCGGTTCGTTCTTCTGCTTCAAAGCCTGTGACCCGGCTGGCCAGCACGCTGCTGATTACTGCCAGCACATCTTCGATCGTATTGGCTGCGCCTACAACGCACCGAATGCTGCCCAGAACGGCACTTTCGAAGTCTGCAAGGGTGACAACCAGGACTTCCCAGGTGTCTACACTCAGGATGGTCAGGTCGTAACATACACCCAGCCCGCCGAGTCCCTTGGCGCCATCACTACCATGCCTTATCAGCCCAAGGTCCCCGCGTCCTCTGAGTGCACAACCTACGCTTCATCAGACCTCTACTCCGCTGCGGCTTCTCTCTTCGCGTCTGGCTCTGCAACTGGCAGTGCTTCGGGCTCCCACGCCACTGGCTCAGGATCTGGCTCAACTGCCTCCCGTTCAGGCAGTGGTTCAGGTGCTCAATCCACGAGCGGTAACGCGAGCTCTGCTGGTCTGACCGCCACACGATCGAACGGTGCCGCTGCAGGCGCTGCAATCGCGTTCATGGGTATGTTGGGAGCTGCTGCTGCGATGTTGTAATCGCGATGATGCCTTTCGTTCTAAAAAATATTGGATAATTTTCTTTTTTCCTGCATTACAACGTAGTTGCATATGGACTCGAGGTAGCCATCATGTGTTCCTTGTTTCGTATGTTCCCTTCGTAGTCTTCTGTTTTAACGAAAGCGCACGCGATCGTGCACGTCCCGTCCCGAGTGTCCCTCGACCGAATGTTTCGAATGCCCTGGTCCGATCCCGATCACATCCTTGTCGTACTTCGACCGCCACTACTATCTGATATATACCATCATCTCGCACATCACAGAGACTTTTCTTTACCTTTTTAATTTCTCTCGTTCCTTTTCTCTTTCTCGATTGCTGGGTCTTGATTCTTTTTGTTTTCCTTCCGATGGAGGAAGGGGAGAGTAATAGCTCGTAATGGCATGGAATTTCTTAAGGGTTTCGGGATTCGCTGAATGGTCGAAATAAGGTTTCTTCGACAGGCTCGGGAGATGATCTAAAAATGTCTGTTCGCGAATTTCACGTGATATTTCCGGTGCTTACTGATTTTGAAATCGAAATCCTTCTGGGAACTCGGGTTCTCTCCCTTTCTTTGTTGTCTCTGTCTGGGCACTTCGAAACAACGATTTGTGTGTGGGTGAGAAAGAAGAAAAATATGATGTAATGTAACGGATTGTGAGCTTCAGGCCCAAAGTACGAGCGCACGAGTGAATGATCATGATGTCGACTATCATGATTGTTGTCGCTCGACGTTCGAATGCTCCAGGTTTGGTCGTGAATAAAAGAGATTTAACGCATTGATGTGTCATACGGGAGTCATCTCCCCTTTTAGCCGGTATCATTGACGGGAAACGGGCGTGGTGCGAGTTTCGAACTTTTGAAATATGCTTGACGTTAACATTTATTCATCGATCTTCTTGTTGGCTTGAATTCTAGATTGACTGCACCCCCGAAGGGTACTCGGTGGATCCTTAGTATGGAAGTGACTGTGGCAAACTGCCAATTTTGCCGCTCCGAGTCGTCGCCGCTTTGGTCGCTCAGGCTGCTGTCCACCCAAAGAGCTACTGAAGCTATTGCTTCAGGAAAGGGTAAACAACGTCGATTCGGACTTGAACTGGGACTTGGAGACCTGGGACATGCGCTACCCTTGGAGGAATAGACTGTTTCCGCAAGAAATCATCGACTCCATATCATTGATTATTGAATGGAAAGAATCCCTAAATTTCGAGAGACTTTTGCGCGTATATGGATGGTCATTCTGGGAATTTCTGGTGTCAATCGAATAATGCGTCTGCTGCGAGTTATCGAATCTCCTTCCGTTTCAATACCCGCAACTAGTCGGTGGCGGGAGTGGCGTGTGGGCCAGTAGGAGGAATCAGCGCAAAAGGTCAGCTTGTATAAGTGTATAAAAGGGCTCAGCGAATGCCGAGCGATTTATACCATCCCAAGTCTTTCTTCGCTCGCTCTAGTGACTTCCAGCTTATTGGTACAGTACGTCTTTCTATCCCGAGTCTCTTCACGGATTGCTAACTGGAGGCAGATGTCGATTCACGTACGCAAAACCTCCCCAGAGCGCAGCGTCAAGAGACAGCCTGAGGAAGGTACGGCTGGGTTACTAGTTGCTACGTCTGACCAGATGGATAGTCTCGAGGAAGGTGAGCTTTTGATTTGTACTGTAGCATTGAGATTGTCGTTAATTTTGTAGCTATGAGTGCATACATCAAGATGGACTACTTTAAAGTAACGGAGATTTTTCGGATCCCTGACGAACAAAATGCGCGAGTAGCCTGTATGCTGCTGGACTCCTGCTAGTTTAGTTTTCGGAACTCATCTTCCTTTGTTCAGATGTGGTCAAGGGTAACGACGACGAAACTTGCGAGTTTCATTTTGATGTGATCGGTGTCGGCTCGGACGAACCTACTTTCATCGCGAACATCTGGAACGTTATCCACAGCTTCTCTAAAAACGATGACATCAAATTTGTCTTGTCTTCTCATATGGCCAGCGATTATTTCAACAAGGATGCGATAACTCAGCTGGCAAAGGACAAAGTTCTAAATAACAATGCAAAGGCGTAGGGTATGTGTGTCGTATGTTCGCAGTTTTCCCTTGATCAAGATGCTTCCATCTTCATACGAATGGTATGAATATGTAGTGGTATATTAGACTTCGATGACTAAAGTCAAATTTAGGCGTGATGAAAATTACAACAATGGTGCAAAAGAGTCCAGTATATCGAGAAGAAAATCCAATAATACATCCCCGCTATGAAACAAATCTGACAACTATACGCACAAGCAGTAAACGTAAATGGTGAGCATAGACAGAAATTAAACGTGGATATAAGCATGAGCTCAAGCCGGTGTCTGAAGTCGGATCATCTCCAACGCATGCCAAATGCGGGGAGTCCATTCCGCGCTTCGTACATAGACAGGCTACTGCATGGTACGCGTATCGTTAACACTCCGTCGGCGGAAAAAGCAGCTCTTGCATGCGAGACAGAAGCATCATGCGATGAGAAAACAATGAGCCATTCGTGGTGACCTAAATGTGAAGAATGTCAGATTTCTTCTTAAGGAAACAATACGAAGTAAGATCGTAGGACGGAAATTCGTCAAAGCTGGGAGCCATGCGGGATGGACTGAGTTCCTGAAGAGAGAAAAGGAGAGCTACAAGCAAACGGACTGGCTACGCACAATTTACTTCCGCATGCCACATATCTGCGATGACTGCCAACCGATTATTCCGACGAGCGGAAACGGTCACCATCTCTGGAGAGAATCCAGGTAAAGTCACTGTTAATACGTATTCCATGCCTTCAAACTCTTCTATCACAGCCCCGCCTTCGCCACATACGAGCAATCCATTGTCGGGCAGATAGCGGTGAGGGTCTCTTCGAGGAACGGACACCCGCATGATTGGTCTCGGAGAACCTGGAGGAGGCGAACGTCGGCGTGGGGCAAGAGCCGCAGTGGATGGTGCAACACGAGTCGAATCAGAGGTGGAAGACGAATTCTTGTAATGTATTTGGGGGTCAATGGTACCAGATATCGGCAGAGGTGACTTGAGGGCTTGCTTCATCATATCCATGCCAGATGGACCTGAGCAGCTGTTAACGCGAGCAAAAGCCACAAACGCAGAACGAGGTTTTCGATGCGGAGACGAGGCAGTAGGCGTTTTTGGCATTCTGATTGTAGAGTGGCGTCGAGGACAAATTTGGATAGGCAAGGTCAGAGGAAAGAGGAAGAGGAAGATAAAAGGAAGATGTTTAAAAACAAACTAATTTTTGCAGCATGCCTTTGCAGCGCGACAAGAACTCCAAAGCTAAGGGGCCGAACATGAGGCAAATTCACGACTTAGGGCGAGGAAAGCAACGTACAAGAGTTCATAGAACTTTCGCTCCCTGCGTTCCTTGCCCTTCGACAATGCAGACACCACACTAGTTGACGCTCTTCTGAGAGCTTACGTCTGCGATTTCCCAATGGTGTGCGGAAGAAAACGAAAGTATCACCGAAAGTTCATGGAAGGTTGCATGAGCGTTGAGACGAGCCCGTGCTTAGCCAGACGTTCATGGTAGCCGAAACCGAATGCGCGCGCTTCGAAAGCAGAAGTAGCCGAAGACAAACGAGCGTGCACGCTGCGACTAAACTCCGACTCAGTCCCATTCGATCAACAAGCAGAGAAAGAAAGTATCATAATCAATGAAAAAGGTAGAGAAATAAGGCATATGACGAATTCCGGTTGAACTGACCTGCTCTGTCAACAGAGAATATGAATACAACGAACGTAACAACATGAGCTTGAGAAGCGAAAGAGACGGAATGAAAACGGTAAAACGGTGCATGAAATACGGAAAAATGTGGATCAAGGTCCGAGATCAATCTTGAATAGGCAGTAGAGAAGCGTCGGCGTTGCACAGACCGGGCATTTCGACCTAGCCATAACCTCCTTTGTGATGCAGTCATTGCAGAATATGTGGCCACAGAAAGTGGCCGTCACTTCATTGCGAGGCGGTGCTTCTTGACAAATTCTACAATGAAGCGGGTGAAAGTCGCTAAGCGTCGGTGACTCCGGATCCTGTGACGAAGACGGATGGTTCCTTTCCGTTTCGGTTTGACACGTTCTGTTGGCACCAGTGACCTCTGCTGGGTTCGGTTGGAAGACACGAGAAGGAAAACGTGAAGATGAAGGTGTCTCCCTCTCTGCTTCATGGAAGGGTGGAGGATTGTCCGTCGTGCCCAGAGAGATCAGGCTCTTCAATGGATGCCCTTCTTCTGCGAAGTCTGCTGGTGTCATCGAATTCTGGGTATCGTTGTCGAAGACTGCCATCTGGGGACTACTGATAGATGGAAGCGACATGTAGAAAGAATCGGGAGTAGACACTTCGTGACCATGGGTAAGATTCATATCCTCCTCTTCATCGTCAGAGAACAGGCCTTCCACGATATCCACGGCTCTCAATCCATTCAGTGCATTAGCACTTTCGTCATCCGCGTCCTCGTCTGACATCCATGAGCTTTGGCTACGCAGTTCGAGTTGGTCGTCGTCGTTCGCGTGATTTTCGAGATGGGGTACAGCTAGCATATCACCATCCAACCAAGAAAGTGGTCGCTTAGGGAATGTTGCGCTGATTGGAGATGGGCAGCGCGAGGAGTGCAATTCAAATGGATCCATGCGAGTCGACCCCGCGTCATCATTAACCTCGCCATTATCAGCGTCTAATGCCTGCGTCTCAAAACCGAGCGATAAGCGCGATAGATCCTCAATTGTTAGGCTTGGTGGCGCTATCGATGAAAAATTGTTACATCAGTGCACAACGAATAAAACGACACAATTGCTTACATGCTCGCCGGGATGCATTGGATACATGGGAGACACTATCCGAGTTTACTTCATTCAACTTTTCTACGGATTCAGGACACAATCCACTTTCTGCTGTGCGGAATGCGTGGTTTACTTTTTCGCCGTCTCTTCCAGAGCTTCCTTCAGAGTCATTGTCGAATTCTTCAGACCTGAGTCCGTATGTATGTTCTCCCGCACGCATGAAGTCGGTTTCCGTCTCGACACTGTCGATGACAATGTCAGGTAACGGCAAACCTTTAGGGTACTCAGCTCTTTCAACATCTAAGAATTGATTCAAAAAGGGTGATCTTACCATTGATTCGGGTTTCCTGCCCTCCAGCTGATAGTTCTCGAGCCTTGCTTTCTATCTCCTGCTCCCATCGACTTCCCTCGACCAGCTCGTCAATGGCAGGTAAAAATTCAGATGGTGCGCTGTGTCTGGAATGCGACATACGACGTGCAATTGAAGTAGGCGATTCAGAGGAATAACTACTCTCTTCGGATTCTTGCTGAGGCTCTGAACTAAAGGTCATAGATGCAAAAATTCTACTGCGCGGCGAGATTGGAGGGTGTGATTTCTCGGCTGGAACGCCTAGTCCTGCGGAGATATTCAAGGAAGTCGGACGGCGAAGTGGTGACACAAGGCGCGATTCTCGAATGGACTTTGGTGAAGAAAGATAGGGCGATTGGTCCCACTGAGGCTTCATAGAGCCGTCTTTGTTCCCGAAGAAAATGTCTGAAGACGTATCCAAAGGAAGCTCGACTCTCGAGTCAAGAAGTGGAGAATAAGAGGTTGAGTCTCCTTCAAAGTCGGCTCGGTCGCAAGTCGGTTCACTTCCGACGTCGAAACCTGTTTGAGCGAAGGCACTTTCGAATTGAGCTTCGTCCGCGTCAGATGGACAGATATTTAGATTGAGAGAACGTCCAGCCACGTCGAACTCCTGCCCTTGCGCCTTTCGCGAAGTGAGTGGCATGAAATGATGAAAGAAGTACTTAAAACTCACATAAGGGCCGCCTTTCGGCATTTGCGAGTAGTTGGCATGGTTCTGACCGATTTCTTCATACACCGCCAATTTCACGTTTTCAAACGGCGTGCCATGACGGATTGTTACCACATTGTCACCTCCTTCCAAGCGGCCATAGTCTGACGTAGGTGACTTCTCTCGAATGGGACGTTGGAATTGACCACGTAGCGTTGAAGTCGTCTCACCCGACATAGAACTTGGCTAAAGGAAGGGAAACGGTGTAAATTCGTCCGTATCTCAGACTCTCAAAAAGACATACTGCTGGCGAGCTCCATCTTTGTTCCATGGTCTGTGCCGGTTTCTGATCCTTGTTTGATTTCACCGGATGTGTTTCCTCTTTATGCTTATGAGTTGAAAAAAAAGACATCAGATCACTTTTTCAATGCAAAATATACAAGACATACCTGACGCTGCGCGGCTCTATCCCGAAATCCTAGCGTGCATTCTTTGCACTTGGGATGTCTCGGAGAGTCGAAGAAGTGTCGCTCAAGGTCGTCCAGCGAACCGAAAATACGCCTACAAACGTCACACGTCTCATCCGCGTGCAAATGTCCCGCGTGCTAGAACATGCACCACCCATCGTCACAACGAACCCATTCCACGCGTTCACCGTCAGTCACTTAGCCGACACTTCGCTCGTCACAGACGAGACGCGCCAAAGAGGGAGGCGACGAACTAGTGCTCACCTCTAGAAGAGCTCCCAAGTTGGCAAAGTCTAACATACAGGAAGCACAGTACGCATGGCCTTTTGCGTCAATCTTGTGCTGGTGCAGCGCCCCGACGGATCTGAAGCTGCGGCCTGGGCAGCGGGCACAGGTCGCCATCAAGATTACCTATTGAATACCTCGAGTTCCTATGAGTAGCCGGAGAATTGGCAGGCAAATACCCAGATGTCTCTGTAAGATCTCGAAGTGAAAGGATAGGCTTTCGAGAGTTAGCGCTTATATATGGTGCGATTAGAGGCGGGGAGAGTGAGAACCAGCAGCACTGAGAGAGAAGGTGGGAGAGCCAAGAAAAAAGACAGTACGCAGCAGGTTCACATAGTCCCGGACTAAGTAGGCTTTTGGTCATTAATATGCACCACTGGGAACCCTCTGCAATGTCCATCACACACGTAAAACATGAGGTCGTTCTAGTCCTGATGAATCTAACGTCGTCACGCGCGCATCTTGGGTTACAGACAGGAATCTGCATTGTATGCTTCGATATGGCAGTCTCCTGCGTTTTTGATTGTTCAAGGTATGGGGGACCAGAAATAGGCGTGAACTATTCAGAGATCGTCAGATGAAGTTCCTACTCGAAAGTTTCTACGAAAACTTACCGAGTGGGGCATTGAACAACCCGGGGCAAGGCGTCAAGTTCAAGCATCTATATGACCGTGTGAAATGTAGATAATCTAATCGATACCTACGCCAACACCCTATCTATGATCGATACCCAGAGCCCGGGTAAAGCAAGTAAAGGTGAGAAGAGAAGACGAAGCAGCACAGACCAGAAGAATTCATTTGAATAAGTTTGATATCTTGCGAATTTCCTGGCAAAGGGTTTCTCACACAAGAAAAAAACAACCTGCCATTTGAAAATTTGAATTCAATCTGCAGGGAAGAGAGATATCATAAGGCTTGAGATGATACATCTACCAGGGGCATAACACCAGTGCCCATACAACAGCAATGCACGTGCCTAAGTTGGGCATGCTTTTGCAACACCACGCACTCCACGCCCAGAACGACCAACTAGTAAAATCGACAGTCCGTTTACTCCCTCGGCGCTCCACGCCCAACACCGAACGAAGGGCGGAATTCAGCAGGCGCTCCTTCAGGCTTGTCCCGGCGGCGGTAATCATCACGATCACCACGATCACCGCGCGGCGCACGGTACGCTCCACCACCCTCACGGACCTGCGCTGGCCGAGGCGGGCGAACCTGCTTCCTGTGAGTATTAGGGACGATTTCCTGGGGCAGGTGTAGCCATTCGCGAAGATATTCGACGCCCTCGGGCGTGCAGGAATAATAGAAGTATTGCCACGAGAATTGGGTGTGGACGTAGCCCTTCGAAGTGAGTGATTGCATGGCTTTGATGACTTCGAGATTCTTCACGTCAATATCATCGTGCTTCGGAAGGTTCGTGTCCGCCTTTGCAACACAAACGCCCTCTTTGAACGTGTTCGTCAACCCCGCTGCTTGCATATACATCACGATCAACAAACGCACCACGGAAGAGATACTCGTAGATCTTTTTTCGGTTCTCCTTGGTAATGATCATGTTGGAAAGGCTTGCTTCACAATCGAAAAAGCAACGGATTGTTCGTCAACGTCGACAACTTTTCGTCCGATTATATCAAGACTCACTGCGAGAGATTGCCGCACTAAATGGGGATCCAAATCAAGAGATCAGGATGTTTCTCAAGTTATGCACTTGACCTGTTCGACACACCTTTTTACTGGGCTTGAAGACGTTGGCCACCGTGCGCTCGGTAACGCTTCTCCAAACCGCGAATGTGCGCGCAAGGGTGCTATATAACAGGAACTTCCAAATAAAGTAGATAGTTTGCACGCAACACGTGACATTTCATGGCCAGCATCGCTTTTTCGACTTCGACATCAACTTCGGCCGATTCTCCACAACGCTCTTCTTCATTTCATATCACAACTGCGAGAAACTACTGTTTTCCATTCATCCGCAAGCAATGGCGAGCCTTATGATGTTTCTAAACTCCTATAGTGCCTCTACCCGTATCGTTTCAAAGCATGTCAGCCATTCTATCACGACTTTCATTCCACAAAGGCAATGATACAACGATGCGCATTTTTTCAACACTCTCCTAATAGTATATCAAAATCCGGGCAAAACGAAGCGACTTAATACATTTGGCAGCGCCGCGAGCGAATGAGAACTGGACAAAGCCAAGGTCCGCTAAATCATCGGGAAAATTCGCGGATTATCGTAAAATGTCGCGGACGCTACGTGGTGGATTTTCTACTCTATTCTAAATAATGAAGAGCGAATCGGAGCGAAGGCGAGTCCGTGTGACCCACACCCAACCAGCACCAGCATAAGACTCGTTTTCCGTTATCCACCGGGACGTGGCTGCACTTATCTACATATATTACAAATACTGCTCGTGTATCTTTCTACATGGGTCAAGCACCAACCATGCGCCTTGATAAAGCCGTCCAGCCGTCCAGCTTAACTCCTATCTCGCCGAATCCAAATATCAATACCAAATACGCTGCTTATCTCCGCACTCGCGCTGTAGGACTCGGATTCCAGCCCCATTTTCATTATCGGTGTCGTTGCCAATTTGGGTAGGTCCTCCAAATAGGGGGTTAGAGGGGACCTCGGAAACCCTTCCCATCAAACGGAAGAGCGGACCTAATCGATTCCGTCCACTTGACCAAAGAGGCAGGGGTGGGTTGGAGAAAGAGGTTGCGCACTCCGTTCCGGATGCCTGAGCCGCCTGAGCCCTGAAGGTCCGCAGGGGGCACATGAACATGCAGCGTGAGCATGAGCATGGTCTTTTTTGTAACACGAGCGGTAATGTTAGTATTATCTTACGTCGGGCAGCTGTAAGCGCGCGCTTAGAATTTCTCTTACAGGAGCTCAACGACGGTCACCTCATTTCATCAAACGGAGGCAATATTATCCAATTTCGACGTTCGTGGACATCATCAGACTAACGAGGGCTACTACTAGTATTGACTTCGAGGTTTTTCAGGGGACGTCAGCACCCGGAAGATAATCACAGAAATGGGAAGGAAAGGCGGGAACTTGAACTTTGAAGGGATGGATGGTCGCGAGACTAGACTTAAAGCCAACATACATCCGCGTCCACATCAGGGATTCAAAGATCCAGAACTCCGAAGGGCTTAGCGATGAAGGGAGAGGGAGGGGGGAAGCCGTACGGCCCCGTACGCGATGTCGTGCATCTGATTAAAGGAATCACGAAGGCTAATGAGAAGACGCTGACGGTGCCCAATAGGAAAGTATCAATCTCAGATATGGATTGTGTTTGGCGCGATTGGCTAGACGGACGAAACACAAGTAAATTTCTCTCCGTACCACGGAATTACTCTGAAAAGAAGTGAAACAGCTGATCAGACCGACTGCTGTGTTCGAGGCTCGATAATGATATTGATATCGATGCTCTCAGTGCAGATCCAGGGCGAAACAATTTCGGTGGATGAACGATGCAAGCGTACGCTAAGGAATATGCCGTTCGGATGGGAGGCTCATAATAAGTTATATTGATGGGTGGCTTGGGTGGCTCGAAGATTCCGAGGAATCCTACAGTCCGTGTTTGCTTCCACTTCAAGTCCCAGTGTCCAGTAAACGTTGACGGAAGCTTGCAGCTCCAAACCACATATAAATGACCAACTACGAAGACAGAGGAAGACCCGAGGTAAGTGGACTTCTTATCACAAAGGCGGGAAGGTCATGTATGGAAGATAGGAAAGTCCGAGGTACATGGACACAATCCTTCTTATGACGAGAGAGTCAGAGAGCCCTCTGTGTCATTCGGGAGATCATCTTGGTCTAGGGACGGTAACGGAAGTATCCGATGACGATCTTGTCTACAAAGGCGAGATGACGTCATCCGAAGTCGCCATCGCGGTCACGGAAAAGAATGAAAAATTGAAAGCGCGAAACCCTGAGCAGCGGTTTAGGGCTCTCAATCGACTAATCCTCTTCGGAAGCTCTTCCTATTCCTCTTCCCTCAAGTTGGTCTCGGGTCGTCCAAAATTCCTCACGCAGTGCAGTGCAGAAACATCGTTGGAAGATCATTGATCACCGCTACGAAATTTGAGCAGCATTATCATCTTCACGATAATTATGTGTACTTTCCGTAAACTCAGACGCGTTTTTTTCGCCTCGACTAAAACGAAACTTGAAGTCGGACCTGTTTCATGTCTTCATGCGAGCAGCAGCAAGCACGCGAGCCCCCTTTTGCCGTGACGTGCCTACCTACGCTTCAAGTTTGTATCTGATTCCGGGCAATTGCAAAGACGTCAAATGCACGTAAAAGGCAGAAGAAGAGGTGCCGTGTTTCACTTATCTGCATCATCATATGCATATGGCTCATCATTACCATAGTGACAACGGGAGTGTGGACTTCATGAGTCATCGCCTGTGCGGAGTCGTTCTGCACAGAGAGGGTGAGGGTAGATGAGTCTTGGTCTGATCCGACATGATGAGATGAGATGCGATTCGATGAGCGATAGGTAGCGTCGGGACGGATAGTCCTGAATCCTGATGAGATGGAGTAATCAGCCAGCCGTCTCCGTGACTATTAATGTGAGGTGTTCATTTCCTCAATAATAATATTTAAATGCGCCTACTAAATACCTGCAGATGGAATCAGAGAAAGTCGGAGCTCGAACATGGAAGGGCTAACCAATTTGGAATGTTATAGACGTACAACTCGGACATCCAATAAAAGTAGCGCGCCCAATACAAGCCACGCTTCCCTATTCCTATTCGCTGGAAATCCAACGGGATCTCACTCCCTCGGGATCAAAAGCCACAAAGCTCAATGCTCGCGCACACAGCTCATCCGTCGCACTCCGAGTCGCCCTTCCCCAAATCCGCCGACGCGGCCATTGCCACGGGAGCATGCGAAAAAAGAAAGAGGCGGAAAGAACAAAGAAGGCATACGATCAATTACTCAAACCAAAATCAAAATCAAAAAAAAAGTAGCGGAACACATCCTAAAGCTTGCTTTGCTTCTCGCCTTCTCTTGACGTTACACGAAAGCCAGGCCCGACGAGACATTTTCTTCCATCGGTGTGAAATGGATATTACGTCCGGGACGTTGAGCTTAATTGACAAGCTGGCCTATACCAAAGCTAAATCACGACTCGGATGATTACATCGTGGCGCGCTTCTTACCGTTTTACGCGTACGAGAAGTTGGAGATATATCCGCGGAGTCGTGGGTGCCTGTGGGAATATACCATCGTGAATTCATTCAAGTTGTGGCTGATGTGTGTTCGGCCGGGCGCACCTTCTAGTTTTCACTTATCCTGGATCACGATACGCTGGCGGTTGATATATCGCCATCAGCCGTTGAGTCGCGTGTGAAGCTACGCTCGCGTTAATTACCCACGTCAATTCATCACGGGAGAATCCCTGGCCAGTCCTGCACGATTCGTATCACACATCGGACAGACCGCCTGAAAAATAAACGTACAAAACATACACGGCCTGTAGTACTAGTACTACTAGCGGAGACCCCTGGTACACGTTCCTCTAGGTGAAGATAGTGCCAGTGCTCGCGTGGCCATTTCTATATACCCAGGTTCATTTGCTTCGATGCGGGTTTAAGTTCAAGTTCGTACCTAATAAAAAATCAAACTACTCACAAGGTTCAACTTCGACCTCCTGTCCCTAATCCGAGAGAGCTTCCCGCAGTCACGGTGGTGCTGTCAGACCTCAAAGATGAGGAACCCCAGGGCGCCGGGAAGTGCCTGGATTGGCAGAAGAGCAGTATCGTATTGGCAGACGCACTTTATATGGCAAGAGTCCTACACTAGTACTGGCTTGTCCGAACTGTCACCGATTATTTAGACGTAACTTAAAACATACGCGCGCGCTTCACCGAGGGAAGCATGAAAACAGAAAAGCCCGGAATCCCCAGATATTTTCCTCGTGGCTTTTAACTCTGTGTGCCAGTGTGGGGCACTAGTACTGTTCCTAGGAGATAAACTTGAAGAGAGTGCGCCGATTAATATTCCTTTCCAGTCGATTCACTAAAAATAGAGAATCACCGACGATTACTAGTACTTTTCCACGTGCGGGGGCACTGGCACAGTGGCACTAATCTGGTAACTAGTCATCTGAAATCTGAAAGCCCCATTCAGGTTCTCACCCTGTATGTATAGTCAATCAACTGCGAACTACAAAAGGAAGCGCAATGTCAATGTGAACGCGAATCCCAATCCATCGTACCATGGAGAAGAAATGTTTACCATTCGTCCCTCATGACCCTCCTGTGTATCCAAGTTGGAGTTTTCTTAATATTAAAAAGGGACACGGACACGACAATTACGACGAAGCGGAAAGCCGGGAAAGGGCAGCGCGCTTACCACTAGTACTGGCACTCGTTGGAGAACTCCCCTATCAGTGTATCACGGCATCAGCAGACCCATTCCCATCTTATCGGAAACGTAAACTCGATAAGCTGGAGTCGGAGTCGGCGGTCAGTACTAGTGGGCAGCCAATCTGTTCCCCACACGAACACAGAATCGCCGAGCACCGAGCATTCGTGGTACCCCGCGTCATGCCAGCACTGACTCGGATGGCAGTGGTCGTCGCGGCTCGGAGTCTGAGATTCCCCCCGAGCACCCACTGGCACACCATAAAGCAACCTTTTCTTCCCACTAAATCAACCTATACGCCACTTCGGGAAACTCGACGGACACGGTGACGGTACGCGGTGATGATAAAAATGATGGAAAAGGAAGGAGCGACTCGAAAGAGGAAAACTCACTGCCAGTGGGGTCACGGTGGTGCTTTAAGTTGTTAGTGGAAGACGGGCGCTTTTGGCCCGTGGCCCGAGTGACAATGTTGAATGTACACGGCGAATCTTCGGGGGAGGGTCCGGCCAAAGTCCGCTCGGGGGTCCTGACAGACATACTAGTATCAACCAATGTCTGTCATTGCCCATTGCCAATGATAATTGGCTTGACCCGATTGTTTTTCTTGTACTACTAGTAGTAATGTCGGAGCTTGTAGATTTCGGTGAACGTAAAAGTTCTGGAATTCGTTATAACGAGTAAAGGACTTCGGAAGTGCGGTCAGTTTAACACTCTTATGGTAGTCGTCAGTTCAAGTTGATAGAAGTGAAGTGCCAGGACCAGGACCCGATCGCCGATGACTTCTGCACCGATCGCCGACCGGCGAAAATCCATTCATTTTCGGAAGAATAGAATAGAAGAAGGTCATGCACTGGCAGACGGAAGCAAAGAAACGAAAACGAACCTTAAAGACACTCACTCAGGCTGGTACTAGTACTGCAGCATCCATCCATTCATTCGTCAATCTCCCCCCTCCCCCTTTTCTCACACGGTCGCATTAATATTAAACGGATCCTTCCCATCCAGGCCTATCAGCCTCAGCCTCTCCCCCATTCGTAGCCATTTCTGCCAAACTGCTCCAGCCTAGTACGGCCCGAGTTTCCCTCACCTTGAAATTCAAGTTCTTCCCCTCCCAGTGACCCCAACAGACGGTCGAGACCGATTAGGGTTTAACCTTCGCATCCGAGTCGACGTTTGTCGAAACGGTTGGCGCGCTCACTGGCACTCAGGCTTTCGGACTCGGAACTGGCAACTTGCAACTTGAGCTACTAGTAACTCGACGTAACCTCGGGCCTTCGGGTCCTTTCTTGCCAAGTTCCAGCACTGGCGCAAAATCATAACCTTACAAGATATGTGCGAAAATATCATCGGCGTTGAGCTAGTACTACTGTTCGACATCGTCTTTCTTCGGGACTGGCACCGTGTCGGCGTCGGGATCGGATCTTCCCTTCTTCGATTTCGAATATAACATGTCATGTTGTCCAACATCACCCTTTGGCTTTTTGAAAGAATCATCGTGACCCCGGTCAGCTCGGGTCCCACTGGCAATCTCTCAATAGTCTCAACCCCAATGGATTCGGAACCGGGACAGGGCTGAATTTCGAACTTGCCTAGAAGCTTGAACTCTTGGCGACACAGTTGTATTTGATTTTGGGGGGCAACATTAATGGGGAGATGTTAACTTGAATTGAATGCCAGTACTAGTGGCGCCTTCAAGTTCAAATTCGGGTCTGCGTGCGGACTTCAAGTTCAAGTTGGGCCTCTCCGAATAGTAGTAGTCCTAGCAATGCATTCAAGTTAGTTATCATCCACGTTGATAGCAAATAGCAGTGGGGTACCAATACTGATATTAATACCAATACCGATAACGAACGAGACGGTGTACCGTACGGCGCTCACCTCTTCCGTCTCTAGCTCTCTGGCCCATCTGAGAAACCAAATAACCGAAATCCTAGAAACGCCCGGTAACCCGTAAGCTCCAAAGTTCAGAACTCGAAAATAGGCGTCAACGTCAGCATCTTCGGAGCGTGTGTTCGGATCGGACCCGCCGAAGATTCGGACTGCATCGAAGCATCGGTGCATCGGTGCATCGAGTCGACAAAAATAGCTGAGAAAGAAACGAAAAAAAAAACGAAGATCGAGTGGGTAACTCAGGCTGCTAGTGGATTTCGATCTGAACGACTTCGTCATTGGTGCTGGTAGCCTGAGCTGCGGGGAGAACACTAGTACTAGCGTCAATATTAATATTAATATTAATATCGATACATACCAGATAGTAATGCCACACCGGCACTGGCACTACCACCAACAAACGCCCTTCAGAAGACCAACACGTCTCGTCTCGATTCGAATCGGAAAAGGTCGATTCAGTTTACGTCGACATTAGTGGGCACTGGTACTAGTACTGGTATCATAGTACGGGTCGCTACGCATCGAGCTCGAACTCAAACATTAATATTATCAGTGGTCGACTCTCGAATCTCCGGGCCCGAATCCCCAACGCCGGATGTCCGCGGTTTCTACTTGAAGTACTAGTACCTTCGGGCTACCACTAGTACTGGTAGTACGCTGTCACTAGTACTGGCAGCCGTTAGTGTTCAAGCTTGTTTGGGCTTGGGCGACTTCAGAATTCAGAATTCAGAACTCAGAGCTGAGCTGGGCTGGCTGGGAATTCGGAATTCGGACTCCCCTCGATCCTCCGAGTCCGGGTCCGAAGAATCTGAAAACGTACACGTACACGCGCACGTTCATCGTCAGAATTGGTAGATGCCAGTGAACGGATAAATAAAGGACTCGACGAAAGAAGGAACGAACGAACAATATTAATCGAACAAAGAAGAGGAAACTTGAAACGTACACTCTAAACTCGTACACCGTGGAGATCCAACTTGAATTGAATTTAGAATCGAATCGATATCACATTTGACACTCGACATCGAGAGTCCCGGGGAGCCTGCCAGTACTAGTGAGTCTGAGGGAGGAACGGACCTCGGAACATCTATAAATTATGATTCTATTTCGGACCCGTCCGTCCATTACCAGCGGCACATCTGAATATAAAATATAGAACAAAGAATACAGAAGAACTGATAGTCCGAACCTTCACTGGCAGGCTGAACTCGAAAGGGACGGGGCGGAGCGAGCTACGGAATATCGGGACGGGGCCCGGCCGAGATTCAAGGTCAGTTCTCCGCTCTTGTCCTTGTCCTTATCCTTTCGTAAAGTAAGTTGAAGGCAGTCACGGTCAGAATATCAATATCATGGGGAAATTCCCCGAGGGCGGGTGGGGGGACGGCAGCACGGCAGCACGGCAGCACGGCAGGATCGGGACGACGGCACGACGGTGCGATCGTATGATCGTACGATTGTCAGTCGGTTCGTTCGAGGATCGAGGATCGAGGATTCGCAAGGGGTAGTTTTTGTTAGAACCAAAACTATTGAACATCGTCAACGTACACGTACTTTACTGAATAGGAAGAAGGGGGAAACTCACGGACTGAGACAAGCAAGAAGTTCGTCGTCGAGCCGAGATTCATCTGGCAGGTGGCACTGGCTCGAGCACAGTATTTGCTTAGTGTACTGTGCAGCCTGAGGTCGGTCACTGTACAGTATAGACGAGTAAATAGACATCTAGGGAAGAGAGGGCGAACGTCGAACGACGATCGGAAGGCGGACACCTTGTAAGTTAGTAGTAACGATACCGATATTAATTGCGATAACGAACACAAGCACAAGTAGTAGTACTCGAAGCCATCCCCGATCGTCCAGAATTCGAATTTAAAAATTAAATTGATTCCGTGCGGGACGTCTTCTCCTTCTCCGTCGTCCATCGTCCTCGTTCTCGCATTCGTCCTCAGAATCGAAGTCGGAGTCAGAGTCGGAGTCGCGTCTCGATCTACCGAAGAAGCATACTAGTAGTAGTACTGGCAACGACTCACGTAACCATAACCTTCGTGCGTACGGCGTGCAGTGCTCTGTGCTCTGTGCTCAGTACTGCCGTCTGGATCTACGTCCAACCAATACCAATACAAAAAAGAAACATCGACTTCGGCGCGTACGGAACGGAACGGAACGAACGAAAAAGCGCACCCGACCCAATCACTTTGCTAAAACGATAGCACTGGTAGCAGGAGCAGCTGAGATCTTTACGTGTGCGACCGTGCAACAACCATGAAAATGTAATCCAGACCCAGACGAATTCCAAAAAAATGACGCACTTTCGAGGTATTCGCTATACGCAATTTGCGATATGCAGGGTTGAATGAATGAATGAACGAACGAATGAGTCGAAGAGGGGGGGGGGGCGGGCTACCGGTACGCACTTTACGCAACTTACTTACCTACTCGTTCACTCACTCGAGTGAGTGAGAGAGTGAGAAAGTGAGAGAGTGAGAGTGAGCAAAGAAAGTCAAAGTCAAGTCAATTATGCGGGATACGTGGACCGGACCCGGAGTATGAGTATCAGTATCAGTATCAGTATCAGTATCAGTATAAAGTGGTTCGTTACGAGACGTGCCAGTGACCATGCCCCATGCCTCCAACACGAGGTTCGACACGCGTATGATATGATTAATGATAAACGCGCTTAAGACACGACGTGTTCGTAAGTCTTCGTTTCAAGCTCTTCGGGCACGTTGTGTCGTTGTGTCGTTATGTCGTTGTCGTGTGTGGCATGACGACTCCAACACGATACTACTGTAGTAGTATTACTAGCACTAGCAGCAGCACCAGCGTGTTCGTTTAGATAAAAAAGAAACACGTTCGATCAAAGTATCGAGTATTGAAGTATCGAGTACTAAACGTGTTTGACGTTTGGTGTGGTCGAGTAAAGTATAACCACCCGAGATCGATTCATTAATATTAATGTGAATTACCACGGGCCACTAACCCATGGCAATGGGTGTCGGAGGGCCCTGGTCTGATCTGGCAAACCTTGATAAGGCTTACGAAGGCTAAACGGAAACGGTAGTCCGATAACATATCGGTTGTCGATTGTCGGTTGTCGGATGTCAGAGACGGGGGGACGCTCGAGACGACGAAAGGTCGGTGTATCAGATACATGAGGCTGTCGGAAGGGTCCAGGGGTCGTTAGATGAGATGAGGATGGAGTACTGGTATCCCGTCACACTGGGTACTGTTTGTTTCCTAAATGACGAGGAGACGTTCGTGGATTCGCTTAGGATATTGAATGGACGATGCGCGTAATCATTTTCATTATGGTCACATCACGGGCGATGGTCAAAGCAAAGTAGAGAACGAGAACGAATGCTAGGACGTCAGTGAACAAGGTGATAAAGGAATAGACGAATAACGCACTCACGAATTTAAAAAAAAAATTAAGAAGGACTACTTTTCCGCTTGAATCCAGTCCAGTCCTTATTCATCCAACAACTCAGCAAGCTCTTCCTCCGTAAGCACGTTCTCTTCCGTTTTGGCTACGCGAGTATTCCGTTGCATCCTGAGCGAAGAGAAGAGGGAAGGGGGGCAATGTAAGATGCTCGTAAAGAGACCTCTGAGACGGTAAGTCACGGCATACCTTTCATCAAGCATCGGATCGTCCAATATCGGCGGTTTGGGCGCGTCGGGCGTCTCAGCAGGGATAACCTATCCACCCACCCATCCCAAAACCAAATTGAATCAAATCGAATCGTTAGCCTCAACGTCTGCCCCCTTTCTCCTCCTGCCCACGCACGAGAAAGATACAATCGCAAGAATAGAAGAACATCCCCAGAATCGATATCGAAATCGAAATCGAAGCCAATCAAACAACCAAACAAACCAAACCAACAAACCAAAAGAACGAACGGACGCAACGAAACGAAAACGCACATAATGATTATCGCAATGCGGACAATACTCGTCGCTCTCCTCGTACGCGCCCATATCCTTCCGGAACGCCCGCCGACAGCGCTTACACATGAACGTCATCTCGAGCGTCTTGGCCAGCTTGTGCGTGTGCGACCCTTGCGATTGGGATTGCGATTGGGATTCGGCGTGGCATGAGGCGCAGTCGAACCAGCGGTGGCAGCAGGGGGCGCGGATGGAGACTTGGGCGTTGAGGATGTGTTTGCTGCGGGGAGGGGGGGGGGGGAGGGTAAGTAAGTGAGGGTGACGCGACGCGTTTGAATTGGGTTGAAGGGTAGGATTTGGATATGGATATGAGTATGGAGCACGTACTGACCACATCTTGGACCGTCGTGTCGTGTCGTAGATTAAGATTGATTAGATGATGGAGAGCTTAAGCTTGGGTCGAGTCGGTGGTCACGGTCGACAGTCGACGGACGAAAGTGGTAGAGAGACAGAGAGATCGTGCCGAAGCCATCGATCGACACGACCACGACTCGATTCTCATCCCATCCATACGCCTTTCCTCCCGACGTCCGACACCCAACTCAACTCCAAAATCCCCGAAGCCCCCGATCTCCTAAACGTTTAATTTCCCATATGCACCCTCCGCTGAGCGTGTGTAGTCTGTCTGGCTGGCCACTTGCTTACGTTTACAGCAAGGCACCTGACCCGTAGTCCGTAGCATAACACCACACCGTCCCGTCCCGTCTCGAGTCCCCTATACTCCTATACTAGTACTAGATGATAGTGATATCATCCCGAACCACGAGCCTCGTCCTCGAATTCATCTCCGTCCCCGTCCGAAACACGAGTCACATCTCACGAGCCCACGATCCAGCTTCAAATTTTCAATTTTAGAGAGAACGAGAGACTCCAGAGACATCCCCGCACGGTACGGTACTAGTGCACATGCGCATGTTTTCATGTTTTCATGTTTCATCTACACATACACAGACTAGTACTCGGACACATGCTACATCTGCTCATCTGCTGCGCAACTTAAATCCACCCCACCACATACATTAATATTTCTAGCTAGAACTAGAACATTAATACGGAGCACCGAAACCGAAAATATGAACGGCCTTTAGCTTAAGCTTGTCTCCTGTCTCCTGTCTCGGAGTCGGAGTCGGAGACGGGGGGTTCATCTCAGGTCCTAGCACCAGCAGCACCGGACGAAACCACCGGACGAAACTATGAAACTCACAAACAAACAAACTCACAACCTAGTACTACGAAAAAAAGGGATTGGCCCGCCCGTGCATTTTTTTCTATTCATGCTCATATTAAAATTCATATTTCATGCACTCCGTCCCATCCTTGCCCCTGCCCCCGCCCTCCATCTCCATCTCCCCTGGCACCGCTGCACCCACCACCACCCGCTCATCCGCAAAACAACTCCGAACCCGCTCCACACCCTTTCTTGCGAAAAACGTAGAAAGAAAGGCAGGCAGGCACCACCGGGCGGATAGGTGGGGAGGGGGATGCTTTACGCTCCAGGTTCTAGGTTCTAGGCTCTAAGACCGTCCCTTCGCCAATGGAAGCACAACGCGCTCAACGCTCAACCCCCTTCAACCCCCTCGTCTTAAGTCCTAAGCTTCTTCCGAGGTTCCTGGATATCTCTTGGTTCTCTGGGTTCTCTGGATTGTGTATACAAATTTGGTTGTTTGGAGTGGTTGGGATGGATGGTTGGCTGGGTCCCCCGTACTCGTATTCATATTCGCCGTATTCGCCGTGTTCGTATCCTCAGAGTCCTGAAACAAAGCTTAAGGAGAACGAAATCAGATTGAGATGCACGTCGTCTCTCTTTCTCTCTTTCTTCTCTGCCTTTCTTCTCTGCCTTTCTTTTCTGCCTTTCAATCTCAATCTTTTTCTCACTCTTTTTCTCTCCTTAAGCTTCCTTGCCTTCCTTCCTTCCTTCCTTCCTTCCTTCCTCGTACTAGTACTCCAAAAACCAAAAACCAAGTCGAAATCAAACTCAATATTGATTGAAAGAAAGAAAGACTCAACAGGCTTACACCACAGCATCCACATCGTCCATTTCGTTCATTTTGTATCGTGTCGTACCGTACCATGACGTCAAAGGCACCCCCCCCCCTCCTGCTATACCCCATACCTTATACCGTTCGTCCTTTCCCTTTCCCTTTCCCTTTCCCCTGAAGCCCAGGCTGCGACGGGCACCTCAATCCAAACCTTCCCTTCCGCCTTTACCTTTCAATCTCTCATTCAATTCCCCATTCCCCACTTCCTTTCAATTTCGAACCCCAATCCCGATCTCGATTCTCTTTTCCTGGTGAGAGTACCCATATTTCATATTCATCCACTAATGAATATCAACGTCCACGACATGATGATGATATGCCTTGACATGACATGCATCATTGCATGCCAACGACGACCTACGACCGACGATGAACAAACGACGATACGATACGATACGATACCGTACCTCACGTCACGTCATGTCATGTCATGTCAAACATATATATATATATATAAATATATATATATACATACACTCCCCACTTCATCAAGATAAACACACTATGACCCCCCCAAAAAAAGTAAGAAAAAAACCAATTCCATATTCACATAAACACTTTTCATTAATTACTCGTACGTACGTACGTATTCATTTACTTATCTTATCGGTCATCCACATCTGTACCCGTACCCACAAAGAGAAAAAAAAATCATACACACATACGACGACGACCAAAGTCACACGAATTCGCGCAAAAAAACACCCCAAAACCGGACCCAATCGAGCGAAAGACGGAAGGGAAGGAAGGGGGGTTCGTACACGTCGTCACGTAACACGTACAACTCATACAACGCAGCAGTGCAGTGCAGTGGTAGTGATAGTGATAGTGATACAACCCCAGCCCGTCCCCGCCCAACGTGTGGTGATGGTGAATCCGCGAGAGTCGGTAGAGTTGGTGGGATGGAGTAGAAAGGGAGCGGACGCGAAAAGGGAGAAGGATGCGATGAGGAAGAGGGAGGCGGAGAGGGAAGAGGGAAGAAAAAGAAAGAACGGAGAACGGAGAACGATAAGAGATAGGAGATAGAAGGTAGGAAAGAGGAAAAAGGAGCGACGATGGGTAGAAGTGGACTACTAATGTGTATAATGTACCGTACTTGTAAAAATGTATCAGAAAACTGCGCAAAAAGACAAAATGAGAAAGGAAGAAAAGGGGAAAGGGGGAAAAGAACAATTATTTTGTACAATTGCAATTGCGCAGTGGGCTGATTTGTCGAGAAGTGAAGTTCGTTGCGTGGTGGTGGTGCTGAGTTGGTGATGGTGGTACATAATTTCGTTCGTGAGAGTGAGTGAAAGAAAAGGAGAAAAACGCAAATTGCCATGGGCCATGATTCGGTTCGGTTCGGTTCGGTTCGATTGCATGAAAAGAAAAAGAAGAAAACGAGGCAGACAAACCCCAAAGAAAAGAAAAAAGAAAAACGAGAACCAAGGTGAAAAGGTGAAAAAAGGCACCCCCACCGACGACGTCGACGAGGGGGAATCATTAAACATTAAAACGCAAAGGCCAACGGACCGTATCGCTGAAACGCGGTAGAGACCGTAGCTTGCGGGAACTTGGGGTATGGGCTATAGGAGGCTGGGGTAACTAGTAGCTTGACTTTTTCCTTCTCCGTGCGGGGGAGATAGACGGAGGGGAAGCGCGGTGGGTATTGTATGATGTATGATGTGATGAGCGAGGGGACCCGTGAAACCAAAAGGAAACGAGACGAGGACGCGAGCTGGGAACCGGTGTGAATGGTTGGTTGGTGGTTGTTGCTGTTGCGGGTGATGGTGGTGGTACATATGGCACATTCAAGTCTGAAGAAAAGGAAGAGAAAAGAGAACCGGGGTAATCCGATCCGTATGCACAAGTCAAAGTCGGCGTCGGTGTCGAAATCCGACTTCACGAGAACGAGGGGCGAATCCACGAAATCACCGACGCCCGGCCACCGTCGTCGTCGCCTTCCCCTCCCCACCAAACAAAAACAACACCTTCCTCTCCGGAATAGCAACAACCTCCCACTCCCTCTCAACCCACCACCCCTCCACGCCCATCCGCCTCCCGCGCCTCCGCCCCAGCTCCCGAACGCACGTCCGCGACAGCTCCGTATCGTCTTCGTACAGCGTACTCCGCTCGATATGCTCTTCGGCTGGTTCGTCTGCTGATATGGGGTCTGGGATGAATACCTCTTCGAGGCGGCGGGTGAAGACGGGGATACGCGGCATGGCGTCGTATTTGGGGCCTTCGACGTTGTCGTAGGTGAAGTCTGTTACGGTCTTAGCGAAAGAAGACTTCAGATCGGGAATGAAGACGACTTACTGTATTTCTCCGACGCGCTGCCCCTTCTCCGTCCCTTCACTCGCATCCCGCTCGAGCTCGAACCACTCACGCTGCTCGTTTCGCTCGCCTCCGGACGATGCCACTCACCCTTCGCCTCCGCCCGCACTTCAGACGTCGAAACGGCCTCCTCTTTCACCGCACCCAACGCACTCTCGCTCCTCTTTCCCTTCCCTTTCCCACTCCGGCTCCTCGTCGAAGCCGACACCGACCCAGCCCTCCTAACCACATTCGCCTCGCTCTCGCTCCTCTTCATCCCTCCGTTTACGTCACTATCACCAGGCCTCGGAACCAACCCCGAGTTCGGCAGACTCGAGCAAAGCTGGCCAGAAGAAGACGGCTGGATCGGTTTCAACAACACAGCCGGGATGAGTAACTTTCCCTCCACACCCTCGGCGATGAGCCGCTTCGGCCTACTCCCAGCAAGCCTCTTGC
The DNA here is from genome assembly GCA_019400425.1 of Hymenochaete sp. R1. Classification (NCBI taxonomy): domain Eukaryota; kingdom Fungi; phylum Basidiomycota; class Agaricomycetes; order Hymenochaetales; family Hymenochaetaceae; genus Hymenochaete; species Hymenochaete sp. R1. Next base: position 133,718 of record JAFREE010000048.1, read on the forward strand.
CCTTGTACATCTCCGGATCGACCACACCGGGGAGCGTCGACGCGTCCATGCTACTCGAAGTGCTCTTGCCCGTCGAGCTCCTGATATTCGAGTTCGAAGCGAGAGAGTTGGACGGAGAGGCGGAGATCCCGAACGCGGTGGACGCGGACGTAGCGAGTGATGCGCTCGACTTGCACGGGTTCTTGAGCCCCGAGCCGACGGATGGGCCCGCTCCCTTAGACGAAGACCGCGCGAAGAGCGGGTACTTGGCGTAGATTTCGAGTGCACTCTGGGTGCGGGATGGTGCGCCGGGGGCACGGGCCGCACGAGCAGCCGGGTCGGGTTCTGAAGCACGACGATGCGTCGATGGGATGGCTGATGTCGCTCCTGAAGCAGGTGCGACCGAGGAAGCGATAGGGCCTCCACGATTATTGTAGACCGCATCCTTCCACATACGCGCTGCCTCCTTCCTCTCCTTCTCCCTCTTCTCTTCCGCCAATCTCCTCTCCTCATTTTCCTTCTCGAACCTCACCGCCGTCACTACAGCCCCAAACCACCTACTCCTTAACTGCTCGTCGCGCCTCCTCTTGTCTTCCTCCTCTTTCCGCTCCCTCCTCGAACTCTCGTTATCGCGTTGCGCAGTCCGGAAGAGCGCTTGAAGGCGACGCGCAGCCATCATGAAACCGCCCTCGTATTCGTTTTGAACAGGCTTGCTGCCCATACTCTCGCGCGAGAGCACCGGCACGCCCGGTCGGTGTGGGTGGAGTGGGAGTTCCGGGATGACCGGCGGCGGCGGGTCGGTGTACAGATTAGAGTTATCGAATAAACCGGAATTATCCCGCTCGTCGATAGGGGAGCGGTCATCGGAAGCCGTGAAGCTAGTGCCCGTCGCACTGGAAGAATCGGAGTGTTCGTCATCGTATGGCCGAAGATTGAGGGAAGAAAGGTCGAGAATGGACGAGTCACTGCTGTCTTCGCGCGAACAGAGCGGACGGGGTGCCTTGAAAGAGTTGGGTGGAACCGGTGGGAGAGTTGGGGAAGACGGGGGCGGGGAAGCACAGGCTGGGTTGATTTGAGAAGGATGCGCGCCTAGCCGTACCTTCTTCACCGAAGTCGTTGAAGCTCTCTTCGAAGACTCGTTTAAATCAGAAGCCACAAGCGCCTGCGCCGCCGCCGGTGGGTCAACGAACCACGACTCCTCCAAATCCCGATTCCTACACTCCTCGCTGCAATAAAGTGGTGTCTGGGCCTGGTCGATGACGGTGCGCATGCGGACGGGTTCGGTGGGGATGACGGGTGGCAGAGGCGCAACGTCGGCCTGCCTTAGCGGGGACTTTCCCTTGGCGGCGGTGTAAGTGGTGTGAGCGCGAGTAAGACCTGGACGTGCACGGCCTGTGCCCTGTACGAGACCACCGCCAGCTGCACGGGCCTTGATGGTTCCGTTCTTTCCGCGAGTTGTTTGAGAGCTCCTGATGGCGTTTGAAGTGGAGGGGGCGGGCTGGGGAGCAGGAGCGGGAGACGGGGGGTTTACGGGGACTGTGTATCGCCTTGGGAGGATAGCACAGTCGCACACGGGACACCAAGAGGTGTCGAGATGAATATCGGACATGGTTGGATTGAACTAGAAAGTGGGGACAGAAATGAGTAAGGAGAGCGACAGTGAGGAGAGTGGTTGAATATATAAGAGAAAGAAGACAAAGAAGGACAATGTGGTCGAGAAGAAAGAAAGAGAAAGAGAATGGAGAGAAGAGAAGAGGAGAATTGATGAAAAGGAAGGACGAGAATGAAATGAAATGGAGAGGAGAGGGGGAGAATGTGCGTTGCCGTGTTGAATGAACGTACCAGTCCTTTAAACGCTTGATGTCTCTCGAAAGCAAAGTCAAGAGATGTTAAAAGCAAAGTTGTTATTGTCGTCGTCTGAATCAGTTCCGTTCCTTCAAAGAACTCGAGAGCGAGAGTGCGCAAAGTGCGAGATGAAGAAGGGAGAGAGAGCACGGAGCGGAAGGGAAAAAATCGAGTGCGGAAGGAGGAAAGGAGTGAGAGAGAAGGAGAGGGGGGGAGAGTATATAGGGACATGCGGGAGGGAGTGATTACGTACACATAGCCCATCCCATCCAATCCAATCAGACACTCTCGATCGATTTCCCTTCCCTTCTCGCGACCTTTTCGCATCCACTCCCACTCTCGCCCTCGGATATCTTGGTCCGGCTATCCACGCGCTTCTCCTCCCCCTCATCTATATCCGGTAATATCCCTCGCGTGTCCAGGCCCTTCTTTCTTCTTTTCTTTTCTTTTCTTTTCTTTTCTTTTTTCCTTTTTTCTTTTTTGATTTCTGTTTCTCCGCGCTGTGCTGCGCTCTCCGGGGGTCCTGTTCCCCTTCCTTAGGCGTCTTCCGTTTCAGGTTAGTCCGTTCCTTTGATTGGATTGGATGACACTACACTACACCATATCCATGCACCACAACACACAACAACCTACTCCCCAACCCGGTAGCGGCTATCCACGGTCCGCCCGCTCACTCACCACGGCCGTCCCTTTTCCAATCGCAATTTCATTCAGCTCTGAACTCAGCGCACGCCCCTCTCCGCATCTTTCCCAGTCCCAGTTCAAGCCCTAATCCTAAACTTTTTTGTCTCTATATCTACCTCTGTGTCTGAAATTCTCCCATCCACCTACGTACATGCATATGGGACATACCTCATCCCGTCCATCCACACAGTGACACACTCCCGATAGGTAGATAGATAGGTACATATGTCTCGTCTCCATCCCCATGACAAAATTTATCGACAAATCGCTTACCGTCTCCCGCCTACTGCACCCAACGCACAACGCGCAACCGCACAACACACGGAAACACGTTCGCCCGGCCCATACTAGTACTCGTCGCTTCCCTTCCCTTCCTTCAAGCTCTCCGTCCCCGTCAATTTTGCCGTTACCCCCCCCCCCTCCCCCTCTTTACGTCCTCCTCCTATTACTTCCTAAAGCTTCTTCTGCTTCTCCTTCTGCTGCTTCTCTCGCGTTTCCTCTCTTCTCCTCTTCGTCGTATATGTATATTCTATCTCTCCGAACTTTTAGCCAGCCCCCTCCTTCCTTGTTCTTATTCTTGTCCCGTCTCACTTCCCTCCCTCCCCCTCCCCGGACGAATCGGAAAACATATCGTACCGTACCGACGTTGAGGCATGGTGTTCTCAGTCGGCGAAATAGTTGAACTCGACCTCAAGGCTGCTCTTCTCTTTCACCACTTCTGCTTCCACTACTTCTCTTCTCTTCTTTTCTTGTCTTATACCAATCCCAGCCCCGGCCCCAGCCCCAGAGACAGTTCCAGCGACACTGCCGGCTACCAGGTGCCAGGTACGCGCCCACCGAAAAAAACCAAAAAGAAGGAGAAAGCGGATGGATGAAACTGAAACGAAGAAAGAAAGAAAGAAAGAAAGATCCCGAAAAGCGAGAGCGAGAGCGACAAATATGTCGTGTCCACCCATCCACCCACCCGACGGACGTTGTACAGCGACGGAATCGCCCCCGCCTCCGTCGTCGCTCGTCGGCTGCGTTTCCGAGTTCGAGACGCTCTTCGTCTTCGTCCAGTCGTAATTCGCAGTACCCAGTTCTCAGTCCCCAGTCCGAGAATTTAGAGTTTTCTTGACTTGAAAGTTCGTCGCGTCCAACGACGAGGATTAGCCGTCCAGCCATCCATCGTTCCCCGTTCCCCGCTCGTTCGTTCGTTCGTTCGTTATCTCGACCCCTCCGACCCTCCGAGTCGTCGGTACATGCGCTATACGCATACGCATACGCGCGGGTAGGGGTAGGGGTAGGGTGTCTTCGTCTTCCTCTCCCCTCCCCCTCCGTGGGACTGTCTGTCTGTCTGTCAGTCCGTCTGCGGTACTGGTACTGGTACTGGTACTGGATTATACGTGGTCCGTGTCCTGCGTACTACGGTACTATGGGACATAAGACACAAGATTAACATCCTGCATATGCCAGTGGGTCTCGGTCTCGGTCTCGTATCCTTATCCCTATCCTTATTCTTATTCTTATCCTTATCCTTATCCTTATCATGACACCTGCATCGGTATTCACATTAATATTGGCATTTCACACTGACGCTGACGCTGACAAGCATTTCGTATTTCGTATTTCGTATCTCTTCCAAGTACTAGTCCTAGTATTAGTATTTCATATTAGTATCAGTATCAGTATTACTATGTGTTACGAAGAACGTGCCAACCCCGCCCACCTGGCGACTGCTCAGCTGTTCAGCTGACCCCACGCACCCACGACGGACTAATACAAAACAAAACACGAACAAAATGAAATGAAATGAAATAAATATTGAGAAAAAACGGCGGGGAAACTGAGCTCCGTGATCCCGAGCCCCAGCCTGTGAGTACCTACCAGTGCTACCTACTCTTCCGAAGCTCCCCACACCCCCACTGGCACGCAACGCACGACGCACGACGCACGACGCAGTTCGATTTAATGTCAATGTTAATGCCAGTGTTAATGTCAATGTTAATGTTAATGTCTATGTTAGCGTTTAATGTTAATGTCAATGTTAATGTTAATGTTACGCAGCTCCCCTCACCCTCGCCTCGCCGTGGCCGTAGCTGAAGCTGAATGAATCCGTGGCTGAAGCCGAATCCGTGGCTGAATGAGTCCGTGGCCGTGCAGTGTAGCGCTCTCCCCAGCCCCAGCCCCAGCTCCGTCATGATATCCCGTTTCCTCCCGCACCGCACCGCACTACCGCACCGCACCACCACACCCCCGGTTTCCCCACACCCAACACCCACACCCGCGCGCGTGCCCCTTCCCTTCCGTTTCGATTCGTGCCAATCACAATATTAATCACAATCCCCACCGACCGACCTCTGACTCTGACTGGCCTCACTCCGAACCAAACTGGACTCGGAGAACCGGGGATTCGGGGACTCCTCTTAACCTCAGTCTTAGTAACAGTAGCAGTACTGGTGGGAGTAGCCCTCCAACCAACCAACCAGCCACTGGCAGCCAGTTCGCTTATCGCTCATACCAGTACTAGTGTGTATAGGTTTAAGTACAAGTAGGTATAGGTTCACCGTGCCGCTTGTGCGCTTATACTAAGTACTAAGTACTAGTACTGGTAGTAGTAGGCGCTCGTGGGTCCCAACTACCGACCGACTGACTGACCGACCCACAGCCGGTTCCTTGAGCTACCGCAGCCTGAGCTAAGAAAAGTTTGTATCCGCCATCCGCCAGAGGTCCAGGTCCCGGGGTGGAGGATACAGGCTAGAGGAGCTACCGTTCTTCCAGGTCGAGTCGAGGTGCACTTCGGTTATGAATGATCGAATGCTTGGACGCTTGGAGTCGGACGCTCGAATGGTCAGCTGCGGCTGCGGTACCCAGACTGCTAGTACTGGTTGCTGGCGATGACGAATGACGACATGACGACATGAAAGTCGAAAATTGGAAAATCGAAAATTGGAAAAATCGAAATTGAAAGGCGAAAATTGAAAATTGAAACCGAAAATTGAAAACGATAAGAAAGAGGGGAAGGGGTGAAAGGAAACGGATAGAGCCGGCTAAAGAAGGGAAGGAAGGAGCGAGCCTTGCAGATCTAGAGACTAGTACTTACTAAAATAAACATTAACATTAACATTGTCATTATGCACACATGCACGCACGCACGCACGTATGACGACTCGGATGCCTGATGCATGAAGACGAAAAAAAAAACAAGAAATCAAATCTCCGTCCACATCCACATCCACATCCACATCCTAAACGTAATCGGAGTCGCAGAAACGAAAACTCCGTCCGGAGAGGACTGTCCGAGAGAGGCCTAAGACTCTGCCAGTGAGGCGTTGGAACTTGGAGGGGAGGCCCCAACGGGAGAGGGGCGGGGAACCGAAGACCATTATGATTATTAAAATTAAAGAGCTATTGGAAGACTCGAAAGGCTCGAGCGGCGGTCCGAGTCCGAGCCTGAGTCCGAGTCTGAGTCTGAGTATTTGAAATGCGGAGAAAAAGAAGAGGCATCAAGCAATGCAATGCCAGTGGGAGGCCAAGCCAAGCCAAAAGCTAGAAGCTAGAAACTAGAAGCCAACCGACGTCCGTATGTACGTGTAGAAGGGGGGAATTTGGAATTGAGGAGAGAAAGGGTCTGAGTCGAAGACAAAAACTTGAAGGTGATCGAGTGAGTGAGCAGCGCTCAAACTCCACTCACACCTCACACCTCGTTCGTTTTTTTTCCTTCTACTTCGTCGACTCGTCCAATCCACGTCGACTCTCGTTCGAACCCACTAACTGACCTGACTATCAGCGGTATTGGACGGCGTCCGCCCGGTGATCAAACCAGAGCATCCCCACACCTTCCTCCTCCTCCTCCTCCACTTCTTCCCCACACTCATACATTCAATCATGATCGTGGCTTGCCGTATTCGGGGGTCCAGTGGGGAGCGTCAGGGGCAGGAAGCACGAAAAAGGAGAACCTGAGCTCTGCAAATCATGTTATGCGTCTCATATACATCAATAGACATTGATGCAGACCCGGCTGCATACATGTGGATGCCCTCCTTGATGACATTAATATTAATATCAGTATTCGTGCTGGGACGTGTGTAATGTAATCGTGCGTGGTGGTCGTATCGTATCGTATCAACGATCAACGGTGGTCCCAGGATAAGTCCTTCGAACCGAGTGGCTGTATGCTATATATACCACTGCGCCCGGGCACGACGACGCCATGGCCCCGGATAGGCTCAGGCTGTTGTTCGACTTGTTGTTATAACTTTTTTTTTCGGTGTGTTCGGTGTGGGGCCAACGCTCACTGCCAGTGGCAGGCTGTCGACACAGGTTTCCTCCGAGATCAATGATCAATGATCGATACTTGTGCAGCGACCGAGGTCGAATGGCGCATCACTACCACTCCCGAGCTTTACGACGAGGTGAGATGGGATGAGCTTTATTATTAGCTGAGGCTTGATCCAGACCTGGCGGCCACGGCTCAGCAACATGAATGCATTTCGAATGGATACGAGCGGATAACACACACTGGCACTCACCTCGGCTCTCACTGGCAATCGTCTGCTCAACTCCTCGCATCATGGATCCAATCCGCGTCCGCACACAAGCCACCATCAAAATCAGACAGCAACCCAAAACAATTAAAACGATCCCGAATAGGACGCCCGGCACCTCTTGAGCACAGAAATGAATACGATAAGACCGCACTTGTAGTTAATAGCCAACTGACAGTCGTGCTCGCAAGTTCGACGCAATAGGCAAGCCCGTGCGAACGCTTGATACGGACCCATCTGCCAACTTAATCGCGGTAGGCGGTACCGGTGTACTGAGAAGTACGTCTAGACAGATCGAAAGCCCGCACCAGTCGCAGAGCCCAGAAAGACAAAGACGAAGACGGACGAAAGGAAGGAGCCTGAGCGCCGCAATCCCGTTCATACCCGACAAGCCAAGTCGGTCATGTCGAATCGGTGCGTTTGGTGTTTCGGAGTCTGGCCGGTGATTTGGCGAATCGGAGTCCGAGAGAGGGGGAAGGAGGAGGGGTGCGGTGCTGCTATTAGGATGAGCGTTAGCTTTAACTTTAACTTTATCTCTGACTCCGACTCCTGACTCTGAACTTGAAGCTGTTAGCATACGAGACGGTTGGATTCGTGAGCTAGAGTCTTAGAAGGTAGAAGGTTTTGCTTACTACACCAGCTAGAAAATTCTTTTCATAGCCTTTTCCGCCGCACCACACCGTACGCCATACCGCCGCAATCTCAACCTGACTTGCGATTCACTTGAAATCTGTCTCCGTGCGTGTGAACCTACGATCCGGCGTGTCAACGAATTGACGCCCTATGACCGTCCAAACAAGGTTTCGTCTCTGGGAACTACGGACGGACGAACGTGTATTGTATTGATAGCAGGTTTGAGTTCGATGAGATAGGCGCCCAGCCCAGCGGCTGGTTTGACAACTTGAACGGTATCATCGAGCGATAAGTCACAAGAGCCGCCGCACCGCCGAAGTAAGCTGATTCGGCTGGCTGGTGACCGTTCTCTTGTTTCGTGTCTTTATACAACATTTGTGAAATCTGGTCCGTGACGGGAACGAACCTGCCACTCGTCCATTAATTGTTCGTGATCCGGCCGTTTGTTGTTTGTTGCTCAGCTCCTTATTATCGTCTTATCGATGAAACTGCGTGCCATATGACGTGGGCTGTGCTAGGATGAGCTGGCTGCAGTGGAGGTATATACGCATGTGGTCGATCAGAGTTTGGTCAGTCGGGTTGGGTTTCCAAATGTGCTTATTGTTCATTTTGCAGCGTCTGTGAGATGCAGTGTCTGGCGTCTCTTCCCTCTTTCGTTCCCCATTCGAACATCGTTTTTATGTACTGGTGCGTAAGTTGTTAGTCTTAGTCTTGGTATTGATCGATATTTTCTCGTCTCCCATCGATAATTGGCGATGGCGATGAATACGGACGATGTGGTGATAGTAAAAGGTAAGTATTAGTATTACTACTGGGATGAGTGAGTCATCGCAGACAGACTGGGATCCTCTCGGAGTTGTTCAGTGTTCATCCGTGTGCGCGGATGAATATTAGATAAGCATCACTCGGAGAACGGCCCTCTCAGCCTCTGGCACATCCCCACGTCGACAAGCACTCACTGGCAACCAGTCTAATTCAAGACAGTAACTCAAGCAAGATTTCTTCTCAGCTTTTCGAGCTCAACCCGGGCCGGGCCATCTCTGCCTCTTTCTTCTTCTCACAAAATAAATAACTCGTGCTGTACTGGTGCTATTTTTGTGTCTCGTCTCCGAGGTCAACCAATCGAAGCAACCCGGTAACTTGATTTTCATTGCGCCTCTGGCACGTACCCCATGAACCTGTGGACCTTTAATGACGAGACTCTTTGGGTTCTTCGGGTTCCTTTGTTTGATTGACTGCTGTGGCTGCCTGTGGCGCACGCGCGAGTCGGAGGGTCGACCTCGCGCACGCACGACAACAGCAGCGAAGGTACGACATCATCGGGGATTTGCAATCACCTTCATTCAATTTTATGAGTGAGTAATATCAATACTACTATGGCACCTTGATGTCGGTGATATTGCTGAATACTTATTTTAGTGTCTCCGAATACGACTCGTAGCACCCGCTCGCGGAATCCGAGGACGAGCGACGACGACTCGGAGTTTTCGAGAGGCTTCGTGTTTCGCGTTCATCGCCGCCCAGGGGCCACCGTAACCGTAACCCGTAATCATAAGTGTGACTGTTAGACCAAAATGAACGATAACTGAAAACCAGAGTCCCATGTCCGTGGCTCGGGAAGCTCAAGCTTGAGACTCTCAGTTCGTTTACTTCATTCGATTTTGAACGTACTCACTAAGCAGTCCGAGGCATCAGGGGCCGAGGATCCGGAGAAAGAGAAGGAAGAGACTTCTACCTGAATTGTAGATGCAATTTATACAAGAAACAGGTTACTATCGGCCCGGGTTTTTACTGCTGGTCCACGCTACACATAGTACCGAGGTTCGGTCGTTCTTAATCATACTGCGAGCAGCTGGACTCGGAAGCCTGCAGCGTGAGAGTCCTTTCTAATTGTGCTCTAATGCCTGGGACAACTCGGATGAATTTTCACACTGACTGATCACTGGTCGTACCGGTTGTTCCTTAGTCTATGACTACCACTGGCGTGGCTTACACTGACAACGGCATTGACAGCACGATGCATACAGGTTCGAATGCCACCAGTGGCTTACGATCAAAGTTGACCTCGTAGTAAGCCTCACCAGTATACTCCATCATACCCCCGAACACCACTACCCGGTTTACAGTATACTCATACAATTATCATCTGCCCCCATCACGTTAGCGAAGATGACGAGTTCTCTCTCTTCCTTCGTAAAGCCTTCATCAAGGGAGCCGGGTATACAGACGACGCCCTCAGCCGGCCCATCATCGGCATCATCGACACTTCGTCCAGCTTTAATCCGTGTCATGGAAACGTCCCAGCACTGATCAAGGCGCTCGAACGAAGTGTATTGTTGAATGGGGCGCTACCGATGGCGTTTCCGACGATCAGCCTTCATGAAAGCTTTGCGAATCCGACGAGCATGTATTTGAGGAACCTCATGGCAATTGATACGGAGGAGATGGTTAGGGCACAGCCGATGGATGGAGTTGTTCTTGTGAGTGCTACAGATCATGCTTGAGATCCAAGACAAGGGATGGTCAGAGTAATCAATAAGTATTACAACACAAGGTGGGAGGATGTGATAAAGTCCGTTCAGTCGTTTCAGTGAAGCAATGGCACCTAAATTGTCAGCTAGACCGTACCGGCACAGCTCATGGGAGCTATATCAGCAAACATCCCTTGCATCTCTCTCGTTACAGGACCTATGTTGACCGGATCGTACGAAGGCAAACGAGTCGGCGCATGCACGGACTGCAGAATGTATTGGAAGAATTACCGGGCCGGGGTGATCGATATTGAGGATATCGGTAAAGTCAATGATGAGTTGGTGCCATCGGTCGGGGTGAGTGATTGATTCTATTTTGTTTTGGTAGAATAAGCCTGACTTGGGAGTGATAGACGTGTGGCGTTATGGGTGAGCTCAGTGATGCTGGCACAGATAATTCCCATTCTGAATTGAAGCTTGGAAACAAATAAAATAACGAACGAATAAGGCACGGCATCAACAATGGCATGTTTACTTGAAGCGCTAGGCATGGCACCGCTGGGCTCAGCAACACCCCCAGCACCATCCTCTGCCCGTTTACGAGTCGCGGAGCAGACAGGATCCATCCTAGCCCAGATGCTCCAATCAACACGTTCAAAGGAACCGAGAAAACCACAAGATATTCTTACTCGGAAGTCATTCGAAAACGCCATCACAATGCTACACGCCATCGGAGGCTCGACGAATGCCGTCGTCCATCTCCTTGCAATCGCCGGTCGAGTTCCGGGACTGGGTCCATCTGTACCTCAGGAAGGAGGAGTGACGCTGTCGGATTTCGAAGAGATCGGGAAACGGACACCGTTGTTGGTGGATTTGAAACCTAGTGGAGACGCCTACATGGAGGATTTTCATCGTGCGGGCGGCGTGCCCGTCGTATTGAATGAATTAGTCAAAGGCAACCTCATTCATCTTGATGCACCGACCATCGAAGCTTCAACGCTTGGCGAGGCTCTCGCAGCCTACAACGCGAAACACAGAGCCTTCCACCAAGAGATCGTCCGGCCATTGGCAAACCCCATCTACCCTAAAGCCTCTCTGGTCGTACTGAGAGGCAACCTTTCCCCTGCAGGTTGCATCATCAAAGCCTCCGCAGCTACCCCATCTCTCCTAAAACACCGCGGTCCCGCAATAGTCTTCAATTCCACCGTTGATCTCGCAGCGCGCATCGATGCCCCGGACCTTCATGCAACACCCGACAGTGTCCTTGTCCTGCGAAACGCCGGTCCTGTTGGACATCCAGGAATGCCTGAAGCCGGCTTGCTCCCTATTCCACGTGTGTTGGCATCGCAGGGTGTGCAGGATATGGTGAGGATCAGCGATGCGAGAATGAGCGGGACGGCACAAGGGACAGTTGTCTTGCACGTTGCGCCTGAGGCGGCGGTTGGAGGTCCAATTGCATTGGTGCGGGATGGCGATATGATTGAGATTGACGCTGATAAAGGTATCATATCAGTCGAAATGGACGGAGTCGGCGTTGAAGAAGAATTGGAGAGACGAAAAAATGAATGGCTTAAAGCGAAGACTGGGTTGTCGCAGAAGAAGAGAGGATACGCTGGGATGTACGAGAGATCCGTGGAACAGGCGGACTTTGGAGCAGACTTCAGCTGGTTAAAATCGGATCAAACTAAAGATGGCAATTAACGTTATTACATTGTATACATCAAGGAGACCCGTGAACGAACTGAGTTGTACAGTAATGCCGACACCTTCCCAGCACAAAAAGGAACTTAGGTGGGACTCGTCAACTCACCCACGATTCACTAAAGCACCTATGGTCTTTGGAAGCGCCTTTGCATATGGATACAAGCACGCTGGACGGCAGATCCTCTTCCGAGCCACTATTATCGCTATCGCCACTTTCTGTAGTTGATAGCCCAGGTGATGCAGGGAGCCATTCACCCATCCCTCGGAAAGTGGGCGCCGTGAAGGTAAAAGAATCCTCTCCTTCCGGAATGGTAGACCACATCTCCTTCGAGGTGTACGCAAGACTGAGCAAATGTCCTGGTGCACCTTTCCTTGACCAACGTTCTTCGTATCGAATGCCCATGTCAGTACGATGGGCCCGTCCTACGCGCTGGGCGACATGTCCACAGAACGACGAGCTGCACAGCGAAACGCGGGTGTGCGCTCGGAGTGGAGTCAGCGAGCCAAGAAAAGTAAGATCTACGACTCCAACCTGGCCTAGAGCGAGGAGACGCAGAGTCTTCGTGACTTTTGTAAGGAAGTTGGAGAATGTTTCGTAGAACGATGGGCAGACACAGCCATCAAATGCAACAGCTTCGAGTGCGGGGAGATCGAGGGCGTTCAATAAGCCACTAATGTTGTGCTCCGTGAAGGATGATAAGACGAGCGATTTTAATCGAGGAAGCTGCACTTTCGCGGGTGGTGGGCCGCGCCTTCTCCTTTCATCGTCGTCTACGCAAATGTGAATTCCTGCTGATCTTAAACGAGGAAGTTGATCGAGAATCCGGAGGCAATCGCCAGGGCTTAATCCTGCAGAGCCAGCGTCCGTCTGCCAGATCTCGAGATGTTCCAGTTGCGGCCACTCCGTGGTGGGGCCAAAATGGGCGTAGGTGTTGAACATCGAAAGACTGAGAAGACTCGGAGGTAAATCGCTCATCCGGAATGTCCGAACGGACCCTCTAGGTGGATCTACGATAAAAAGCTCCTCTAACAGAGGAAATTTTTCGTACATTCCGTCGCTGAAAAGGGGGTGAGGATAAGTGCGTAAGAGCGTGCGGATACGACGGGAATGCTGTCGAGTGATGTTGTCAATGAGTCCAGATAGTGCCTGAAATTCATCATCCGTGGCGTCAATGGACCACGGCAGGACATCAAAGGGAAGGCGTAAATCCAAGTCCAAGGGGCATTCTCCTGATCGTTCCGCCCATATATTCCACAGCTTCGCTGTCCCCGCCGATACGTGCCTGTCCATTTCACCCAGAGAGAGATGGGTCCATAACAAAGGTAGACGGAGAGCTAGTCGACGCCAGGAATGGCATACATGGGTGAGCGCCATAGGCGATTCATGTGGCGAGACATTAGGCTTCGGTGGAAGCGTGAGATAGAAGACGTCGGACCACAACTCGTCTGGTAAGCCAGAAATAAATCGAGTTTCTGAGCCTGGTTCCTTTTTTGCGCCCGAAGTCAAGCCCTGCATTGTCGTGAGTGAGGATATGGGTCGCCGATGCAACCAGAAGTAGTTCTGTATAGAAAGAAAGGATGCAAAGGGTACACCTTGCTCAATCCCGACTACTTATGAATTCGCAAGTAGCATGTGTGCAAAGTAGAGTCACTACCTGCTGATGTGTTACATGGATATCAGCTATGTTCTTCAGATGTATATGCGGTACCATACCGATAAAACCCACATCCCTCGAAGAATTGCACGTTTATCTCTTAAGGAGCACCACTGAATGGTCGTTTCGAAGCAGTACCTGAAGACGAATCGATACCATCCCTTTTGCGCTTCGACGCAACAGCACCAACAGCAGGTAGAGGAGGAAACAAAGCTTCGGATTTGGCTAAAGTTACAAGGACCTGGCTAAGAGGTCCAGCTAGCGAGCGAGTAATCCTTCCCTCCGAGACCACTTTGCGCAATACGTCTAACACGTTGAGATCTGAGTTTCCTGGAACCGTTGCATTCGAAAGCGTCGACTTGACCAGCGCATCAGATGCAGCGAAAGCGAGTACGGTCTTGATTGTCGACAATGCAGCTTCCTCCTTGGGTGAAACTTGGGTGCGGGCCGAATGCGAGGGGGTTGCAGCTTCCCGTGCCCGTCGAATATCTTCTAAGAGCTGTTCGTTAAGCTTTCGCGCTATATCATCTTCGTCATCGTCATCGTCATCTTCGCTCTCGTCCTCATCCTCGTCGCTGCTATCATTGTCACTTCCACTAAAGATTTCTTCGTCATTTTCTGGTTCATCTATCCGTCCTATGTCGTCTAGCACACCAGCCTCGCCACCTAAAGCCGGAATTGACATGCTAATCAAGATGGTATTGGAAAATTTGAACTTGTGCGTAGTTGAGAGGAGAATAATGTGAATAAAGAGTAAGAAAGTAAGGGAGCTCAACCCCATACTTTAGAAATTCGTCTGCATTGATCGACGATACTTGACCCAAGTTTGGCAAGTGTTGCACTAACCTCCTCTTTGACTTGCCCACCCTTCCTTCTCTGCGTGATCCGTGAATCGTGCAATGGCCGCTCGGCATGCGACCGTTTGCCACGTTGAGTGCCAGCGTGAAAAAAATCCCGGTGTAGGAAATAGAACTCTTCGATTCGTGCCCTCAAGAGAGTGCCGTGTGCAGACGATGTGAAAAGAAGCTGAACAGTAAAGCCTCAACTGAATCACTGACCAGTTACTATCGTGAAGATGCTGTAGGCAATTGAACCGTCTGGAAAGGTGAGTACATCGTTGTTGGTGCCTTTTTCTCTATCACTCATGGGCCGGTCTACTGTAGGTCGTTAAGAAGTGGATCGACCGCAACCTCGAGTATAGTGGTGCATACTGGACGATAATTTAACCTTCACGATTTCCGTTGACCTATAGAGCACTCCACGACTTAATCATATCAATGAACATGCCTGGCACTTGCAAGACGCAATGCACGAGGACTACGGACTCCCTCCGTATCGATGCATACTACACTCATAAGTCCGGTTCCCCCTCCCACTTTTCCTATATTTCTTACCCAGCTGCTTTCTCCTTGGCCAACTATAACATTCTTTAGATTAAGTCATCGATTTCTGCGGGCAGATATTTGATCTTATTCTACCTCTGGCTGGCACCATGAACTTTACAATGAGCCCTCGAACAAGCGCTCGACCGTCTCATCGCTCAGACTCGTACAACTCCCATCCGGATAGGTCAGGTTCGGGCTCAAGTGATGTTAGTCCAACTGAATCATTGGCGCACCCCCAAACTTCGAGTGTTCCTGCCGTCGCAGTCCATCCACCTTCTCCAAGCAGACCTCGTCCACCTCGCGAGTCGATCCTACAGTCTCTGTATTCGGATGGTGGAAATGGACAGTCCAGACGAATGCCAGAGTTGCAAGGTCCTCTTCCAGGTCATGGCTCCTTCATTCCATACGCATTTCACGACGAACGTGGCCCGGCACGCCCACCCTCGCCTCATCCAATCGCCGTACCCGCATACTCGATGTATCCACAAGCAGGACGCGACTCGGAACACTGGCAAACGTTTCCTGGCCCAGGTCCTGGATTACCTACCCCAGGAGTAACGCGGCTCAATCGTTCTCTAGAACCAGAATATTCTTACATTGATGCAGATATCGAGGAAAATATGCAGGTCGGACGTATGAATGCGCAGCTTAGGAGTCCAGTAGATGGTGATTCTGAGTTCGCGAGGAGACCTCCCGAGGTAGCGCTGAATACTCCGCAACGGGTATCGCCAGTGCGGAAGAGCCGGTTTCGACGATTGCAGAACGCTATGGGCGCGCCCTTTCGATTTGTCAAGAAGGCTTCGCGTTCGGCAATGAATTGGACGAAGGGCCTATTTGGACGACGACAGGGCCCTGTTGGTGGACAAAGGCCTTTTACGGATTCTAGTGGCTGGGATTTTAGAGACCCGACGCCTGCGCCTCCTTCGATTCGGCAGTCATTAATACAAAATGAAAATGAAGCACGCCGAATCACGACTCTTGAACTTGGGTCCAGTGCGGCACATGGTCCAGGCGAAGCAATTGCTGACAGCGAGTCTGAAGCGACGAGCGAGCGAACCAATAGTCGACTTGGCCCTTCATCAATATCTCGTAACAAGAGTCAACACGGGCACGAAGAACCAGCCAAAGTAGTACTCGACAGCATACCTCTACCGGTCACTGCGACTACTCAGTCTCATCCTATCTCACCTGGTGTACGCTCTAGTATCGTAATTGCGCCTCGCTTGCCTCCGATGCCACCTGTACCAGGTCAAGGACGCCGCAAACGCCACGGAACACGAAGTACACAAGGGAGCTCTTCTTTCTCCAGAAGGGGAAGGTCACAATCAGGCAACTGGACAACGTCAACGCGTACATCAATGTCACAAAGCGCTGCGACATTGTTCCAGCTCATTTTGCGTTTCACCCGCGGCATTGTTGCTTTCTATCGGCTTCCGTGGTTGGCCGCACCGCCGAGACGTGTCGCAGTTGATTTTGTTCCAGCATTGTCTTCGGCTCGTTCGCGTTACACGATGCGTCGTTCTCGTCGACGGTCAGGTCCAACGGGCCCACCATTGCCTCACTCGGTTGTGGACGCTGCAGAGGAAGCGGAAAAGATGGTATCTGCAGAAGGGCGTTCATGGTACCGACCGACTTCTCAGCAGTTAGAGAAAGTCCGAGCGCAAATGGCGGCTTTGGAAGGCCGGGGGACTAAGACAAAACACACACATAGGCACCATGGATCTCGCCCGGGTTTTCACAGTCATACATACGATGTTCCTTACATCTGCTCTCTGGACTCTGAATGCTTTGGACATCCGCATGCTCATCATCATTTACCGAATTTAAGCCGTACTTATAGTCCTCATCTTCCATTTTATCCATATGCGCATGGCTCGCCTGGCATGTATGGATTTCCTCATGCGCAGCCTGTGTATATGGTACCCCCTCCGATACCGCAACCAGCTCACCTCCAAACCACGCCACCAAGGCCACCTGGTCTTTCCCACTCAAATACCATAAACATGCCCGCCCCTCACAGGAACATATCTATGCAAAGCGGTCACGCTCGCAACGGAGCCGGGGTAGGTCCACTCCCTCCGCTTCGACGGGCATCTCAAGATCGGCGTCATCGTTCTCATTCACGATCTTCGAGTGATATCTCTTCTCGTGCGAGTCGTACTCCGCAACCGAGAGGTGTGCCACGCCCTGGGCCCCACCCTCTTCAAGGTGGAGAGCGAAGTACTGGGCAACCTGTCGGCGGGTTCGTCCCGCCTATGCCTTATCCAGGCTACATGTACTCGCCGCCTGTCCCGGGTCATGATCAAAGACCACCGACGTAGAAAGCCAACCCTGCGTCTTTGGCTTGGATTCCTGCACAGCGTGTGTGAATGCTCTTTTGGCATGCATTATCCTGTTATCTCATCAATGAGTATCTCATGAACTTGGCTTGCTGCGACTGTATCCTTCTTACAATGTATCTATTCGATAGAGCCTGTACCTTATTTACCGTATGCCAAATACAGACGTATTTTCTAACGAGACGTTCCAGGCCGACGCTTTGCGGGAAAGCGGCGACATGTTTCAAGTATTCTCAATTGAAACAGTCGTATATGTGGTGAAACAAGGATTTGGAACCTTCAACCATCCCATCTGAAACGTAGGACTATTCTTATTCAATCACACATTGGTGCCACAATTGAACCTCAAACATAAGGCGAATCGTATAAATCGACATCAAGTCTGTCAACTGCTTCTGCAGATACCATAACACATCAAGATGGCTTCCACACCAAAGACCCCAACTCAACCCGTGGCGAAGGAGGACAAAGGAAAACAGGCCGAAAAGGAACCAGAAGAAAGGCTTACAGAAGGTAAAGTTTCCGCATCATGTTAGTCTCTTATTCAAGCTCATACATTTTTTGCTCTCGTCAGTCTTGGATGGGATACTAGTCAAAGGGTCATACGTGATTTCCGCCGTCGTAATTGATTACAACTTCGATGATATCGGCGTTGAGAGTGGTTGCAGTACCACAAGTAAGTGGCAAAGTCTCGTTCTCTGTATTCACGTTGACTGATGCCGGCTCGACATTTGCATTAGTCACCTGCACAGGTGACCATAGGATTCGCCTTCAGACGGAACCAGGGAAGAAGACGGAGGACTTTGACTCATTCTTGAAGTATGTCGCGTCGCTGAAGGAGCAGATCAAAAAGGCGGTTCCTGAAGAGTGCAGGAAGAAGTAAACGTCCATTAGTGCTTGATCTTATTTATTACTAGTATGTCAATGACAACTCAATCGAATGAACGTATCTGATAGTGCTAGTATCGACGATCACTCGCCTTTTGCTTCCAAAGTTGCTCGGGGAAACGTCATTACTTCGACTGCTTTGCCAACGAATCTAACCTTTTGACTCGGGTATGTTTAGCTCTTCGTTCGTCGAGACCTATCTTGAGTTTGCGTTTAAGACGAGGCTGTTTGAGATATCGAAACAGGTGAGCTCACCGCGCGTCCTGATATTGCTTGGCATGCAACATTGCCGAACGGCATTTGATTGTGAGTACAGATGCGGTATGGCTGATAAATATGAAACGAGAAAGGAAGGCCTCGCAAATTAGTCTACGAGCCGGCATCCTGACTGCAAGCAGCTCTCCCACAAATAAATCCAGCTTCGAAGTTGGTGACGGTGCTTTGGGGCTGTATCTTGGTGGCGTAGTAAGCAAGAGAAATTCCACACGAACCCGCTTCCCGGAGTTTATAACGAAGCATCGACGGCATAAGAATATGTTCGATCGTACGGTTGCTGAGGTGACCCCACAAAGGCCTGTTGGGGCCCTCAGACTCAAGCACCTATTGGGCACCCAGACAGTAGCATGTTCCCAGTCCGGTCTGTACTGCTCGAGAGAATTTCAAGTCAGTGCGACCTAAAGCATGAGCACAAATGGGAGATGGTGCGTATACGTGTGGTGAGCAAAATCTGCCTGACATAAACCTCGCCGATATTTTTCTTCGCTGCAAAACGGGTAAGGAGACTGAGTACAGCCAAATAGAGAGACAGTGAAAACCCTAAAAAGACACGGCCGTCATTGGTGGACGGGTCAGCCCTTAAGGATGCACCTCGTTCGGAATTGTATGGTTGCTCACCACAGACGCTTGGGTAGTTGTCTCCATTTTGACTCCCTACGCGACAGAGATCCATTACTAGATGATACAGGTTGAAGATGTTGCTTGAATATAAACCCTTTCCAATTGCGCGATGTCGATTTCTGTATCCAGAGGACCAGTGCAGGTACTCAAGGGCAAGTCGAGAAGAACTGGTGACGCATCGGACCGCTTGAGGATTTGCTATATCTGCGACATCTAGGTCTCAGAGCGCTCAGCAACAACATTGCCCATCTGCATTATATCGGGTGAAAAGAGAAGCAACGAGACGAAAGTGTGATCCAACGATAAGCATGCATGGCTCTCGGCTCTTGGCACTGGCTGGCAAACAACGACAAGCACGAGAAGCGACGCGACGCGTCTGTGTCCGCATCCGCATCGCTTTCCACAAAATTGTCATCTATTCCACTGTACTTCATGCTGGCATGTTCCTTCGTCAGGATGAAAACTCGTAATTCATAGACAGATGGAATGCAACAGAAAGTGCGCGGGGTACTAGGGGTATTTTCAACAGTTCTTATTAAGCTTCTCGACCTTCCTTGCAAAATCTCAGCGGACACGTCCTTGCGCAACTATTGTACGGTCTAATGAAGATATCGTCAACTCACACTAGGGGAGCTATGAAGGATTCCATTCTCATACATTCGCGTTTTTTCTCAACGCGATTGATGTACAGTCATCATCTTGGTCTCATATGCAAGGGGAAGAAAGCACGAATTACTCAGTTCTTGTCAAAGCTTTGTGAGTTCAATCATTTCCGATATCGCCCACTTCATCAAGCTTACTTATTTGATTCTAGACGAGAAATGATACCTGAAAGGCCTGGACCTTACCTTCCAGCCTCAGTCGTCCAGGTTCTGACTGCTTCGAAGAAATTCGAAGCTTGTCAGCCTACGATGGCAGAGGCTGGTATCCCAGTATATGAACCTGCGCTCAGCTGAGGGAATGCACTTCGTCCCCTTTCTCTCCTTCTATCTTCATCTCCTATCGTTGAATAGCTTCTCCCGGTCAAGATGCCCGCTTTCTCCCAGCTCTCCGACCCTCACAGCAACTCGACGACCTCGCTCTCTTCAAGTA